>OX235271.1:46997312-47597312 GCA_944472155.2 Trichobilharzia szidati | reverse complement strand
TTAAACTTAACAATGAAGAAGACGAAATTTGCTCTAAATGTAAGTGTATAGTGATAAAAGAATTCAAGTTTTATTTACGCTAAATACTGTCATCAGACAATTTTCTGAAAAGTAACATCATAAGAAGTTACCACAATAAACCTTCAACACCTTGTGTCAACATGGATACGAACTACTTAATTTTCACAAAGTTATTGTGAATAAAACCCCATAAACTGCTGGTAGAAGTGTCAGTAAACAAGTATCACCAGGAAAAAACAAACATACAGCTGACAAATAGAAAATACCCAGTATGAACGTCTGTGCACATTTTTAAATATATAAATAGATAATTTCATCATATTGAAATTAAGTCAAGAGTGAAAATCGACAGTCAAAGATTCTGTCTTCTTTCATCTTCAATCTCTCGTCCACCTTGTCAGTAGACAATCACGCCAATCACAAATAGATGCAATCATCACAAAGACTCTGAGGATGGTACTGCTTTCTCAACAGGCTGTTTCAATTCACCATTCGTGAATGAAATTCCATACGTGTACACAACCGATCTTGATAGGCACAACAAATAATGGAAACGTTGTTAACTGACACTAACTAGTAATGTGAAGAAGTGATATTCGCTGTATGCCTATGTCCTCACAGAGAAAGAATGAACTGGCAAGTTCTTAGTTTGCTTGCGAACTGTTTTTGAATAGAATGAATTAATTCCAATATAATTCAGTTCAATGATATCTTTTTTTTCAATGCATAACACGAAGACTGCCCATCAGGTGAACATATATTTATGTGAAATTAACAGATTTCATAATGATTCATATATATTTCATGAAAGTTAATTGCAAAATGCAAAATCAGTAATTCGCACCATAGTGACGGAAACATGGTGTGTGTACATGAATCCGAATTACTTATTTAAACAAATTTAATGTGTAGGACATCCGATAAACTGCAGATGAGAGTATGAGCAAAAATAAAAATACCCAGGATAAACTTCTGTCCACATTATCTAACACATACATAGATTAATTCATCATATTGAAAACAAGTCAAAATGTGATTTCATCCATATGAATGCAGTATGAAAGGCTGTTCTATCAAAATGTGTTGACTAAATATATATTACAATGTTACGGAGAGTCGAGATACACTGACGAGAAGATGTTCCATACAACCTGACATAAACCAATCGATGAATGCTGACATGAATGAATGGAAACAGTAAATAAAGTCAACTAGGCAGATGCAACAGAAATAGGCATCAGAGTGGGAATTTTAGATATCTTGAATATGAGGATACAGATGAGGTGTGAAATAACATTCGGAACATGCTGAGTAAATTGAAACTGTGCCTTTCTAAATGGTTCGAGTAGGCGTAACTCTCTGTGTCCATAACGGGACACCTGATCTCTGAGTGTATTGCAATGCAGCCGATTTGTGGAAGTCAGTTGGGTGGAGACCAGAATTCGAATGAACCAACCACATGGTGTGAGCAGAATCCAGTGATGCACTGCACAGTCAGACTACTGTCAGACATGTTTGTAATCACCACTAGGTTGACGTGTCCTTCTCAAACTCACACGTCACCTCCTGCAGTAGACAGTAAACGTTTCTGTCTTCTTTCGTCTTCAATCTCTCGTCCACCTTGTCAGTAGACAATCACGCCAATCACGAATAGATGCAATCATCACAAAGACTCTGAGGATGGTACTGCTTTCTCAACAGGCTGTTTCAATTCACCATTCGTGAATGAAATTCAATACGTGTGCACAACCGATCTTGATAGGCGCAACAAATAATGAGAACGTTGTTAACTGACACAAACTAGTATTGTGAAGAAGTGATATTGGCTGAATGCCTATGACCTCACAGAGAATGAATGAACTGGCATGTTCTTCGTTAGCCTGCAAAATGATTCTATCTTCTAATGTATTGTTTTATAATTTTAATCAATTTCATATGCTTTATATTTCACTGAATATCACGAAGTCTGTATACATGGTAAGTTTATTGGTATAAATTTTAATTTCGGTTTATGCCAATGTGTGGTAAAGATATATTTTCTGAGAAGTAGACTGACTAGAAATAAAATATATAGAGAATATCACAAATAATTTCACATGCATCCGAAATATTTTCAACAAAGTTATTCTGGGTAATATCAGACACACTAATACTGAGGGTATGAGTAAACAAGTATCACCAGGAAATTACAAATATACACCTGATAACATGAAAATACCCACGATGAACTTCTGTCCACATTTTTCAACATATACATTGATAATTTCATCATTTTGAAAATAAGTCAAAATGTGATTTCATCCATATGAATGTAGTATGAAAGGCAGTTCTATCAAAATGTGTTGACTAAATATATATTACAATATTACGGAGAGTCGAGATACACTGACGAGAAGACAGTCAAGCCTATCACAAATAGATGCAATCATCACAAAACTCTGAGGATATTACTGGTTTCTCAACAGGCTGATTCAATTCACCATTCGTGAATGAAATTCAATACGTGTACACAACAGATCTTGATAGGCACAACACAATGAAAACGTTGTGCACTGGCACAATGTATTATCGGGAAGAATTGATATTTGCTGTATGCGTATGTCGATGGGGAGAAAGAATAAGAAAGCTTGTTCCACGTAGAATTGTATATATTTTCAACATTTGATAAAATTAATAAAAATATTTTTGCATATGTAACCCTCTCATTTTGTTGAAACTTTTATCAATAGGTGGCTGCGAAAAAGGTGAAGAAATGAAATTCATAATTCCTGTTTAATTATCCTGCAATAAGATTTAAATATATATCCAACGATGTTTTATTCCCTGCATATGACACTATGTAAACTGCCCTATGCTGTGTGATCATTAAACCGAAAAATTTACATTAAACAAAGTTATTTTGAAGAAATTCCGATAAACTTCTCGTGAGAGTATGAGGAAACAAGTATCACCAGGAAATTACAAATATACACCTGATAACATGAAAATACCCACGATGAACTTCTGTCCATATTTTTCAACATATACATTGATAATTTCATCATATTGATGATAAGTCAAAATGTGATTTCATCCATATGAATGCAGTATGAAAGGCTGTTCTGTCAAAATGTGTTGACTAAATATATATTACAATATTACGGAGAGTCGAGATACACTGACGAGAAGATGTTCCATACAACCTGACATAAACCAATCGATGAATGCTGACATGAATGAATGGAAACAGTAAATAAAGTCAACTAGGCAGATGCAACAGAAATAGGCATCAGAGTGGGAATTTTAGATATCTTGAATATGAGGATACAGATGAGGTGTGAAATAACATTCGGAACATGCTGAGTAAATTGAAACTGTGCCTTTCTAAATGGTTCGAGTAGGCGTAACTCTCTGTGTCCATAACGGGACACCTGATCTCTGAGTGTATTGCAATGCAGCCGATTTGTGGAAGTCAGTTGGGTGGAGACCAGAATTCGAATGAACCAACCACATGGTGTGAGCAGAATCCAGTGATGCACTGCACAGTCAGACTACTGTCAGACATGTTTGTAATCACTACTAGGTTGACGTGTCCTTCTCAAACTCACACGTCACCTCCTGCAGTAGACAGTAAACGTTTCTGTCTTCTTTCATCTTCAATCTCTCGTCCACCTTGTCAGTAGACAATCACGCCAATCACGAATAGATGCAATCATCACAAAGACTCTGAGGATGGTACTGCTTTCTCAACAGGCTGTTTCAATTCACCATTCGTGAATGAAATTCAATACGTGTACACAACCGATCTTGATAGGCGCAACAAATAATGAGAACGTTGTTAACTGACACAAACTAGTATTGTGAAGAAGTGATATTGGCTGAATGCCTATGCACTCACAGTGAAAATGTTACCTGGCAATTTCCTCGTTATCTTGCGAATGATTTTATCTTTTCTTGAATTTGTGTTTTTATTTCAATTCTAAATCTTTTTCTTGTATCATTCATTGCTACAGAAGAACGCTGTGAATATCGTAAGTGTATTTTTATAATTGTTGTGAAGTTAAGTAAGTAAATATTTCTCGTTGAAAATATACCATTAATTTTCGCAAATAATTACAAATAATTGATATTGTAGAGCCTGCATCATGGTGTATGAACATACACCCGAATTATTTGCATTCAACGACGTTTTTGTGGAAAACATCCGATAAAATCCAGTTGAGACTATAAGTGAACAAGTATCACCGGGCAATTACAAATATACACCTGATAACATGAAAATACCCAGGATGAACTTCTGTCCACATTTTTTAACACCTACATAGATAATTTCATCATAGTGAAAATAAAGCAACAACTATAGATTTAGCAGAATAAAATTGTACCATGTTTTATTTCGTCGCCTTCTCTTCAGCTACTTCCAGGCCAGAAACTGTATTATATTTATCTACAATAACAATTTAACTTACTCACACAGAGTTCATTTTAATCAGACATCAATCGATCAATAAACACATACACTTATAATATGTACATGTATATATATATATATGTATGCAATATTGAACACAATTCCGAGCAATAATAATCATCCAAAATGAAAACTTTCCAGTATCTCGCATTAGGATGAAAAATATCCAGTTACCAGGGCAAAGAAAGACTGATAACTGCTTCTTTCTGAACGCACAAATCAGGTTTTAGGCGCTTGATGGAAAAGGCCTCAGCAAACTTAAGGAGCATTGAACTCTTTTGCTTATTGATAATTTTGAATGACTTTTCCACGTCCACCTTATGACCCGTGTCAAGAAGATGCCTGGCGATGGCACTGCCCAAAGCATTTGTTCCCTTTAGACGTTAGCTTTTTGGTACATGTTCAGAAAATAGTAGATATGCTCTTCTTTCTGTTCTTCCAATGTAACTGCTCCCGCAGATACATGTAAATTTGTATATACAGTTGGATGTTAACATGAGAAGGATATCTATCGATTTCTGATTGCACCAGAGAGCAAGTTGTTCGAAAGACGGGAACGAGCTAAGCTGCAGGATAGGCTATGGCTAGTGATGTACTCAGCCTTCTGTTGATCATCGCTGCAATACTTTCGCCTTTATAATCAAGCTCAAAGTAGACTAGATTTTTTCTTACTGTGATTCGTTTTTCATTTGCGACTGCAGATCTTCCATACTTGTTGATGAACCTTTGAGGGTAACCATTGCTCTTCAATGTCTTTTCAAGAAACTCAAATTCTTCCTCCAATTTCGCTGTAGAGCATATTATTCTCGCTCTATAGTACAGAGTCTTGACCAGTGCTCGTTTATAGCTATTTGGACAAAAGCTATTAAAATGCAAGTATTGTCCTTTCCATGTGGACTTACAATAAATTGACTTTTGAAGAGTACCGTCTCCTAGGGGTTCCATGGCGATGTCGAGGAAGTAAAACTTACCATCAGTTTCATGTTCCACAGTGAACATGATATTGTCGTCTGCATCACTGAATAATCTTAGTAGGTGTGAAGCATGACGATCAATTTTGCACACTAGGCAGTGCCATCGCCAGGCATCTTCTTGACACGGGTCATAAGGTGGACGTGGAAAAGTCATTCAAAATTATCAATAAGCAAAAGAGTTCAATGCTCCTTAAGTTTGCTGAGGCCTTTTCCATCAAGCGCCTAAAACCTGATTTGTGCGTTCAGAAAGAAGCAGTTATCAGTCTTTCTTTGCCCTGGTAACTGGATATTTTTCATCCTAATGCGAGATACTGGAAAGTTTTCATTTTGGATGATTATTATTGCTCGGAATTGTGTTCAATATTGCATACATATATATATATATACATGTACATATTATAAGTGTATGTGTTTATTGATCGATTGATGTCTGATTAAAATGAACTCTGTGTGAGTAAGTTAAATTGTTATTGTAGATAAATATAATACAGTTTCTGGCCTGGAAGTAGCTGAAGAGAAGGCGACGAAATAAAACTAGGTACAATTTTATCCTGCTAAATATATAGTTGTTGTTTTGTTCAAATTCATTAGGGGAACAAATGTAAGAAATATTGAAAATTAGTCAAAATGTGATTTCATCCATATGAATGCAGTATGAAAGGCTGTTCTGTCAAAATGTGTTGACTAAATATATATTACAATATTACGGAGAGTCGAGATACACTGACGAGAAGATGTTCCATACAACCTGACATAAACCAATCGATGAATGCTGACATGAATGAATGGAAACAGTAAATAAAGTCAACTAGGCAGATGCAACAGAAATAGGCATCAGAGTGGGAATTTTAGATATCTTGAATATGAGGATACAGATGAGGTGTGAAATAACATTCGGAACATGCTGAGTAAATTGAAACTGTGCCTTTCTAAATGGTTCGAGTAGGCGTAACTCTCTGTGTCCATAACGGGACACCTGATCTCTGAGTGTATTGCAATGCAGCCGATTTGTGGAAGTCAGTTGGGTGGAGACCAGAATTCGAATGAACCAACCACATGGTGTGAGCAGAATCCAGTGATGCACTGCACAGTCAGACTACTGTCAGACATGTTTGTAATCACTACTAGGTTGACGTGTCCTTCTCAAACTCACACGTCACCTCCTGCAGTAGACAGTAAACGTTTCTGTCTTCTTTCGTCTTCAATCTCTCGTCCACCTTGTCAGTAGACAATCACGCCAATCACGAATAGATGCAATCATCACAAAGACTTTGAGGATGGTACTGGTTTCTCAACAGGCTGTTTCAATTCACCATTCGTGAATGAAATTCAATACGTGTACACAACCGATCTTGATAGGCACAACAAATAATGAAAACGTTGTTAACTGACACAAACTAGTATTGTGAAGAAGTGATATTCGCTGTATTGCTGTGACCTGACTGATAATGAATGAACTTTCTTTTTCTTCATTTACGTGGAGGTGATATTATCGTTTACTGAATTCTATTTCCGAATATAACTTTATGTTTGCTGTTTTTGTCAATTAATGGATCCATTTTAGCCTGCAACAAATGTAAATTTATTACTCATTCACGTTTATATGTTGATGATTCAATGCAATTTTCGATATATAAGTGGCAAATTGCGTTAATATTATTTAAAACAAGATAACCTCAAACATGGTGTGTGCACATGCATCCGAATTATTATTTTAAAAAAAGTTTATCTGGAAGAAAATCTGAAGAATTGCTGATGACACTATACGTAAACAAATATCACACAGGCAATTACAAATATACACCTGATAACATGAAAATATCAAGGATGAACCTGTGTCCACATTTTCTACCACACATATAGATAATTTCATCATATTGAAAACAAGTCAAAATGTGATTTCATCCATATGAATGCAGTATGAAAGGCTGTTCTATCAAAATGTGTTGACTAAATATATATTACAATATTACGGAGAGTCGAGATACACTGACGAGAAGATGTTCCATACAACTTGACATAAACCAATCGATGAATGCTGACATGAATGAATGGAAACAGTAAATAAAGTCAACTAGGCAGATGCAACAGAAATAGGCATCAGAGTGGGAATTTTAGATATCTTGAATATGAGGATACAGATGAGGTGTGAAATAACATTCGGAACATGCTGAGTAAATTGAAACTGTGCCTTTCTAAATGGTTCGAGTAGGCGTAACTCTCTGTGTCCATAACGGGACACCTGATCTCTGAGTGTATTGCAATGCAGCCGATTTGTGGAAGTCAGTTGGGTGGAGACCAGAATTCGAATGAACCAACCACATGGTGTGAGCAGAATCCAGTGATGCACTGCACAGTCAGACTACTGTCAGACATGTTTGTAATCACTACCAGGTTGACGTGTCCTTCTCAAACTCACACGTCACCTCCTGCAGTAGACAGTAAACGTTTCTGTCTTCTTTCGTCTTCAATCTCTCGTCCACCTTGTCAGTAGACAATCACGCCAATCACAAATAGATGCAATCATCACAAAGACTCTGAGGATGGTACTGGTTTCTCAACAGGCTGTTTCAATTCACCATTCGTGAATGAAATTCAATACGTGTACACAACCGATCTTGATAGGCGCAACAAATAATGAGAACGTTGTTAACTGACACAAACTAGTATTGTGAAGGATTGATATTCACTGTCTGCCTATGACCTCACATGTAAAGAATTATCTGCAATTACTTTGTTCCCTTGGATATGATTTCCTGTTTCAATTAAATTTTGCTTGTATCATTCAATTCATTTTATATTTTATTTTATTTCATTAAGATTACGATCAAGTTTACTTCAGTAATTATTTTTTTCAGAGTACTTCCTAATTTCATTATAATGCAATTAATTTATACTGTTTTCTTTCATGAACAGTAAATGACAATATAAGCCTCCATATTGGATTTTACATTCATCCAAATTATATATTATTAAATCATATATACTTGAAATCATGCGATAAAATTCATGTGACAATATCAGCATTCAAATATCACCAGGCAATTACAAATATATAACTCATAAAATGAAAATACGCAGGATGAAATACTGTGCACCTTTTCAACATATACATGGATAATTTCATCATATTGAAAAAAAAAATCATGCGTAAAATTTGACGGTAGAAGTTTCTGACTTCTTTCGTCTTCAATCTCTCGTCCACCTTGTCAGTAGACAATCACGCCAATCACAAATAGATGCAATCATCACAAAGACTCTGAGGATGGTACTGCTTTCTCAACAGGCTGTTTCAATTCACCATTCGTGAATGAAATTCAATACGTGTACACAACCGATCTTGATAGGCGCAACAAATAATGAGAACGTTGTTAACTGACACAAACTAGTATTGTGAAGAAGTGATATTGGCTGTATGCCTTCGATGTTACAGAGTATGAATAATCTGGCAGTTTCTTATTTAGCTTTCCAATGATGTTTAGTTTTCGTGAATTTTTACATATATTTCATTTTTGAAAATCTTTGATCCTTTGTGCTTAATGTTCAGAAATGTATTGTGGTGAGTTGCAGATTTTGTGCTCCTTAAAGCAAGACTTCGTATATTATGGAAAAGAGCAAATACAATAAAGAAAATGTGATGATTCCTGAAGTGGAGCCCTAAAAATTGTCTTTGAACGAGGATCCAACTTATTTATATTCAAAAAAGTTATGTGGATAAAAACCGACAAACTGCTGGTGATATTCTGAGTAAACAAATATCACCAGGAAACTACAAATATACAGCTGATAAAATGAAAATACCCACGATGAACTTCTGTGCACATTTTGCAACATGTACATTGATAATTTCATCATATTGAAAATAAGTCAAAATGTGATGGTACTGGTTTCTCAACAGGCTGATTCAATTCACCATTCGTGAATGAAATTCAATACGTGTGCACAACCGATCTAGATAGTCACAACAAATAATGGAAAAGTTTTACACAGACACAAACAAGTATTGTGAAGAAGTGATATTGTCTGTATGCATATAAAGTCACAGGGAAATAAATAAATGGATTTTTCTTCAACATCTTTGAATCAGTTAATTTCTTATGCATTGTTGCTGTGTATTTCTTTTTCTCCTTATTCAAAATTTCTTCAAACGCAGCCTGTTCAAAAGGTGACTATTCATATTTGAAAGTATTTATCTTATAATGGGTTGTATTTTGATTTTCCATTATATTCTATCAAATATCATATTATGCATTGAACCCCAGATTTCTTTATATATAATCTAAAAACACGTATACGAAATAGGTATTTTCAAAAAGTAACAGGCAAACTATCACATGAAATGCAGGTGAGAGTATGAGAAAACATCAAAACACAAAGGCAAATACAAATATACACCTGATAACATGAAAATACCCACGATGAACTTCTGTCCACATTTTTCAACATATACATTGATAATTTCATCATGTTGAAAATAAGTCAAAATGTGATTTCATCCATATGAATGCAGTATGAAAGGCTGTTCTATCAAAATGTGTTGACTAAATATATATTACAATGTTACGGAGAGTCGAGATACACTGACGAGAAGATGTTCCATACAACCTGACATAAACCAATCGATGAATGCTGACATGAATGAATGGAAACAGTAAATAAAGTCAACTAGGCAGATGCAACAGAAATAGGCATCAGAGTGGGAATTTTAGATATCTTGAATATGAGGATACAGATGAGGTGTGAAATAACATTCGGAACATGCTGAGTAAATTGAAACTGTGCCTTTCTAAATGGTTCGAGTAGGCGTAACTCTCTGTGTCCATAACGGGACACCTGATCTCTGAGTGTATTGCAATGCAGCCGATTTGTGGAAGTCAGTTGGGTGGAGACCAGAATTCGAATGAACCAACCACATGGTGTGAGCAGAAACCAGTGATGCACTGCACAGTCAGACTACTGTCAGACATGTTTGTAATCACTACTAGGTTGACGTGTCCTTCTCAAACTCACACGTCACCTCCTGCAGTAGACAGTAATTGTTTCTGTCTTCTTTCGTCTTCAATCTCTCATCCACCTTGTCAGTAGACAATCACGCCAATCACGAATAGATGCAATCATCACAAAGACTCTGAGGATGGTACTGCTTTCTCAACAGGCTGTTTCAATTCACCATTCGTGAATAAAATTCAATTCGTGTACACAACCGATGTTGATAGGCGCAACAAATAATGAAAACGTTCTTAACTGACACAAACTGGTATTGTGAAGAAGTGATATTCGCTTCCTTCCTAAGACCTCACAGTGAAAGATTGAACTGCTTATCTCTTCGTTAACCTCTATGTGATATAAACATCTCACGTATATTTTCCGATATAATGCCTTTTTATTTTTTCCTTCATTCTGTTATGTATAACATACAGGCTGTCAAGAAAGTAATTAAATTTTTTCAATAATAATTATAATTAAATATATGCTACATAGCATCCTCGGGAGATATTCAAAAATGAAGAGACCATAGCAGAACACCCTAAAGTGCCTGCCACACGGGCTGTATACACATCCAAATAATACATTTAAACAAAGATAATTTAGATGATATCTGATGAACTGCTGGTGAGAGCATGATCGAACAAATATCACACAGGCAATTACAAATATACACCTGATAACATGAAAATACCCACGATGAACTTCTGTCCACATTTTTCAACATATACATAGATAATTTCATCATGTTGAAAACAAGTCAAAATGTGATTTCATCCATATGAATGTAGTATCAAAGTCTGTTCTATCAAAATGTGTTGACTAAATATATATTACAATGTTACGGAGAGTCGAGATACACTGACGAGAAGATGTTCCATACAACCTGACATAAACCAATCGATGAATGCTGACATGAATGAATGGAAACAGTAAATAAAGTCAACTAGGCAGATGCAACAGAAATAGGCATCAGAGTGGGAATTTTAGATATCTTGAATATGAGGATACAGATGAGGTGTGAAATAACATTCGGAACATGCTGAGTAAATTGAAACTGTGCCTTTCTAAATGGTTCGAGTAGGCGTAACTCTCTGTGTCCATAACGGGACACCTGATCTCTGAGTGTATTGCAATGCAGCCGATTTGTGGAAGCCAGTTGGGTGGAGACCAGAATTCGAATGAACCAACCACATGGTGTGAGCAGAAACCAGTGATGCACTGCACAGTCAGACTACTGTCAGACATGTTTGTAATCACTACTAGGTTGACGTGTCCTTCTCAAACTCACACGTCACCTCCTGCAGTAGACAGTAAACGTTTCTGTCTTCTTTCGTCTTCAATCTCTCGTCCACCTTGTCAGTAGACAATCACGCCAATCACAAATAGATGCAATCATGACAAAGACTCTGAGGATGGTACTGGTTTCTTAACAGGCTGTTTCAATTCACCATTCGTGAATGAAATTCAATACGTGTGCACAACTGATCTTGATAGGCGCAACAAATAATGAGGACGTTGTTATCTGACACAAACTATTATTTTTTGGGTGAGTTATTCGCTCTTCTCCCTTGACTTTCCAGAGAATGTGTTATTTGTCATATAATTGGTTAGCTTTCTAAATAATTATTACGTTCAGTTTTCTTTTTTTGCGATATTCAATTCAATTGCTCCTTTCTTTACGTTAATATTTTTTATTAGGTTTCCAGAATCAGGGTGAGTATATTTGTATACATTTATCTTCCAAATAACATGCATTATCATATAAACACAAAATTTTTAGGAATAATTTTCAGGCGTTGTCATTATGTTGCTTTAGTTATGGGTTGTTGAATGCATCTGGAATAATTATTTTGGCGAAATTATTTCGGTTAACATCTGATAAAATGCTGATGAAATTATGTGTAAACAGGCATCATCAGGCAATTACAAATATACACTTCATAACATCGAAATGCCCTAGATGAATATTTGTGCATATTTTTCAGCATATACATGGATATATTCATCATATTGAAAAAAAATCATGCGTAAATTTTGACGGTAAAAGTTTCTGACTTCTTTCCTCTTCAATCTCTCGTCCACCTTGTCACTAGACAACCACGCCAATCACAAATAGATGCAATCATCACAAAGACTCTGAGGATGGTACTGCTTTCTCAACAGGCTGTTTCAATTCACCATTCGTGAATGAAATTCAATACGTGTACACAAAAGATCTTGATAGGTGCAACAAATAAGGAAAACGTTGTTAACTGACACAAACTGGTATTTTGAAGAAGTGATATTGGCTGTATGCCTATGACCTCAATAGGAAAGAGCGAATTGGAAATTTCTTCGTAATCATATGATTTTACTGTAACTTAAATTGAATATATTCATTTGAATTTAAACCAATATATGTTTAAATTTCTTGGATGTTAACGTCTAGAATGTCAAAAAAGTAAGTTAAATAAGTATATAAATTTAACCCATAAACTGGTTAAAAAGGTATACAAAATGATATATAAAGCTTCATATATATAAGTATAAACATAAAGCGAAAAATTTGGTCCTTCCACACGCATCAGACCAACTTAATTTAAAAAAAGTTATCGTGGACAAAACCAGATAAACGGCTGGTGAGAGCACGAGCGAACAAATATCACACAGGCAATTACAAATATACACCTGATAACATGAAAATACCCACGATGAACTTCTGTCCATATTTTTCAACATATACATAGATAATTTCATCATGTTGAAAACAAGTCAAAATGTGATTTCATCCATATGAATGCAGTATGAAAGGCTGTTCTATCAAAATGTGTTGACTAAATATATATTACAATATTACGGAGAGTCGAGATACACTGACGAGAAGATGTTCCATACAACCTGACATAAACCAATCGATGAATGCTGACATGAATGAATGGAAACAGTAAATAAAGTCAACTAGGCAGATGCAACAGAAATAGGCATCAGAGTGGGAATTTTAGATATCTTGAATATGAGGATACAGATGAGGTGTGAAATAACATTCGGAACATGCTGAGTAAATTGAAACTGTGCCTTTCTAAATGGTTCGAGTAGGCGTAACTCTCTGTGTCCATAACGGGACACCTGATCTCTGAGTGTATTGCAATGCAGCCGATTTGTGGAAGTCAGTTGGGTGGAGACCAGAATTCGAATGAACCAACCACATGGTGTGAGCAGAAACCAGTGATGCACTGCACAGTCAGACTACTGTCAGACATGTTTGTAATCACTACTAGGTTGACGTGTCCTTCTCAAACTCACACGTCACCTCCTGCAGTAGACAGTAAACGTTTCTGTCTTCTTTCGTCTTCAATCTCTCATCCACTTTGTCAGTAGACAATCACGCCAATCACGAATAGATGCAATCATCACAAAGACTCTGAGGATGGTACTGGTTTCTTAACAGGCTGTTTCAATTCACCATTCGTGAATGAAATTCCATACGTGTACACAACCGATCTTGATAGGCACAACAAATAATGAAAACGTTGTTAACTGACACAAACTGGTATTGTGAAGAAGTGATATTCGCTTCCTTCCTAAGACCTCACAGTGAAAGATTGAACTGCTTATCTCTTCGTTAACCTCTATGTGATATGAACATCTCACGTATATTTTCCGATATAATGCCTTTTTTTTTTCCTTCATTCTGCTATGTATAACATACAGGCTGTCGAGAAAGTAATTAAATGTTTTCAATAATAATTATAATTAAATATATGCTACATAGCATCCTCGGGAGATATTCAAAAATGAAGAGACCATAGCAGAACACCCTAAAGTGCCTGCCACACGGGCTGTATACACATCCAAATAATACATTTAAACAAAGATAATTTAGATGATATCTGATGAACTGCTGGTGAGAGCATGATCGAACAAATATCACACAGGCGATTACAAATATACACCTGATAACATGAAAATACCCACGATGAACTTCTGTCCACATTTTTCAACATATACATTGATAATTTCATCATGTTGAAAATAAGTCAAAATGTGATTTCATCCATATGAATGTAGTATCAAAGTCTGTTCTGTCAAAATGTGTTGACTAAATATATATTACAATATTACGGAGAGTCGAGATACACTGACGAGAAGATGTTCCATACAACCTGACATAAACCAATCGATGAATGCTGACATGAATGAATGGAAACAGTAAATAAAGTCAACTAGGCAGATGCAACAGAAATAGGCATCAGAGTGGGAATTTTAGATATCTTGAATATGAGGATACAGATGAGGTGTGAAATAACATTCGGAACATGCTGAGTAAATTGAAACTGTGCCTTTCTAAATGGTTCGAGTAGGCGTAACTCTCTGTGTCCATAACGGGACACCTGATCTCTGAGTGTATTGCAATGCAGCCGATTTGTGGAAGTCAGTTGGGTGGAGACCAGAATTCGAATGAACCAACCACATGGTGTGAGCAGAAACCAGTGATGCACTTCACAGTCAGACTACTGTCAGACATGTTTGTAATCACTACTAGGTTGACGTGTCCTTCTCAAACTCACACGTCACCTCCTGCAGTAGACAGTAATTGTTTCTGTCTTCTTTCGTCTTCAATCTCTCGTCCACCTTGTCAGTAGACAATCACGCCAATCATGAATAGATGCAATCATCACAAAGACATGAGGATGGTACTGGTTTCTCAACAGGCTGTTTCAATTCACCATTCGTGAATGAAATTCCATACGTGTACACAACCGATCTTGATAGGCACAACAAATAATGGAAACGTTGTTGACTGACTCAATCCAGTGTTTTTCAAATTTTTTATTCGCGTTTTTTTCCTACGTCCTCGCAGAGAATGAATTAATCCACATTGTCATCGTTATCCCTTATATATTTTCATTGTCTCATGCTTTTGTATCACGTCTTTAATTTCCACTGAATTTTTGTGCATTCGTCAATCAAACGCACTTAGAAATTGCAAAAGGTAATTAAACTTTTCATTTTTTTTCGAATGATATATGATAATTATTATATAATGTAAATATATTGTGAAAGAAAAACAACATTTGTTGACATTGCAGTTTCGGCTAAATTTTTTGTCAACATCCACACGAGCTATATATTTTCAGCAAAGGTATAGTGGCTAACATCCGAGAAACTGCTGCTGACAGTATGCGTAAACAAATGTCACCAGGAAATTACAAATATACACCTGATAACATGAAAATACCCACGATGAACTTCTGTCCATATTTTTCAACATATACATAGATAATTTCATCATGTTGAAAATAAGTCAAAATGTGATTTCATCCATATGAATGTAGTATCAAAGTCTGTTCTGTCAAAATGTGTTGACTAAATATATATTACAATATTACGGAGAGTCGAGATACACTGACGAGAAGATGTTCCATACAACCTGACATAAACCAATCGATGAATGCTGACATGAATGAATGGAAACAGTAAATAAAGTCAACTAGGCAGATGCAACAGAAATAGGCATCAGAGTGGGAATTTTAGATATCTTGAATATGAGGATACAGATGAGGTGTGAAATAACATTCGGAACATGCTGAGTAAATTGAAACTGTGCCTTTCTAAATGGTTCGAGTAGGCGTAACTCTCTGTGTCCATAACGGGACACCTGATCTCTGAGTGTATTGCAATGCAGCCGATTTGTGGAAGTCAGTTGGGTGGAGACCAGAATTCGAATGAACCAACCACATGGTGTGAGCAGAAACCAGTGATGCACTGCACAGTCAGACTACTGTCAGACATGTTTGTAATCACTACTAGGTTGACGTGTCCTTCTCAAACTCACACGTCACCTCCTGCAGTAGACAGTAAACGTTTCTGTCTTCTTTCGTCTTCAATCTCTCGTCCACCTTGTCACTAGTCAATCACGCCAATCACGAATAGATGCAATCATCACAAAGACTCTGAGGATGGTACTGGTTTCTCAACAGGCTGTTTCAATTCACCATTCGTGAATGAAATTCCATACGTGTGCACAACCGATCTTGATAGGCACAACAAATAATGAAAACGTTCTTAACTGACACAAACTAGTATTGTGAAGAAGTGATATTCGCTTCCTTCCTAAGACCTCACAGTGAAAGATTGAACTGCTTATCTCTTCGTTAACCTCTATGTGATATGAACATCTCACGTATATTTTCCGATATAATGCCTTTTTTTTTCCTTCATTCTGCTATGTATAACATACAGGCTGTCGAGAAAGTAATTAAATGTTTTCAATAATAATTATAATTAAATATATGCTACATAGCATCCTCGGGAGATATTCAAAAATGAAGAGACCATAGCAGAACACCCTAAAGTGCCTGCCACACGGGCTGTATACACATCCAAATAATACATTTAAACAAAGATAATTTAGATGATATCTGATGAACTGCTGGTGAGAGCATGATCGAACAAATATCACACAGGCGATTACAAATATACACCTGATAACATGAAAATACCCACGATGAACTTCTGTCCACATTTTTCAACATATACATAGATAATTTCATCATGTTGAAAATAAGTCAAAATGTGATTTCATCCATATGAATGCAGTATGAAAGTCTGTTCTGTCAAAATGTGTTGACTAAATATATATTACAATATTACGGAGAGTCGAGATACACTGACGAGAAGATGTTCCATACAACCTGACATAAACCAATCGATGAATGCTGACATGAATGAATGGAAACAGTAAATAAAGTCAACTAGGCAGATGCAACAGAAATAGGCATCAGAGTGGGAATTTTAGATATCTTGAATATGAGGATACAGATGAGGTGTGAAATAACATTCGGAACATGCTGAGTAAATTGAAACTGTGCCTTTCTAAATGGTTCGAGTAGGCGTAACTCTCTGTGTCCATAACGGGACACCTGATCTCTGAGTGTATTGCAATGCAGCCGATTTGTGGAAGTCAGTTGGGTGGAGACCAGAATTCGAATGAACCAACCACATGGTGTGAGCAGAATCCAGTGATGCACTGCACAGTCAGACTACTGTCAGACATGTTTGTAATCACTACTAGGTTGACGTGTCCTTCTCAAACTCACACGTCACCTCCTGCAGTAGACAGTAAACGTTTCTGTCTTCTTTCGTCTTCAATCTCTCGTCCACCTTGTCAGTAGACAATCACGCCAATCACGAATAGATGCAATCATCACAAAGACTCTGAGGATGGTACTGGTTTCTCAACAGGCTGTTTCAATTCACCATTCGTGAATGAAATTCCATACGTGTGCACAACCGATCTTGATAGGCACAACAAATAATGGAAACGTTGTTGACTGACTCAATCCAGTGTTTTTCAAATTTTTTATTCGCGTTTTTTTCCTACGTCCTCGCAGAGAATGAATTAATCCACATTGTCATCGTTATCCCTTATATATTTTCATTGTCTCATGCTTTTGTATCACGTCTTTAATTTCCACTGAATTTTTGTGCATTCGTCAATCAAACGCACTTAGAAATTGCAAAAGGTAATTAAACTTTTCATTTTTTTTCGAATGATATATGATAATTATTATATAATGTAAATATATTGTGAAAGAAAAACAACATTTGTTGACATTGCAGTTTCGGATAAATTTTTTGTCAACATCCACAAGAGCTATATATTTTCAGCAAAGGTATAGTGGCTAACATCCGAGAAACTGCTGTTGACAGTATGCGTAAACAAATGTCACCAGGAAATTACAAATATACACCTGATAACATGAAAATACCCACGATGAACTTCTGTCCACATTTTTCAACATATACATAGATAATTTCATCATGTTGAAAATAAGTCAAAATGTGATTTCATCCATATGAATGTAGTATCAAAGTCTGTTCTGTCAAAATGTGTTGACTAAATATATATTACAATATTACGGAGAGTCGAGATACACTGACGAGAAGATGTTCCATACAACCTGACATAAACCAATCGATGAATGCTGACATGAATGAATGGAAACAGTAAATAAAGTCAACTAGGCAGATGCAACAGAAATAGGCATCAGAGTGGGAATTTTAGATATCTTGAATATGAGGATACAGATGAGGTGTGAAATAACATTCGGAACATGCTGAGTAAATTGAAACTGTGCCTTTCTAAATGGTTCGAGTAGGCGTAACTCTCTGTGTCCATAACGGGACACCTGATCTCTGAGTGTATTGCAATGCAGCCGATTTGTGGAAGTCAGTTGGGTGGAGACCAGAATTCGAATGAACCAACCACATGGTGTGAGCAGAAACCAGTGATGCACTGCACAGTCAGACTACTGTCAGACATGTTTGTAATCACTACTAGGTTGACGTGTCCTTCTCAAACTCACACGTCACCTCCTGCAGTAGACAGTAAACGTTTCTGTCTTCTTTCATCTTCAATCTCTCGTCCACCTTGTCAGTAGACAATCACGCCAATCACGAATAGATGCAATCATCACAAAGACTCTGAGGATGGTACTGCTTTCTTAACAGGCTGTTTCAATTCACCATTCGTGAATGAAATTCCATACGTGTGCACAACCGATCTTGATAGGCACAACAAATAATGAGAACGTTGTTAACTGACACAAACTAGTATTGTGAAGGATTGATATTCTCTTTATACCCTTGTCCTCAATATGAAGGAATATACTGTACATATCTTTGTTTGCTTTCAAATTGTTTTGTCGACCCAGGTATATATTTGAAATTAATGATTCAATTTTCTTCCCTTCCTTTTTCCGTTTCATTTAAATAGAATGCCGTGAAAGTAAATTTTTATAATATCTTTTATTTTTAAATTGTTTATCTCACATTGAGCAATCGCAATATTTTCTTCCAAGGCTGATCATTCGTCGTTGAAACTATAGTGATTGATATATGGTGTGTAAACAAGAATCCGTATAATTGATTTTAAATGAGTTAGCAATGATAACATTCCATGAACACCAGGTGAAAATATGAGTAAACCAGTATCACAAGGCAATTACAAATATACACCTGATAACATGAAAATAACCACGATGAACTTCTGTGCACATTTTTTAAAGTAAACATAGATAATTTCTTCAAATTGAAAAAAAATCATGAGTAAAATTTGGCGGTAGAAGTTTCTGACTTCTTTCGTCTTCAATCTCTCGTCCACCTTGTCACTAGACAATCACGCCTATCACAAATAGATGCAATCATCACAAAGTCTCTGAGGATGGTACTGCTTTCTCAACAGGCTGTTTCAATTCACCATTCGTGAATGAAATTCAATACGTGTGCACTTCCGATCTTGATAGGCGCAACAAATAAGGAAAACGTTGTGCACTGACACAAACTGGTATTTTGAAGAAGCGATATTTGCTGTATACCTTTGACCCTACAGAGAAAAATGAACTGGATGGTGCTTTGTTATCCTACATATTTTTTAATTTTTTCAATTTATTCATGTAAATTTGAACTAATTATAAGTTTTTTCTCGTAAATTTACCACACGTAGAATGTTATAAAGGTAAGATAAATCAGTAAATAATAGGAGGATTCAAAAATAGCGCAATGGTTTTTAAGTCTATCATCATCTAAATAACTTATATATTTGTTAACTTTTTGGGAGTAAATTAATTTTCTATGAACATGTAAACGAATTGGTTAATTTAAACCAAGTTATTGTGAAGAATATCCGATAAACTGCTGTTTAGAATATGAGTCAACAAGTATCACCATGCAATTACTAATATACAGCTGATAACATGAAAATAACAACGATGAACGTCTGTTCATATTTTTCAACATATACATAGATAATTTCATCATATTGAAAATAAGTCAACAGGAAAAGTCGATAGTTAAAGTTGTTGTCGTCTTTCGTCTTCAATCTCTCGTCCACCTTGTCACTAGACAACCACGCCTATCACAAATAGATGCAATCATCACAAAGACTCTGAGGATGGTACTGCTTTCTCAACAGGCTGTTTCAATTCACCATTCGTGAATGAAATTCCATACGTGTGCACAACCGATCTTGATAGGCGCAACAAATAAGGAAAATGTTGTGCACTGACACAACCTAGTATTGTGAGGAAGTGATATTCGCTGTATGTTTATGTCAACAGATAGAAGGAATGAGTTGGAAAATTGTTTTTTGTTTTGCATAAGATTTTAAGTTTTCCTTTATTCACTAAAATATATAATTATTTTAAATCAAAATTTTTCTTTCCTTCATTCATCGAACAAAGATTGCATACAAAGTAATTTTGTTAATAAATTATTTTATTGAGGTTAAAATAAATGTTTTTTCTTCATTAATATGTGGAACACCAAAATTATATATCAAGTGAACACCCGTAAATATGCATCACGGTTAGATTACAAGGATCCAAATTATTAATCTTAAAACGTTTTTGTGGATATAAAGCGATAAAATGCTGGGGAGTATAAGTAAACAAGTATCACCAAGCAATTTCCAATAAACAGCTTATAACCTTAACATAACCAGGATGAATTTCTGTTCACATTTTTCAACATATACATAGATAATTTCATCATATTGAAAATAAGTCAACAGGAAAAGTCGACAGCAAATGTTTCTGTCTTCTTTCGTCTTCAATCTCTCGTCCACCTTGTCACTAGACAACCACGCCAATCACAAATAGATGCAATCATCACAAAGTCTCTGAGGATATTACTGGTTTCTCAACAGGCTGTTTCAATTCACCATTCGTGAATGAAATTCAATACGTGTGCACAACCGATCTTGATAGGCGCAACAAATAATGAAAACGTTGTTACTTGATTCAATCTAGTATTTTTTAAATTTTGTATTCGCGTTATGCCTACGTCCTCACAGAGGAATTGTTAACAGTTTTTGATTGGTTATTCAGCCGAAATACTTACTTTGATGCACACTCATTTCAATTATACATGTTTCATATATATATTTTGTTATTTCGAATAAATTTATAGATCTTATTTTAGGTAAATTTCATATATGAAACATTGATTTTTCATGTATATTTACAGATATGTTTGAAAAATTATGAACATCACAATAAATAGCATTTCACTCCTCATGGGATGACACATGCTCTCCCAACAGGCATCCGAATTATTTATTTTCATCAACGTTTACATAGATAAAAGACGATAATTGCTAGTGAAAATACGAGTAAATAAGTATCACCAGGCAATTACTAATACACAGCTGATAACATGAAAATAACCACGATGAACTTCTGTCCACATTTTTCAACATATACATTGATAATTTCATCATATTGAAAAAAACTCATGCGTAAAATTTGACGCTAGAAGCTTCTGACGTCTTTCGTCTTCAATCTCTCGTCCACCTTGTCAGTAGACAATCACGCCAATCACAAATAGATGCAATCATCACAAAGACTCTAAGGATGGTACTGGTTTCTCAACAGGCTGTTTCAATTCACCATTCGTGAATGAAATTCCATACGTGTACACAACCGATCTTGATAGGTACAACAAATAATGAAAACGTTGTGCACTGACACAAACTGGTATTGTGAAGATGTGATATTTGCTGTAAACCTTTGACCTCTCGCAAAACGAATGATTCAGCAATTTTTTTATTATCTTAATAATTATTTTTTATTTCAAGTATATTATTTCCAATTTCATTTCGATATTATTTTCCTTGGATTCAACACTTCTGCAGAAGAATACTGTAACCTTCGTAAGAATATTTGTTGAAGTGATTTGACAATAATTAACTTATTTTGTTAAATTTTGAATATTCCCTAACAATTTTCCCTAGAATTGACGTAAGATGATTTAATTTGCCCTAAACATCGGTTATGAACAAGAACGAAATTATTATACCTGACATTTACTTTTACGATAACATGCAAAAAATTGCAGTTGACAATATGAGTAAACAAGAATCACACAGGCAAGTACAAATATACACCTGATAACATGAAAATACCCACGATGAACTTCTGTCCACATTTTCTACCACATATATAGGTAATTTCATCATATTGAAAACAAGTCAAAATGTGATTTCATCCATATGAATGCAGTATCAAAGTCTGTTCTGTCAAAATGTGTTGACTAAATATATATTACAATGTTACGGAGAGTCGAGATACACTGACGAGAAGATGTTCCATACAACCTGACATAAACCAATCGATGAATGCTGACATGAATGAATGGAAACAGTAAATAAAGTCAACTAGGCAGATGCAACAGAAATAGGCATCAGAGTGGGAATTTTAGATATCTTGAATATGAGGATACAGATGAGGTGTGAAATAACATTCGGAACATGCTGAGTAAATTGAAACTGTGCCTTTCTAAATGGTTCGAGTAGGCGTAACTCTCTGTGTCCATAACGGGACACCTGATCTCTGAGTGTATTGCAATGCAGCCGATTTGTGGAAGTCAGTTGGGTGGAGACCAGAATTCGAATGAACCAACCACATGGTGTGAGCAGAAACCAGTGATGCACTGCACAGTCAGACTACTGTCAGACATGTTTGTAATCACTACTAGGTTGACGTGTCCTTCTCAAACTCACACGTCACCTCCTGCAGTAGACAGTAATTGTTTCTGTCTTCTTTCGTCTTCAATCTCTCATCCACCTTGTCAGTAGACAATCACGCCAATCACGAATAGATGCAATCATCACAAAGACTCTGAGGATGGTACTGGTTTCTCAACAGGCTGTTTCAATTCACCATTCGTGAATGAAATTCCATACGTGTGCACAACCGATCTTGATAGGCACAACAAATAATGAGAACGTTGTTAACTGACACAAACTAGTATTGTGAAGAAGTGATATTCGCTGTATGCCTATGACTTCACAATGGAAGACTGAACAGTCAATTTTCTCGTTTTATAGTCAATACGTTTTCTTAAATACGCCTATTTTACATTGAATTTTTTTTCACATATCTTTTTTAATATTTGGAATTTATTTTTAGACAGTATAAAGAGTAAGTTATGCAGTTGAAACTATTGTTTTGCTATATATTCACACTGCTCAGATTGAAAATCATGAACATTAACATAATGGAAATTCGGCTCTTCATGGAATGACACAAGTTTTCTGAACATGCATCCGAACTACTTTGTTTTATCAACGTTATTGTAGATAAAATCCGATAAACTGCTCTCGAAACTATGAGTAAATAAGTACCACCAGGCAATTACCAGTACACAGCTGATAACATGAAAATAACAAGGATGAACTTCTGGGCACATTTTTCAACATATACATAGACAATTTCATCATATTGAAAATAAGTCAACAGTAAAAGTCGACAGCAAATGTTTCTGTCTTCTTTCGTCTTCAATCTCTCGTCCACCTTGTCAGTAGACAATCACGCCAATCACGAATAGATGCAATCATCACAAAGACTCTGAGGATGGTACTGGTTTCTCAACAGGCTGTTTCAATTCACCATTCGTGAATGAAATTCAATACGTGTGCACATCCGATCTTGATAGGCGCAACAAATAATGAGAACGTTGTGCACTGATACAAATTATTATTTCGAAGAAGTGATATTCGCTGTGTGTCTATTATCTTACAAGGGAAAAATGGACAGTCGGTTGTTTCGTTATGTAGCCAATGTATTAATAAATATGCGCGCTTGTTTCATTAAAATATCTGTCAAATATCTGGTATAAAATATTGATTAAATTTATAGACCTTACCATGAGTAAGTTACACACATGAAAATATTGTTTTTCTATATATATACTCTACTGAGGTTGAAAAATTATGAACATCAACATAAAGAGCCGTCGGCTATTCATGGAATGACACTTGTTGTCTGATCATGGATCCCAATTATTAATTACAATCAACGTTATTGTTGATAAAAACGATTAACCGCTGGTGAATTTATGAGTAAATATGTACCACCAGGCAATTACCAGTACACAGCTGATAACATGAAAATAACAAGGATGAACTTCTGGGCACATTTTTCAACATATACATAGACAATTTCATCATATTGAAAATAAGTCAACAGGAAAAGTCGACAGCAAATGTTTCTGTCTTCTTTTGTCTTCAATCTCTCGTCCACCTTGTCAGTAGACAATCACGCCAATCACAAATCGATGCAATCATCACAAAGACTCTGAGGATGGTACTGGTTTCTCAACAGGCTGTTTCAATTCACCATTCGTGAATGAAATTCCATACGAGTACACAACCGATCTTGATAGGCGCAACAAATAATGGAAACGTTGTGCACTGACACAAACTGGTATTGTGAAGGATTGATATTCGCTGTATGCCTATGACCTCACAGAGAAAGAATAAACTGGCAAATGCTTTGTTATGCTTCATTTGTTTTAATTTTCTGGAATTTATTCATGTAAATTTAAATAAGTTGATATCTTTATTTCATAGAATTTAGACTTGATGAATGTAAACATAGTAAGTTATATCACTCTCTATTAGGATGACTCAAAGTAGCTCAATTTTCTATCAACTATATTATCAACACTGTAACATATATACTTGTACACCCATAGGGATTAAATTAACTTTGTGTGAATATGAATCCGAATCATATACTTTTAACAAAGTTATTGCGGAGAATATTCGATAAACTGCTGATGAGATTATGAGAAAACAAGTATCACCAGGCAATTACAAATATACACCTGATAACATGAAAATACCCACGATGAACTTCTGTCCACATTTTTCAACATATACATTGATAATTTCATCATGTTGAAAATAAGTCAAAATGTGATTTCATCCATATGAATGCAGTATGAAAGGCTGTTCTATCAAAATGTGTTGACTAAATACATATTACAATATTACGGAGAGTCGAGATACACTGACGAGAAGATGTTCCATACAACCTGACATAAACCAATCGATGAATGCTGACATGAATGAATGGAAACAGTAAATAAAGTCAACTAGGCAGATGCAACAGAAATAGGCATCAGAGTGGGAATTTTAGATATCTTGAATATGAGGATACAGATGAGGTGTGAAATAACATTCGGAACATGCTGAGTAAATTGAAACTGTGCCTTTCTAAATGGTTCGAGTAGGCGTAACTCTCTGTGTCCATAACGGGACACCTGATCTCTGAGTGTATTGCAATGCAGCCGATTTGTGGAAGTCAGTTGGGTGGAGACCAGAATTCGAATGAACCAACCACATGGTGTGAGCAGAAACCAGTGATGCACTGCACAGTCAGACTACTGTCAGACATGTTTGTAATCACTACTAGGTTGACGTGTCCTTCTCAAACTCACACGTCACCTCCTGCAGTAGACAGTAAACGTTTCTGTCTTCTTTCGTCTTCAGTCTCTCGTCCACCTTGTCAGTAGACAATCACGCCAATCACGAATAGATGCAATCATGACAAAGACTCTGAGGATGGTACTGCTTTCTCAACAGGCTGTTTCAATTCACCATTCGTGAATGAAATTCAATACGTGTACACAACCGATCTTGATAGGCGCAACAAATAATGAGAACGTTGTTAACTGACACAAACTAGTATTGTGAAGGATTGATATTCGCCCTATATCTATGTCCTCATATATAATCTTTATTCGTTAATACATTGACAGCTGCTTACTGAGTGTATCATTTGTGAATTTTCGAATATATTAAAACTTGAATTAAATTTCATTTAAAAGTTGAAAAAGAAAAAGAACTTTGGAGTAAGTAATATATATAATAAATATTCAGACGGTTTAAATGAGAGTGTTATGATAAAATTATTGGGTAAACAGCAGCATAAAAAAACGTGGAACATGTAGAGCAAAATCCATGCTGTCCAAACATTCAACTCAATAATTTCCTATTAACAATCTCATTGCGAATGAACGCTGAAAAATTGCTGGTGACAGTATTAGTAAGGAAGTATCACCAGGCAATAAAAATACACAGTTGATAACATGAAAATAACAAGGATGAACTTCTGGGCACATTTTTCAACATATACATAGATAATTACATCATATTGAAAATAAGTCAACAGGAAAAGTCGATAGTCAAATTTGCTGTCGTCTTTCGTCTTCAATCTTTCGTCCACCTTGTCACTAGACAATCACGCCAATCACAAATAGATGCAATCATCACAAATACACTGAGGATGGTACTGCTTTCTCAACAGGCTGTTTCAATTCACCATTCGTGAATGAAATTCAATACGTGTACACAAAAGATCTTGATAGGCACAACAAATAATGAAATCGTTGTGCTTCGACACAAAGTAGTATTGTGAATGATTGATATTGGCTGTATGCCTATGACCTCACAGAGAAGAATCAACAGGCAAGTTTTTCGTTAGCTTGGAAATGAGTTCTTTCTTCCGTGCTTCTTTTTTTTTCCATGAATTTTTTTTCCATTTTTCTCTCGGTATTGAGTGAATCTTCTATGCTGTTTATTTTATGTTTCTTGGTGTAATTATTCTGATTCTGCTGTCGGCGTCTATGCTCATTGTTTTCTATCAGATTGCTTTATCGTTTTTTCTCTATTATGTTTTATGTAAATTTTACTATTCTCGATTGTGTAGTTCTCTTCCTAGCTTGTGTATTTTCTTCAATGTATATCAAATATATGTGGGCTAATCAACGTACATCTCTTGTTTTATTTGTAGAAGGAATTTAGCAGTTGCTTCGTATTATCTACGCTTTGTGACTACTGATTCAGACAGTCGCTTGCATGATGTCGCACGAGAAATTTAATCTTTGTTTTCATTACACAACTAATGATATGAACGTTTTCAATTTCACTTAATTCACGTTGTTTTAGTTTCTGTAATCTCAATGTTTTGGTGTTTTTTTTTAAAAGTTAACTAATATATAACAATATTTCACAATCCATCTTTATTATTTCATTTTCCTGCATTTGTCATTCTATGGCTGATTTGAATCTGCCGATAAACAGCTTCACTGTATTGATATTCTCAGTGAATTGTGCTCAAGGTTTACTAATAGTCTCTGCGTTATGTGATTGTATATGTAAAACACTTTTAATAGACGACAAAGGGCACATTCTAAATGGTATTTCTTATGTTACTTGATGATTGTGATGTTAACTGTCGTCCAGACAAATTTAGTTTGCGGCCAAACCACAGAAATCCGCCTGCACGTAACAAATATTGCAATCAGTATTTGTTGTGGGCGCTTTCAGTTTCCAGCTATCGCTTTGCGTATGCAGATAACAGGCCTCATATTGTCAACGGCTATTGGTGAATCATTTGAATACGAAGGCAATCTTGTGTTCGAATTCGCACGAATCTTACTTACTTGCTTCGGTCAACGTCAACGAGAAATTATCAATCAGAAAGAGATTAGCTTGTTACTTGAAGTTATCTGCTAAGTATCAAAATTCATAAGCAAACACAAGAAGGACACTAAATATTTTCAGTCGGAGAGTCGTAATTCCCCACGGTCACATCACAAATGACGCCATAACAGTTCGCATCTTGTGTATAAAGAAAACTGTTTGAAGTGCGGTTGAGTACAACAATGCTATGTAGGAAGGAAATATTAATTGGCATCCTTTATTCGCCGACTCCTCCATCGTCCTTTTTAAAAGGCACGATGCAGTGAAACGAACAAGCTTTAATGACATAGAACATCAACTATGCTCAGTTACTTGGATTTCTTTGAACTACTATTCACACGAGAGATTCTTTACTGCATGACACCTTTTTCTGTCGTCTGGAAATTGGTTGAGAGGGATGAAATGAGATTTCTGCCACAAAATTTGTTTGTTATCTATACCGTCTTATTATTGTCACATCTTTAACTTTTCATTATTAATAAAGATAGTATTATGACCAAATGTACAATTCACACTGTCTCTTACTAAATCTGTTCCTGTTCAGTTACAACTGGATTTCAAAACACTTACCATGCTGTAGCTCACCCACTGATTATAGCTAAGCGTATTCATTGCAATCTCTGAGAACTGTCAACCCAAAATTGTTCCAAATCACGTCTCCATATAAATTTAATTCCTTTGACTCGTCATTCAGTTCATTGGTAGGATGAAGTGTACAACTTCCATGTAACGGAGTTGAGAAGGTAAACCATAACATGCAGAGTATAATTACTTTTTTACCCCACCCATCCTTCCATTTAGCTCCATGTATTTGTGCACTCATATTTATCTTTTGAATTTTATGCTCCTTTAATAAGTGCAATCAATAATAATCTTCTCCAAAATGTCATTTTTATAATTAGTCGTCCAGTGGACTGGTCGTTTATGAGTTTATGAAAACAAAGTAATAATTAACTGAACTGTTGAGTGTTGCTTGGCTGTTTTGTACTCGAACTAGTGTCATTTCATGACATTCTCTGCATTCATTGCCAATAAAGCGAATCCAAAATTGTACAGGGAACATTTATTTCTCGATACAAATTTAAAACTAAGATAAAATGCACTGCGGTTCAATTACATCACTTAGATACACAAGTTATCATCAGAGGAAGAATTGAGTCGTGAATTCAGTCGTATTCATCATAATAGGAATAATCATATTATTAGTTTTGAAACGAGTTGCGATAATGTCACTGATAAAAGATAGTTTCAAAATGAATCAGGAATAATAACAAAACTTATAACAAGGTGTTAATAATAAGCGAAACGTATTAACTCCATTATGGATAAGATTTTATTTTGATAAATCACACAGTGTAGTACAGTTATATTAACTCATGACGTTTCGAGCACAAACTATTGCTCATAATCATATGATATGATATGATTATGAGCAATAGTTTGTGCTCGAAACGTCATGAGTTAATATAACTGTACTACACTGTGTGATTTATCAAAATAAAATCTTATCCATGATGGAGTTATACCCTACCACAGTGCCCAAGTTTTATACTTATATCAAGAAACGTATTAACATTGTAGATGCAGAGAGACGATCATTTCCTATCGTACATAGGGACCTGCTTTTAAAACCCTCATTCCAAAAGCCTGTGCAATTGCAGGCATATTCATGTTTCGTCCTTTGCGGACAACGGTGGATGACTCGAAGGCGTCGATATCATGTTCATAGTCCTCAAGGTACTTTTTTACTGAACGTTTTGACACTTTGACTTCATCTGTCCTCACCTACTTTGAAAAATACTCCATCATGCTACCAGACAATCGCCTTTCAGTACGAACAATGCAATTCCTTCTAGAAACACACACAAATTCACATACGCGGTTCGTAATGTCGCATATTGGCGACTGGTCTTTCCCAGATTGTTGAAGCACTCCCACATGGTGGTGTTAAGGAAAGCAAGTTTTCGAGCATAATAATTTCTCTTGATAGCTACATCGAACCTTCGTTTAATTACCTTTTGCACATAATCTCGTTTGAATGGCGAATCGATATATACAGATTTCTTCGGAACTGTTTGGATGGTTTCGCAGAGGCTAATTTCATTGGAGTATTTATTGATGAATTTCTCAGAATATCCATTCTTAGATAGATTATCCTACATAGTCTTTATTTCATGCTTTATTGGACAGTGCTTTGAATGAAATTTTTTATACTGGATTGGAACAAAACTTGTGTAATGTGCGTACTGTCCTGTCCATGAAGACCTTCTAAATATGGATTTTTTAATTGTTCCATCAGTCGTTTTCACCAGAAAAAACATTTAGGAATTGAATAGTATCATGTTCATCGTGTTCTGTTGTGAAGTTGAGATTTGGATGGCATGAGTTGAATTCAAACAACGGGTCTTTAGCTTTAGACCTCCTTCCACAGACAATAAAAATGTCATCGGCATATCTTAGGTATATTTCCATTTGTTGTATATATTGTTGCTTCATAATGGCTTCTAGAATTGTTAAGAATAAATCTGTGAAAAGTGGTATTAGGAGGCTACCCATGGCAACATTACTAACCTGATGGAATAGACAGGCATCCAATTATCTCCCGCCAACTTATATTTCAAATTCATTCAACCATCCGCCTCCGCTGAGCATTGGCTGTCAACAAAGATTTTTCAGCTAAACCTGGTATGAAAATGAAGCTTGAATGATCATTGCAGGCAGGGGAAATTTCCATGTCAGTTAGAGACTCACAAAAACAGAATATTTCCTAGTTACGACATTGCGAGGAATTGTGACATCAGTGCACATTGTTATTTGTTTGTTAGAGGCAATTTACTCCGTATCCTACAAGCGATGTCAAACCAATCTACTACTTAACCACCTGGATCTCTATTCAGCACCATTGTCCACAATGTCGATAGTTTATTGTTAGTTAGACATTGCAAGATTTTCGTGTATTTCCGACTGAAGTGCAAGACATTCAAGGCACTGCTGTAGTGAAAAATGGTGACAACTGAAATAAAATAAATAAAATAAAAACGTGAGTGACCACGATCATGGATATTTCATACACTGTGCATTGACACTTCCTAAACACCTTATTGAAATGGCACATTGACTCTTGCAAAACCAAAATGTCACATCTCATTACAAGTCAAGAAAATAAACTTCAATTAAAGTAAATCTGAAACAATATGAGCCTGTGTGATGAATGAACAATGGCATAATGGTGTCACCTGAGAACGATGTTATCGAAAAGTATTCTGCTTGTTCAAAAATCAGTGTTTCAAATTGTGAGAGGAGGTTTTGTGTAATCGAAGAATTTCGTCTTGATGAAATGACGTTCCTACGTTTTATTGATTGTAACATCTTAAAAAGAGCAACTACTGTACATTGTGATAAATATCTGAACTAGTTCTACCGTTGAGATAGTCACAGAGAAAGTTCAAATCTTCAGATAAAAAAATCTAGTCTACCTTGAAATTATCGTAACGCTTCTATTGATAACAACTTACTTCTGGTGATTACACCGCTGAAACAACAGAGTAAATGAATTATTATTGAGTCTTATGTGGCAACCAATTATCAGAAACTACTACGGTTATGGGAAAATGAAGGCTGTATCATTTGAAAATTGTTTCAAATCATTCCTGTATTGACATTACTATCGACGAATTTATAGAAATAATCTGAGTGTGAGCTTCTAAAAATATCAACTGTCTGTATCGCGTTGTTGACAAATTATCATTGTTATTTATAAATTAGAAATTTTCAGTAGTCTCATTCAAATTTACTGCTTTCATACAACTTCACTAATTAGATATGGATACCTCATGAAAACTTGGTAAAATAAAAGTGTTAGACTTTCAACAGCAGGTGACCGATGTGTTAATTGATTCAGAATAACTTGATTGTCAGCATAACTAAATACAATAAAATGGAATTATGAAAACCATAGGTGTCGTGCTGGAATATTTCATCTGTGTAACTTGAGTATCAGCTGAGCATTTATCGAAAAACTCCTTAGATGTATCCTCAATAATCTAAACTTATGCATAAGTGTAGTGGTGACGCATGTGTATTAAAGAGCAAATAATACAGGAAACGTGTTTCAAGGCATCAAAATAAACAGGTAGTCATTTAGGATGAAGAAATCATCGAATGTGACCTCAGGGATATAGTGGTTACAGGATGTCTTTTCCATTTTTCATTATTCGATTTGTTATGTTGATGGTTATATCTCTCTGCATTTAAAATGGAAACATTTATACAATTTCATTTGTAAAGCTTGTAGTGATTTGACTGATATCTGTGCAGGCTTTGTACGTAAAAGTCATTGTGGAGGAATACTAAAAAAAAGATTAGAACGAAATATGTCTTCAGGTGCATCTTTCAAAATCTAATTAGACCAAAGACGGTTGTTGGTCATTCACCAGCGGAATAAGCATAAGTATTTCATATTCCATGTAGAGAAATGAAGTTGCTCACGATTCAAAGAAATCGATATATTCTAGAACATAAGAAATTCAAGTGTTTGTTTTTAGATATCACAAGACTCCGTGCTTCTGATAAGGGTTCATTCAGTATCACGTTTCACCTGTTTTAACAAACCGACCAATCTTGAAGGAGGTAATATAGAGATTATCGGCAAATGTAGTCCCAGCTGAAGAGGATGTCAGAATATAGAACCAACTGGAGATGTGTATTTGAAGCCCTACGTTCCACTTGGAACCCCAGGGAACAATAAAAATAAAATAATATAATAACCCTGTGCATGACGTGCCAGTTAGTATATATAAGTTCCAAAGCGTTTTTGCAGAAGCTGCAATAATTCACATAGCAGCTGTGTTTATTCGTGCTATGGTGAATTTATCATTGAGATTGTAGGTCTCAAGACCACTTCTGGTTTTCTTCTTATTTCCACACCGCCTTAAAACTTGGGAAAACTGTGATCCAGTCGGTTGGATATTCCTATATGCATTCTCATCAGTGTATTTCTTTCCGAAAAGTTGCTGTAAACGCTGCACAACTTTTCTATCGGCTGGCAATGTTTTATCTTCAGCATGATTATCCACTTTGAATCTAGGTTCGTCAAGGAGAATTTGATGCATATTTCCTATGTGATCCATCTCGTCCATCAGTACCGCAGTCTCTCTCTGCTTTATCAGATTGGAAAATAACAACATTGTCGTCTCTTTGGAGCTTATGTGAAGATCTCCTGGGTTCTTTGGCAATGTGTGACGTATGAGTGATCGGCACGGTCATCATCCTGCTTTATTCCTGTCACCCTCACCACCTTGCATCACTCCTACAGTCAGTACTATTCTTCAGGCTACTCAATCATATTCATCTCATTCTGAGTCAACAAACAACGATGGGAAGAACACCCCCGATATTCCCCTATAACTGGGCAGCTAACTTCACAATGTAATATTTAGACTCATAACCCTCTGTCGAATCAACAAACAGGCATCACTAGCAAGAACTCTGGCATCTCGATCCATGGACGAATGTTGTGTATCAGAAACATACATACAACGCCCGGGTGTCATCACTCACTTATCTCCACCCAGCCAACAATTTGAAACACCGAAATTAATTTTACGGATGTCAGGTGACTTCTCAGCTAGTCCGCGAGGACCAGCAGTTATAGGGATAGCATTGAGTGTTAGGGCAGAAAAATCACTTCTTGATTGGATCCCAGTAAATAATCGCATTTCTGCAATCCATCTGAACTGATGTGTTAGAAGAAGAAAGGACGGCATCACCCGTCGTTGTCTTCACGTAGTCTCCGCTCGCACCCCAACCAACTTCAGTTCGGATGAAAATAAAAAGGATTTATACCAGAAACTGTCTAATTGTCTGCAAAGAGCATACTACTTAGTAATATTTGTTTGAGCAGGTGATTGAGAAGTAAAAAGGAGGCACGTACGAAGTCCAATGACTACGAGCCGATGATTGTCTTCCACAGTTCTCTTAAGATAATTATCCCGTCCAAAACAGCACTAAATTTATGGAAAAATAGAGACGTGGCGCAACGTAAAGATATGCAAAAATAAACCAAGTTGGAATCAAATAAACTCTAAAGATAATAGATAACGTTAATGAGGAAAAGTGGGAGAAGGCACCTCATTAAGAAAAATAAGAAAGAAAAAAGACGAGGTGAAAGCAGACGCAAAAAATCATTAACAAAAAATGCAATTGAAAGAAAATAAAGATTGCGCACAAATAAAGACAAAGGATGAAGAACCAGTACATACTGATTCCCAATTCATGTCTTTGTGTATCATAGCGCCAACATCATCATCCAGCATCGTCGATGAGTGTATCCTGTCACTCGACATAGTCGACTGATTAAAGCGTGTATCCTCTCAATTGATAACAAAGGCTGAAAACGAACGCACATTGTGATGTGTGACATGCTGATGAGGATATATTTTGACGGAATGGAGGAGAAAAACATCCGCCAGAATGCGAAACACACTACTGAATATTATGAGTAGTTGGAAATTAAAGTGGCCATTTGTGTTGAAGCTAGCTCTCGACTTTACCAGCTTGACAAATGTTTAGTTGTAAATTCAAAGTGACTCCGTTTTCCAGCCTGAATGCCAGTAGGCCTTCACTGAAAGCTAGAGTCGTAGAGTTTCGCCAGTAATCAACATCACACTGAACATGTCGATGTCATTTAGAGAGTCATTGGAATTCGAGAGGCACGGTAGTTCTAATTTAGACAAGAATATAATCTTCAAGGTGAAAGTCCCTCGACGCTACCACGTTTCATCCTAATGAACATCGTGTCACAAGATGATAGTGTTATCTTCTAGTCACTTGATAATATACCAATTTTGTTTGAATCATTCCTCTGATATTAGTTGATAGTATTTCTACTTGTTTGTCTGACGCGCAAACATAATCTAATTTTCGAACTTTCGCCTTTCATTATCCAGACTGGATAGTGTTCAGCTATACTTTTTCAGTGATTGCGCTCACAACGTCCAATACAATCAGCTCCGCAAAACAGGTAAAAATTAAATGCTCATTGATTTGGACAAAAGCGTTAATCTATCCCTGGGGCATTGTCTAATCATATTTTTCGCTGGTAAAAACTAGTTGTTAGTCAGCTGGAGGAAAAGTACGTTTAATACATTTAGATAAACGATTTTTTATCAATTCCGAAATTGTATCACCTTTGAATGCCAGACTCATAAACAGTTTCTTCTTTGGTACTGTAATTTGTCTAGGGGCGTGTTCTTTCTTGATGTTACGTTCGATGAACCTTGTAGGATAACCATTATTAAGGAGATTTGATCGAAGGTTATCTAGTTCACTATCGATTTTCTCTGCAGAGCAGATTTTACGAATTCTGGAGCATAATGAATGAATAAGATTTCTCTTTCTCCCTAACAGTACCCAACTGTTGAAGTTAGTGTACTGCCCAGTGAATGTCGGCTCTCGGTAAATCGACATTAACAACGTGCCATTCTCTCTCCTCTCTAGCTTATCATCAAGGAAGTGAAATGAGGAATTCGACTCTTCTTCGACCGTGAAAAGCAAAGATGAGTGAGAACCATTAAATATTCCATGAAGTTCGCCAGTTGAAGAGTTTTAGTCGCATACAATGAAAGTGTCATCTATATATCTTTTATACATAAACAAACTACCGATGGTTTCCTTTAGTGGGAACACACAGAAAAGATTCCAGATTATAATTAATAAATATACATACAAAGACTACTAACGGATATTTCAAATTTTGTTTAGTGGAATTCTGTTTTATTCTATGTGGACTAACGTATCTATATGCTATCATACGGAGGAAGACCGAAGTCGAGATCCCTTTGAAACCCGTTGAAAACAGTTAGATAAAGGAAACACAAAGTTGCAATGAACTCACTCTTTTCAGGGCTAAAATATTAGTAGAGCATGTCAAAATTAAAGATGGATTAATGTTCCATTTCACCTTATCGGGATTTGAATATATTCTAACGAACAGGCGAAAACGGGATCACATAAATCACTCAGTATGAAAAATGTTAAATAAATGTATGAGATCGTATCTGTCAGTGGATGAGATTTGTAATACTTTTTAATAATAATAATAATAGCTTTATTCCAAACAGTATTTGTGGTACAGGTATGGAATTTCCAGCTTGCATTACAATATTGCATCTAATTACCTCATAAATTTTATAAGATTTTAAAAATAAAAAGCAACAACAAGGAAAAGAAAAACAAGAGAAATAAAAGAAATAAAAAAACAGCATTGTATTCACATATTTAAACAATGCACCAAAGGATATGAAATATAAAATTAGTGTGTAATAGAATATTTTAGCAACAATATAATAGTAACAAAGAAAGGAGAACAAAAGCTAATGGGAACTATTATTTAGAGTGCCGCAGTAAGGTGATCGTAACCTCGCCTAGATTACTAGGTCACTAGTATTCTAGCCGGTCCCAAGCCCGGATAAAGAGGGAGGGTTGGGGCGTGGTGCTAGCAACTCCACCCCCAAAACTTAACCAAATTGCTACTAAAACTTCAACGCACAAATATATTCAAAATTCTAAAATTACAAATAGTGACCTTATTTTTCGCTGGAATCGGGGAAGTGAAATGACGCGGGCTGGTGAAAGCCTTCGGGAAGCCAGTCAGCCGATGTGCCTTCTTTCGATGAAAGCGAAAATAAGGATGAAGACGTGGAATGTTCGTACAATGTACGAAGCTGGGAAGGCTGCTCAGGTAGCCGCAGAAATGAGGAGATATAGAATAGAAGTGTTGGGAATCTGCGAGAGCAGATGGAACGGATGTGGAAGGAGCCAACTATCAACTGGAGAGACAATAATCTACTCCGGTCACCCAGAGGACAATCACGAGCACACCGAGGGAGTAGCCATCATGATGTCACCAACAGCGGCTAAAGCTCTCATGCAGTGGGAACCAATCTCCTCCAGGATAATGACAGCCAGGTTCAACTCAAAAGGAAGGAAGGTTACAATCATTCAGTGCTACGCGCCTACAAACGCCTCAGAACATGAGAAGAAGGAGGATTTCTACAGTCAACTACAAACAGTAATGGACAACGTCCCAAAGAGCGATATCAAAATCCTGATGGGCGACATGAATGCGAAACTGGGAGGAGACAATACAGGAAGAGAACTCACCATGGGTCGTGAGGCCCTCGGTGAAATGAACGAAAATGGCGAACTCTTCTCAGACTTCTGCGCCTTCAATGATTTGGTGATTGGTGGCAGTGTGTTCAAACACAGGGATATACACAAGGCAACATGGATTTCACCAGATGGACACACCAAAAACCAGATAGACTTCATTTCAATCTCAAGGAAGTGGAGACGGAGCCTACTGGACACAAGATCGAGGAGAGGAGCAGATGTGGGTTCATACCACTATCTGGTACAAGGGACTTTCAAGGTGAAGCTGAAAGCCTCGAGGATACCTGGGGATAGGCCACAATGCAAGTTCAACACTCACAAACTGAAGGACACAATCACACAGGACATTTTCACTGCAACTGTCAGAGCAAAGCAGGAAACACTACGTGGCACCACTGAGGAATCATCCGTGGAAGACCATTGGAAGTCTCTGAAGGTAATTTTCAACGAAACGTGTTCAACGGTTTTAGGAAGAAAGAAGAAACAAGACAAGGAATGGCTCTCAACAGACACTTGGAAACTAATAGAGGAGAGGAGAAAAGTGAAAGAGAAAATGATTCAATGCAAAAATGGACAAGAGAAAGAGACGCTGAACTCAACTTACACAGCACTGGACAAAGAAATGAAGAAGAGTGCCAGGAAGGACAAAAGACAATTCTACGACAACCTGGCTACTGAAGCTGAGAAGGCAGCAGGCAAAAGGGACCTGAGGACACTATATCAGATAACCAAGTCTCTATCCGGGAAGAGATCAACACAAGTGAAACCTATAAAAGACAGCCAAGGGAACCCAATTACCAAAGAAGAAAGACAGATTAAACAATGGGCGGACCACTTCAAAGGACTCTTGAATCGACCACCACCTACAACCCGTCCAGTAATACCAACAACAGCACGTACACAACTGCAAGTTGACACCAATCCTCCAACGAAAACTGAAGTCATGAATGCAATCAAGCTTCTGAAAGCTGGAAAAGCAGCTGGACCAGATGGAATACCCCCGGAAGCACTGAAAGCGGACCCAGAAACGACAGCAGATATGCTGACTCCATTATTGCAAAAGATCTGGAAAGAGGGAAAGGTGCCTACTGACTGGAGGAAAGGTTACCTGGTGAAACTACCAAAGAAGGGCGACCTGGGACTCTGCAAGAACTGGCGAGGAATCATGCTCCTGTCGACGCCAAGTAAAATCCTGAGTCGCATCATCCTGGAGAGAATCAAGGACGCGCTGGATACAGAACTCCGACCAGAACAAGCTGGATTCAGGAAAGGCAAATCATGTTCTGACCAAATTGCAACTCTACGCATTATCATCGAACAAAGCACGGAATGGCAATCAAATCTCTACCTCAACTTCATAGACTTTGAGAAGGCCTTCGACAGCGTTGACCGCGAAGTAATTTGGAAACTACTCGAGTACTACGGCGTACCGCAAATATTCATCAACCTTATTCAACAACTGTACGACAACGGCACATGTCAAGTGATCCACAACGGAAAACTCAGCGAAGCGTTTGGAGTAAACACAGGAGTCAGACAAGGGTGCTTATTATCACCAATGATATTCCTAATTGTGGTGGACTGGACTGGATTATGCGTCAGACAGTGGGAAACGAGAAGACAGGGATATCCTGGACCGACGTGAAGAACCTAGAATACCTGGATTTCGCGCGTGGATGATTTATGTTTGATGTCACACAAAATCGAAGACTTACAAGCGAAAACCGACAAACTGGTCGAAGAAGCAGCAAAGACAGGACTCCAGGTGAACATAGACAAGACGGAGGTTATGAAAATAACCAACCAACAACAGCAGCAACATCCAGTGCCAATCATCATCAACGGGAGGGATTTGAAAGAGGTTACTTCTTTCACTTATCTGGGGAGCATTGTCTCAACCACAGGAGGAACGGACGAGGATGTCAAATCGAGAATCGGGAAGGCGAGAAACACATTCATCAACCTGAAACCAATTTGGAAATCTTCGTCACTCACCATCAACAACAAAATTCGGATTTTCAATACAAACGTCAAGTCAATTTTGCTTTACGGATCAGAAACTTGGCGGGTCACCAAGAATATTTTCAACAGGTTGCAGACCTTTATCAACAACTGTCTTCGCTCCATACTGAAGATTAGATGGCCAGAAAGAATCACAAACAAGAAGCTATGGGAACAAACGAAACAGGAACCAATCGCCCAACAAATATGCAGGAGGAAGTGGAGATGGATTGGACACTCGCTGAGGAGGCCGTTGAGTGACATCGCGCGTCAAGCCCTCGAGTGGAACCCGAAAGGGAAGCGGCGAGTGGGACGTCCAAGGGTGACATGGAGGAGATCGTGTGAGGAGGAGATGAAACAGTATGGAATAACATGGACGCAAGTGAAAAGAACAGCAGAAGACAGAAGCAAGTGGAGACGTGCAGTTGAAGCCCTATGTTCCACTAGGAACCCAAGGGAACAATAATAATAATATACAATAATAATAGTAAGGTGATCGTGTCATGCCTAACAGTTTTCTCATCACATAACAGCTGTGCCAGATAAGGTATTGTGTGGTTTTTGTACTTGGTAGTCCTGGCATATAGCCTCCTATAGTTGCTTCTAGTTCTACCAGATGAAATGCAAGGAGAGAGATGCGTATAGAGAGGGTTTCGGGGTCTGACAATATAGAATTCGCTAGTTTCTTACATGACATTATATGTCTATCCACAATGGTGTTAACCAGTTGGTTTAACGAAGTCCCACTTGCCCTACTAACAGCTTTTAGTGCCCTACGCAGCGAAGCAAAGTCTTTCTTAAGTAGTCCAGGAAAGATTAATGGGGAGCAGTAAAGGGGGATGGTTAGAATACAAGAGTTGACAAACTGGGAAAGCAAAGACTGCTTTATACCAGACTGCCTTAACTTCCTAACGTAGAACGTTAAGCGAAACATCTTTCTAGTAACTAGCAAGATGTGAGAGGACCAGGAAAGATCGGAGGAAATACTCAGTCCAAGGTACTTGACATTAGATGTAGTTTCAACCTCTATGCCGTCAATGATAGTGGGACCATGTGAGCTAGCTAGTTGTTGTAGGTCACTTTTTCGTCTGAAAGTGAAATTTACTACCTGACATTTAGACGGATTCAGCTTAAGACCGTTTGTAGAGGACCACTGACTAATTTCCAAGAGAAAGTTATTTAATTTGGAACAGTCTGACTGAGAGTTGACAGGCATGGAGACAGAGAGGTCATCAGCATACTTGACAAAAGTTGCTACATCAGAATGGGGCAAGTCATGTAAGAAAAAAGAAACCAGAAAAGGAGAAAGAACAGCACCTTGAGGAACACCAGCTAAAGTAAGTGAGGTAGTGGAGGACTTTCCATTGTAGACAGTGTACTGCTTCCTATTAGAAAAGTAGGAATACAACCACTTATTTATACAGCACTCACTCTGTGTTGCAGTAAGCTTACTTAACAAGAGAGACCTAGGAACAGAGTCAAATGCAGATGTGTAATCAAGGAAGGCACACTGAACATATTTGGCTCCTCTATCTAAACTAGAGACTATATTATGATATAGAACTACAGCGGCATCTAAGGTACACCTACTATGTTTATAGGCAAACTGGTTGGGGTCATTGAAAGGCTTTAAAGAGGGTACAAGATTAAGTAAAATAAGTCTTTCCATAACTTTTAAAAAAGGTGAGGTAATAGCAATGGGTCTAAACTTGACAGTAGGTCCACTTGTTGATTTGGGCACTGGAACAACCTTGATATTTTTCCATGAGTCAGGAATAATGCTTTTGGAAAAAGATTCATTGAAAATGTCGGTTAATGGGTAACATGAGATGTCAGCACACTTCTTAAGGATAACAGCAGGAACTCCATCAGGACCAAGGGACTGGGTAGGTTTGAGAGATTGAAGACACTTGAGGACATCATTCATGTTAAAACATGAGAAGCAGTCATTATTTATACTATTAGATTTGGGAATCATAACATCTGCAGGGATACATATGAAGGATTTATTAAGCATATCAACATCAACGGAAGTATCATTCATTATTTGGTCACCACCTGTGATTTTCTTTAATAGCTTCCACATATTAGATGAGGATTTACATGAAAGAAACTTCTGGTTGCAGAGAGCATTTAGTCTTTGTAATTCGGCTTTAATTAAAGTGTTCATTCTCTTAACGCCAGATATATTTCTCATTTTGTACAACCTCTCTTTTTCACGGCGAAGCTTTTTGAGTTGAGAAGAGGCGAAACGGTCGAACTTTAAGAAGATTGTCTCTTTAGGACAACAAACATCAAGACAGAAATTGAAATAATGTGTCATGTTACTAATTGTGTTGTCAAGAGCTTGTTCAGTAAACAGGTCCCAGTTTGTGTCTTTTAACATTGTCCTTAGATTCTGTATGTTGTCATGTGAATAACATCTGTGTTGCGTTTTCTTTCCAAGGTAGGAGAAGACCCTTTTGTGCTGCTTACCATATACTTTGGGCAATACTCTTATGATGCAGTGATCAGAGTTAAGTAGTGGAGCTCTTTTCCGAGCTTCAAATATTCCTATGTCATTTGTAAACACAAGATCTAGAATATTATCCATTCGAGTCGGGAAGTTGACAATGTTATCATGACCAAATGAGATAAGGAAACTGTGATCACTAGAATTAAAATCTCCAGTAACTATAGACAAGGAGTATTCCGAAGGAGGTGGCAGCAAGGGAGGTAAATTCATCCGCAAATGAAGACAATTCAGTGGAATTGCATCCTGGCGCAATATAAATGTTCGAGATGTATATGTAGTTGTATTTTGACAAATGTTTAGGTCGACATTTAACAGTGAGACAGTCAATGTTGTCACTAGAGAATTTGAAACATACTTTATTAGATGTACACCATTGTGAATTTATGAAGATAGCGACACCGCCACCACGTTTCTTCCTAGAACTACACCGATCTTGTCTGAATAATTTGAAATCATGCAGATACACTAGATTGTCATCATATAGATCATGTAGCCATGTTTCTTGAAGTGATATGATCCCAGTATTTCGATATATAATGGAAGACACGAGTAATTGGAGACAGTCAATCTTGGCTGGCAGGGAGCGACAATTAGTACTCATAATTGCAGGAACAGTCATAAATTGAATAGGGGTATTTTTTAAGGCTCTTCGCCACCCCGCATGATGCTTTTCTTCGTCTTTTTTAAGGTATTTCCGAACAGTAGGTTTTAAGGATATTAAATACTCACGTGAATAAATAATCCGATTAGAGGACATATTAGAATAAGATTTAATTTTTTAAAATAAATTGGAAGTGAGCAATTAGATGCAATATGATTTTATTGATTTCCTACTGTTTTCCAAGTATGCTGGTATATCACGTGCAAATGAATTTCAGTAAACCTGTATACGAGATATCACTTAACGTAAGATGAATACTAATTAGAGGAAGTATACAAGGTTTACATGTGCTCAGTACTCGTAGTATCTAAAATATGGATTATATAAATATGTATAAAAATTCGATGGATCAAATTGTGAGTTTTATTGTTTAGTGGGATTCCCTTATTTTTCATAGCGTTCATGCAACTAAATGCCGTCAGTCAGATAAGCACAGAAAATGAGTTTAGTGAAAGCTATGACGCAAATAATCTTTTTATCACGGACCTGGTTCTCTGTCTGAAAGCAATTCATGATAAAGACTAAAACAATACCAATCCCTTCAAAGAAACTCTTGATATTATTAAATAAAAGACGTACAAATATTTGAAATGAATAAGGCGTAATTGGCCAGAAGTTGATTGTGTTACTGTATCTCGATGTGGTTCATACTGATGATGAATGATATCAAGGGAAGGAGTAATCAAACCTGAACGAAAACGGTTTGGATTTCAAATTATTTAGGAAAGTAACACAAGGATTACATGAACCCATCACTGGTGTGGACTGAAATACAGGTAATACATCTTAAAATTATCATTTGAATTCAGGTACGGAATTACGTATCTACAGGTGATAAACACAAGGCCACTGCAATATACAAATCACTCAAAATAAGTTTAGTATCTGTTAGATCATTAACACAAAATATCCATGAATTCATCATTAGGAGTGCCTAATATACATATCAACGATGAGTGTGAAATTCAGAAAAAAAAGATTCGTTTCGAACAGTTACTTGTGGTACTTGATTATTATTACACGAGGTTGATATTCGTAGATAGAGAGTAAAGCACTGCAAATTGAAAACCACTCCGATTCTGTTAATTGCTTGCAGGAAATCATGAGACACCTATGGATACGTCACTGGTGGGAGCATAAATGCAACTGTTGGAAATATGTCCACAACATAGATGGATTACTTAAGGAATATTTTCATTCATTGAAATATGCTAGGGCGATTTTCTTTGTGCTTTCCTTAAGGGCTTTCGGTTTGATAGGTTGGCTTGAGGTATATGTCTCTTGATGAAGTTCCGTGGATATCCACTCTTTTGGAAGACGTCCATGAGATATCTTTCTTTAATTTTCCTAAAGGTAGGAGTGCTGCAATGAGTTCTGGCCCTCTTGAATAGTGTTTGTAAGCAATTCCTTTTGTGTGTTTTTGGATTATGGCTGTTGTAATTCACGTCGATTTATTTTATCAAACAGTGGAACACTCAAAACGGATACCAATCGAAAAAGGTCTCATGTTAACTGAGGAAGTTAAACAGAGGCACTTGTGAAGTGATAACAGGTAACAGAAATCTGTGAGAATTAGTGATTGAATAATTTTCAAGTATTGGTTAGTGGAATTCCATTATATTATATGAAGATTCTGCTAAAGCATGTGTAGACGCAAATAACTTCAGATTGATTTCATGCAAATTAGAGAAGAATTCCAGGTATCTATGAGTTTATCATTACCAGAAATTATACGAAATGACACATTTTAACTACAGGAAAACATTGGAGGAATATTGTAGTTTATGTGTCAGTATATAAATAAGACGTAACCGACGTCCAATAACAACTAGTATGAGAAATCCAGTGAAAGTCATTTATACAGCGAAAGCACTTTTATTGGAAAAGGAACTCATTTATCAAAGATTATCTGACGGACTTTACTCAAGAGAGTAACTGATAAAAGTTGCTCTAATTTCAATCAACATTTTACACCTTTGGATGGAGAGGGGGATGTTTTGTGTTTCTTTGTGCAGGAGTGATAATTTTGATTGACTGTGATGTAAAAGTTAAGATGATGAATCATACACACTGCAGTCTGAAATCTCAAGTTAAATGCATCAACCGATTCATGATACCGCATCTATTATCCTGAAAGTGCTGATAAGATCACAACAAGTAGCAAAATAACTATTTAGCACAGAATGAATTTCGTATTTGACAAAAAGTCATCATGTATTCATAAATAAGTGAAAATGACATTTGTTCAACGAAGAAATATTTCATTCACCGACGTCATTTTACGGAAGTGAAGTTTTCTGGACATTTTGCCAAGAGGAATTCATTCGCTTAAAGCTGAGTACATACGAATATAAACGAGGTGGTCAACATGATCTCTGTATTATTTGAGAGGTTTATGTCGACTACTGACACTTCGTTAGTAGGAAACGACTTTGATGCAAAATATTGAAGCAAAGCATATCAAAAGCCTTGAGACGGTAGAAAATCCTTACGACTGAAATGTGGATGCCTATTATCAACCACCAATAACTGAATCAGATCTCATTAGTAGACTTTCCATATATACAAACATATATATATGTATGTACTTTCATTAACCCTAATTCTTGAGGCTCGAATGCAACAAATATCATGGGATGAATCGAACTCAGTTTTCTGCATGATGTGTAAACCATCTATTTAATCATTCAGTCATTCAATTGTCAACAGTTTTGTTGTTTTGAAACGTCACTATCAAATCCAAATTATTCTATTCAGATTATTAGTGAGGCCAACATAATTAAATTCATTCCATATCAATGCATTAATTAATGTGTCTGGTAGTAAAATTGACGTGTGGATAAACTGGTGCAACGCGCGACATCATTCGGTGTTTATTTCGTGATACGCATTCACCACTTAGTCCAATAAAAACATCATTCATGCAGAGGATTATTCCGATAATTTTTTTATTTCAGATTGAAATACTCAGTGATGACATTTTTGTGATAACCATTACCAAGCGTTGTTCTCCGTCACTTATAAACTGAGTTCCAATAGTACCTCAGCACAAAAATTGTTCATACTTGAAAAAGAATTCTGAATAAATAAGAGTTGAGGTAACAGTCAAAAAATGGTATTAATTATCCTGTTTGGATAGCCCCGTATTAAGTGCATTCAAGGTTCAACTCAACTTTTCTTTTGATGCTTAATTCGTGAAAGTGAATAGTTTCAAAAGTCTACTATGAACAAGCTGATTGCGAACCCATACGAAACAGTGCAAAGATTTGAAGCTTACGCGGATGCATTCGTACAAGCATTCTCAAACTTTGGCAGCTCAACTGCCATTCTGAGCAACATCTTCAGCATTAATTTCACTTCAGCGGTCAGGTACAGACAACACATCAGCATGAAGTGTACTTCTTTGAGGCACATTTAGGGGCTGGATAGTTTCCAGATTAGATAAGTTTATTTCAAATATCGCGTTGTGATGCAATATTAATGACTGAACAATACCTAATAATATTTCACCAACCGGGAGCTGAGTTCTACTTTTGAGTTCGGGATCAATGTTCACTTCATTCCTAACTGCCTCCAGAGTTTTATTAGTGAAATTATTAATGTGGAAACTGGTTGTGTGAGTAGCAATCATTTTTCATATATTTCTAACTGAATTTCAAATGGGTCTGTTTCACTATGTTGGCTGCCTTCTTTCTGTCATCTGATTTCATCATAACTACTGTTGTATTTGACTCGTCAATTTTTAAATTAGTGTATTTTAAAATTAAAAACGGTCAAACTGATAGAAAGAGTTTAATTACTCAAGTGAATTTACCTGACCATACACATCTCATTTCATTGTGTCTCTATAAGTTAGAAATGTTAATTTCATGGTTTGATTTTTCATTTTTCAACACAGCATTGAATGATTAAATAAGAAAGAACTTATCTATTATTAAGAGATTGTTTGTTAGTTTCACAATATTTACAAGTGAAAACTTTGGGAATTTCTCTCTCACTAATTAAGCTATTCGGAGTTAGATCCAACAATGGGGCCAACTATTTGTGATATAAGACTTAGTAATTTTTGTTTAAAGTGTTTTTTCCAACAGTGGAAAATTTCAGTAATAAAGTACATAATTAATCACAGTAACAGTGATAATCCAAACATCACATTCACGACTGGGTATGAATTTGAAAATCGACTGCGCTTTCTTGGGCGTAACAGATTGTCGATTCTATTCCCTCTTTTCTTATGCATGAAAACATGACCAGACAGTACGCTGGATATGGTGATTTGCCGCTGAGTAACTTATAACACCCGCCGCCTAGAAATCAGGTGAGGTCTAGTAGCCACACTGCACCAAATATCACAAATTTTTGTGCCGAAGAAACATTAAGGCCTAAATCCTGATCATCAATGAGGGTTTAATCAATAGTGGATATCGGAAAATATTCGCTGGGATGCAATCTAAGGATGGTCACAGATAAATGAAGTGCAGTGCTTGAATTTAGATTTGAAGGTTTTGCTTGAGAAAAACGATGAGTTTACTTTTAAAATTGAAAATAGACAGACTGTCGTGAACAGCGACTGTCTGTATGAATTTAAATGTCGTTCCGAATGCAGCACTTAGGTAAGATACAAACATGTTTGTCTATCGGGATTATTGAACACCAGCCAGAAAATCTACGCTACATGGGTTCGGCGCATTTGACAGTACCCCAGTTCATTACCCAGCTGATACATGTATCAGGTGTTCATACTTAAATCTTTTATATGATGAACAAGTGAATCAATTCCCTACTGCTTTGAATAGTCGAGGTGAACGTTATTCAAAGGACAAGACCTGAATTTTGTGTTCAGTTTTCAGACAGTTACTAACTTATTACAGTCTTAACTTGCATTGATATCTTTTTTCTCCACAACAGTTCCACTTGATTTCATGTTTTTTCTCCCATCATTTAAATTAGAGTTTAATTATTAAGCTTTTCATTAATGTTGGGTACAACAGTTTCAAACAAAACAACACAATATTAAACCAGAACTCAGATACACTTACCGGCCTTTAATCTTGCAACAGGTTTCGAAACAGGCATGGTTACTGGTGCTCAACACGCAATAGTTTAATTGAAGAAAGCGGTGAACAAATACCCAACAAAGTAATGTGATTTCCAATTGTATCACAGATAGTGTCGTTGTTTAGAACATTTGGGAAACCTACAGGTTAATTCTATCACTTTTGTCTCTATCATTTTGAATGGGTCCCTACGAAAGATGCATTTCTTTGTAAATTCTCTCTGTGATCTATTAGTTTGTCCACGTTTTAGTTTGGTTACATTCTTGTGGAAAAGCCGAGTTACATCAATAAGGAATTGGTAAAAATTGTGTTTCAGCTTACCTAAACCCATCTGCTTTTGCTACTGATGATATCACGACATTGCAGACTGCCATGTATCTCAATGGTCCTAGATACCTTGGTCGCATTCTAATGCATAAATACCGAATGACAAGACATTTGCACAAATTATGTATACAAATTTAGTATTCTCTGGATGAGAAGCATAATACCTAAATAAATGTTTCTTTAACCACTGGATTATCAGGTTTGCACAATGTTCATCAGAAACCGTGTTATAATTTCACTGAAGGTTCCGTCTACTAAAATTATGGACCAGATTCAGAGCAATTACAATATTACATTTTTAATGATTATCGAACGCTGCCATCAACGTCTATGTCAATTACCTTGATTTCTATCATTCTATTAACTATGCTCACTGAGGAAAGTATCATGGCGCACTCAAACTGCTGAGACAATTTAATGGCTTACACCAGTTTTTGAAGATAAACGAAATTTCGTATAGTGTAACTGTCCTCCCATACGTGTGTAATCATAGCACATATGCTTCTTATCAGACATAGCATTCAAATAATTGAGCGTTGTTCACAGAAGGTCGGCTTCTGAGTGTCTTGCTGATACATCCTTTCCGGAAGTAATATACGCCATAATTAAAATCGAATCTTCTCACTGGTATCTCAAAGTAGCATTAGGCCGTATTGTTCCATCAAAAAATACCGCTTATTCCATCAAAATATTTTCCATGTAGATGAATCTTAATGTCAATCTAAAGAGTTGGGACAAGTTCACGAATCATTCATTAACATGACTCTATCATAAAACGAATAGTCGAAAAACCGTGAAATGGTTTTACTTGACTTAGAGACAGATTTTCATCTAATAATCTAACGGTTTTGCTTGCACTTCAGTGAAACTTAGAGATAAAGAAACGCGAAATTCAGGTCAGTAATTGTTTACACACAAAATTCCATACACCTGTACTAAGCTACCGAAAATGATGTTATGAGTATTTGTAATGTGATATTTTTGTTGCGAAAATTGGTGTTAACAATACCGATACTTGTTATGCATTGAGGATCTTGATGAATGCAAAATTAGTTATGGAACAGCTCAGTAATTAGAACAAGTTTTCTTTACCCCAATGATGAAAGAACACCATGTATGCCTTACACAAATGAGTATCAACTGTTTATCTGGGATTTTTCAAAGATAGACTACAGTGTGATGATTTGCGACTAAATACTCAAAATGTTGACCGAAAAATGTTCGAAAATAAACTTCTATATCTATTTACATTTGGGCATTTTCTTTCAGTAGCAATCACCTTTTACTTAGGATCACATCAAAGTAGGGAATCGAACGGCTGACTTTGTGAGTGGTTGTCAATTATTCTACTGCTTGAACACCGACGCACGTGGAAATGAAATAGAAGATATAAAACATGACAACTTACATACACACGATGGGTCCATTTTTATCCTTTTGGCATTTACAAAACTGAAATTTAGTCTGGATGCTGAAAGACACATTTGAAAGAAAATGGTTTAACGGTATGTTTACGCAATCATTACAGCGTTATCCACCAATACAACGGCACTTCGAGGATTCATTTTCAGAGCTCATCCTCATATGACGAAGTTTTTCACACTACTGTTCACTGTCTCAATGATAAATTTAGAAGTGGCTATTTCACAAATGATTTAAAATGACGAAGGAAGTAAAATTGGTCTTTCCTGATTAATTGATTGCAGTAGAAATAAGTGAAATATATAACTACATTACCGATTCAGTGTTATTCATGATAAAAAGGCCCACTGATATTTATAAGCTTATCTTGATGTGATTCATCAAAGCTCTTCCAGTGCGCTGGTCGGAGGTTTACTGGTGTAGTGACTACATATCTTAAAATGAAAAAAATTACTTGTATTGAGAATGATTATGCCTTTGCACCCAATAATACAAAACTATTTGTATTAAATAATTTCTTGTATTAGTAACCCTATTTCTCGTTCTTACTTTGTGAGGCAAATTATTTACACTTAATTGTCACACAGACTGCACATATATGACCTTGATATAAGAATAAAACTTGGGCACTGTGGTAGAGTGTAATTCCATTATGGGTAAATTTTATTTTGATAGAGTCTCACAGTGTTATACAGTAATATTTACTGATGACGTTTCGAGCACAATTTATTGCTCATAATCATATCAAGTTAATCACACGACTTCCTAAATTCATTTATATAGTTCCATTGAATGAATTTAGGAAGTCGTGTGATTAACTTGATATGATTATGAGCAATAAATTGTGCTCGAAACGTCATCAGTAAATATTACTGTATAACACTGTGAGACTCTATCAAAATAAAATTTACCCATAATGGAATTACATATATGACCTGTTTTTTCTATTTAGTAAGCCCTATACCAAATCTCATATTTCTACATAGATTGATTTTTAATTTATAAGGCATTGTGTTCAAGATGTCTTACCTGAAAACGGCTACCTTGTATCTTTTTAGAATCTAAGTTAAACTTTTGCAGGAATTGCAATCAGCTAAAACTCTGTCGTCATTTGAGTTGTTGGTTGTGAACAAACTTCAATCGTCTGATAATTTATATTACCACATGTTGACAGTCCGAATTACTTATAAGTAGTTGTTGAATTCCATCATGCTGTTATAATCTAACAAGATAGATGCAACAAATCGCTTCGCAGCTTATTTTTATTATCTCATTTCGCTGAAAGAATGAAAAATAACTTCGAAAATATGAAAACCAGGGCGACATTACTGTTGAACATTCACGAAGAAAACACCTATCTTCATGAATAAAACATGACTTTTGGTATTTATTGGTATTTTCTGGAATTAATGCCATTATCCACACACTATCTGAAATGAAACTAACTTATCCCTTGTGATTATTCTTTTACAATACTGTGTGTCGGTGGCACAGTGGTTATGACTCTCGCCGACCATGCACATGGTCCGGGGTTCGATCCCCTGCCGACGCACACCCGATATCTATGGTTGGTCCGCGAAATTTGGGCTGCTGATATCCATGCTGAAAATATCACACTTGTACTGAAAATACGGTGTGGCATCAAGCTGTTATCGAAAATATTGAAAAAATCGAAATATAATCATGAACATAGTGGGTTTTAGCTTGTTTACAGTTAAATTTCTGACAGAGCACTGTAAGTTAAGGGATAAGACATTAATAATACTACAGATAATTTACAGTGATACGGTCAATGAAGCACTGCTTTCGAGTAAATTCTCCTGATATTTTCAGTGCATTTACCACTCGTTAACCGCAGATGAAAAACTTCAAGTGACTAATATATTTTTATTTACCCCATTCATGCAGACGACAATGACGAAGACTGTAGGGTTGTGCGGCAATCATGATGTCACCAAGAACATCTATGGCTGCTAGCAGTGAAGACCGGTGTCCGCCGGAATAACAGCATCGAAATCCAACTCATGATGAAAGTTACGATCAGCCAATGCCATCCTTTTATAAATAACTCAAACCAAAAGAAAATGGAACACTTCTAGATACAAGTAGAAACACTGATGGACACCAGGCAGATGGTAACATCAAAATCTTAGTGTGCAATATGAATACCACCTAGTTGAGAGCATGCAACATAGGAAAAGGACTCAACATGGGTCTAGTGGCGCTTTCCGAAATGAATGAGAACACGCAACCTTTTGCAGATGTCCGGAACTTTAATGATTTCTAAGTGATCCCGAACTACTTGTATAACCTGTGCAATAGACTATCTGGTCAGTTCGTTGAATTCACACCAAGCACATGCAAGAGAAGTAATTTAACAGCTCTACTACGTCTCTGGAATACTGCAATAAACAAAATGGGGGGAGGGAAAATGTTGATATAAGAATAGAACTTGTCCACTATGGTACAGTATGATTACATTATAGGCAAAATTTATTTTAATAAAGTCTCACAGTGTTATACAGTAATATTTACTGATATTATATAATATTACTGCATAACACTGCGAGAATTTATCAAAATAAATTTTACACATAGGGGTAAAATGTTCCTTAGTCAAATTATGAAGCAGATATGTTCACATCAATATCGTAGATGGCTTGGTAGGAAGCAAAGTTACCTGCCGATCAAAGAAGGGGTCATTATGTCAAACTCTCAAATATATGAGACTCAAACCTTTGCAAGAACTGGAGCGTAGACACACTGCTGAACATATTAAGCGAAGTACTAATCCATATCAGTCTAAAGACTCTTTAGACGCAAAACTCCTTCCATTTATAAAATGATTCCGGAAACAGTAAAAATTCACCGCATATTACTTTTATGAATTGCATGCGAATAAGCCGAGAAATGTTCTTACGGTATTTTAAGTGCAGTCGAATTGAGATATTTTGTACAACACTCGTACGTGTGAAGATCGCTTAAGGCTTTCTACGTATCATGTTAACCTGATGCATAAGGATAAAACTGTTTACGTTCTTGTAACGCAACATATTGATAAAAGCAGTTTAGTACAATTAACCTCCGGAATCACCTGGAAACTTGTTTTTATATGTGACCTTTAGTCCGAGAGGAGAAATTACAAAGTTTTGCAAAGAAGATTCAAAGTAAATTCATTCAGAGTAAACTGTTTCAATGACAAGTTTCTGTTTACGAGTCCATACCAATAAAACATAAATATATTTTAGTAATTAAACTGGAACTTATATATCGGCATTCGAAAATGAAACTGACTGACAGTCATCACAATGAATAAAATTTTGGAGAATATGTTTGCTAATGCGAGGTAAAATTAAAAGCTATCTACAATTGCATTTATTTCACTCCACATTATAAATACTTTTTCTACCACTAAGTTTCTCATTGGTTGTGGAAAAATTACAACGAATTCAGCATCCTGTTGGTAGCTATATGAATGTACAAGCCTCATAAAATACTGCTAGAATGTTGATTACATATTAATCAGTTTTCAAGGCATAACAGTTTTCATTAACAACAATAGTGTTAAGTAATATGCACATAAAATATTACAGGACGAAGGATAGATCAGTTAAGTAAGCAGTAATGTTGTATGTGTTTGCAAATTTAGTGTCATACACAGATGTTATACAGTTTACTGAAGCAAGGATTAATCAGTAACACTAACATATACATACAGATTTTTGTTTCTGCAGTTATACTACATGCCACACATGTTTTTATTCCTGAAACTTTTCAACTACTGAAAAAGTTTTATGATAGTATTTTACAAACTAGAAAAGTTTCTTTTAATACGTTGACTTAATTTCATGCTTCCACAACTTCGGTAGAAAAATGACACTGTGCAAAGCTGAGGATACACTTTTATGTCTGCCAGTTTATGAGTACTGTTGATCTGTGAGTTCAACACTGAAATTCAATAGACCCTCTGACTGAAGGCTGAATCTCAAATACTGATTACCAAATCATGCTGACCTGCACAGTCCATGCAAATAAACATAGAAGACACATCGATCAAAACGGGTGAGATCGATGGTTTCACCGGACAAGAATACATAATAGATACACGTCGAAAATCCTTTGGAGTTGAATCAGTGAATAAAGAATTGGATTAGTTTTATAACCTCGGGCTTCAAATTTGTATAGTCTTCTTTTAATGATGAATGAGTGCATAATAAACAACAAGGGGACGACAAGTTCTATAAGAGAATTATTTGATTCCTGAATGTAGATGACACTAAAATTTGTTGTAGTAAGAGTGTGAATACAAATTAGCTAGTGCCAGTGCCATCACACAATGATTTACTTCACTGAATCTTTGGTTCAAACCAGGAAAATGTTACTCACCTAGTGGTTTTATGGTTAATTCATGCTGTACTCAAAATTTAACTCCACAATAAAAATAGGTGACTTTGGATAAATCGTAGCATGTCTCCAATCATTGGGTACATGCACTAAGTGATAGTTAAGTATTTCAAAATAAAGAGTGATTGCAAAATATTTTTTTGCATATGAATGTGATGAAATCAACGAGTCTATTATTAATAATTACAGAGGAAAAAATTAAAGAATTAGGTGAGTTATTCGTTTCAGTTAATCCACTACATTTTTCTCTTGACGTTTAATTTATATTCACTCGGGAGTAGTAACATACTATTTAAGTCGTATTGTAATCGTTCCATTTTCCATGCTAAGGAAGTGGTTTCAAAAGAAAATGAGGTATAGGTCCCAGTGAGAGAGCACTATAACTCATATAATCAAAATATCAACAAACTTTGCTCTCAGTTTCTATGAGAAAGATTGCCGTCATAAAGTGTAAAATAAAAGCCAGTTCTTTCCACAAGGATTGCCGTACTTTCCTCTTCAAAGATTCTTAGGATAAACATATTGTAGGAATTTTGTCCTCCTTCCACAACACAATGCACTTTTTACCAATACATGCTTAATTTGATTGAATTATACTTGCATCAGAGATGCCAAAGCCACTATTATTCGATCAAAACTCGTCCCTATGAAGTACTTGTCAAGCAAATAAAAAGACAGTAACAAAAGAAAAATGCGAATTACTAGTTGTGTTCAGTATGTAACTTCTGAAAATTGCATGTGTTCGTGAATTGAAGAAGGTCCTATCACAGCTGCGTAGATAAAATCAATATGCATGAGGACGTTGGAGCTTTTTCAAATGTAGTTTCATGCCGTCATTCTTATTCAGAAATTTTATGTACTATAATTCCACCATGAGCCTTTTCTGAGTAATTTCAAAGTTATCATAGACAATATGGTGACTTGATACTGAGTGTAAACTTGTGGCTGAAGGCTTTTCAGGCTTCTTGAACTCTATCTCAGTATTCCAGCGTCGAGTATATGATCTCCTGACTTTTACTTCCAATAGCCCACAGACTTAATATCTTCTTTTTAAGACACAGTTATATTGTAAATTCCTAGTAATTTTATTTCTGACATCAAAGAATCCGATGTTGGAGAGAATACTCTGTTTTTGTAAGTGCTGAGTACACTCCTGGTGTCACCTGATATGTTTAGGCTGCATAGTTAGGTAACTGTTGCGGTCTATAACTTCAGGGTAGCCTTTTATGCCGTTTCTCGTCAACTCAATAAAATTACCAATTTATTTAAAAAATTCGAACTTTTTCCATTCCTTGCTCCTCCTTTACCTTCTTTTACCTTATTCACGTAAAATCACTTGTAACTTAACTTTAGTGAAATTCTGAGGTTTGAAATACAAATCTTTTGATAGTGTGACATCATCCTGAAAACAGCCGAACTGAAACATCAACTATACATCTAGGTAGAGTTGGTTTGCCACTATTTGACTCTAATTCTGAGATGAGTTTATTATTGAGAGATTTGTTGCCTGATGTGTCCTTTGTCACACGTTTTGATGCCACAAAAATGCAGTGAATAAGATACTTCCTTCAAATTTATTCATAAGTAGACTTGCAAAAACGAATAAAGCAAGAGAATTCAATAGCATGCCACCGGTTTGTCGATATAAATTCACCTCGGAGGTAGAGTAGCTGTTCCATAGGCCTAATTTAAGCCGTTATCCGATTGCTTTTAACTGACAAAAATGTTCAGTTCTGTCATGAGTAGGATACCTAGTATGTAAGAAGCTAATATCACAGTTTAAAGTAACTAAGTGTTATTCAATTTTTAAATATGGTATTAAGGAGTGAAAATCAAATGTATTTATGCCCATGATTTTACTGAATTTCTCAAGATGTTTTAATATTGAGAACATACATTCTGAGAGGTTACATTTTGAAGACGTGCAGGATCAACCATTGTTGTTTATTTAGCCAAGATCTTGTGTTTCAACAGTGATGGATGAAAATTATAGGTAAATAGGACTTCCAGTTTAGTTTAAAACAAAGTGAGCTCCCGATTTCAGGTTCTATTTTATCAAAGGATTTTTCTGTGAAAGGTTCAGTGTTACATATGTAATAGCGATAAAGTCATCGTACCAAGTTTCGTACTTCAGAAAATACTACAAACCCAGTTACTTCTATCTGTTCATGCGAGGCTTCAAATTCTCATTAGGATATGACTAATTATTTCTGTTTAAAATGATCAAGAGTTTTCCTCTTCAAATATAGCTTCATTTTTGATGTATTTCTCGATATTAGTAACTATATCAGTATATCAGTAACTGAATTTCTGCGCTTCAACGACTGAATAAACATTCTCCTAAAACATATCAGAATCTCGGTGTTGAAATCTGGCCTTTAGCATCACTAGAAATATTAAATGAACTTGTGCCAAATTTTATCCTATCCGCATGTTAAAATACTTTCTCAATCTTTTCACCTAAATACTAGGTTTCATTTCTAATACACATCAAAAAGTCAAAGTGTAAAACAGTAAGATTTTAAATAAAAGGATATTAAGCTCAGTTGATTGTAATTGCATGTGCCACAAGTGGTTCACTGACGGATCCATCGTATCGGCTGAGTCCTGATAGCTAACGATTATTTTATTTGTCATAATACTACTGTTACCTTTCATTTCTTCTTATTTGTGTCTTATTACAAGGGTCAATTAAACGTGAGTTCCATCAAATTTTAAAAACTGACGTTAAATTAATTTTTGGAATAAATTATATTCCATGACAAATAAGTACATTATCTTGCTTCTCAGTGAACTTAGTGCATTTTCACCGGAACAAATTTTATCCGCAATTAAGTACTGTGACCTATAAAAATGAATAAGTCGGTTTTTACATGGTCAGTTACAGTTTTATGATTCTTTACTGAACTACGCATAATGGAATGACGTCCGCATGCTTTTAAACGTTTATACTCATAATTGGTCATGCAACAAAATAAATTGTCCTAAAGCTTTCAAAATCATGTCTAAATATCGTATTTAAATACAATGTCCCCCTTAAGAAGACATTTTGAGCTCTTTTGTGCTGATCAAAGAATATACGTATAAGACTTTGGTAACTATAAATTCGAATGCAGCGGTGAAACATCTTATTGAAACCAAAATTATTACACCGAGAGGTTTTAACTATGCTATATAAAGAAATGGTTGTTTTATTTTGTGGAAACAGGTATTGCTTTACATTGAATACCACTGCGTTTCTATTGATATCTATTTTAAAGGGTCTGTGATAAAGTATCACACAATAATCAAGATAAAAAATTCATTTGGGCTCCCAATATATTAAGTTTTTTTCAGCCTGCCCATGCACCGAGGAAGGTCAGTGAAAATGGATTCTCAATATCAGTTTAAATTGCTAATTGAGTCCTTTCAGTCAGTTTAACGTAAATTTGATTTAATGTTAGTTAATAACACCAGAGGTGTTAGATGAAAACCTTTACTTGAAACTTGTGGAATTGTAGTATTCTGTGCATAGTATGGTGAGACAAAACACAGGTGGACAGTTTTAAGTGACGTTTACTTTTGCCTTGAAATTTCACTAACAGCATCTGTCAATTATTAGTCCTCTAAACCATAAGGATAACAATTATTTTCATGCACGAATCTCACCCTAAATGCAGATTTGCCAACAAGTACTTTTTAACATTTAGTACGATCGTAGGTCATTAGCCAAGAAGAAGATACAGATTCAAAAATGTGATGAAGGACTGTAGGAATATCTACAGTATTTATACTTCAAGACCACATACAATTGAAGGAGTAGGAAATCAAACCAATCAAACCTGAAAATTGTGTGAACATTTGATTAAAATTATAACACCTTCTTTATGAAAAGGTGTTTCAACATAAAATTAATTCGAAGTTATGCTCATATTAACATTTAGTCTTTTTTTACTTTCACTGATACAAATCAGATATAAGAATATTCTTTCTCGCAGTCTAGATGTCCCAATGAAAAGCATCTAATTAAGGAAATACGCCCACTGTTAACTGAATTTGAGGTACTTATTGGGCATCTGAAAATGCATCTTCATTTCATGATAACAAATATTTCTGTTTCCGACATTATTAAACAAAACAGCCAAGACTTATTATCGTCATTTTAGTTGTACTTATTCTAAATAGCAGGAATAAGACACTAACAAAAATGACAGCATATATATGAGTATATATACTGCAAAGCTGATATGGAATCACCATTAACTGGTTTACTTTATTATTAATGAAAAATTAGCTAGCTTTCTAATTCTACTAGACGTTGTGAAATGGTTTACTCCGCCTATAAAAATTTTAGGATTTCATTTGTATGAGCATGCACTGTTTGAAGATATAGTCATCGTACAAAGTTTCCTCTTCAGTGTCATACATAGTCTGTCTTCTCAAACAGCTCAGATTAAAGTTTTTACTAAGTATGGCTTTTATGCTATGAAAAGCCTTAGAACCTAAATACTCTCACTTGTCTACCTTAAATGTTTGGACCGGAAACCATAGATGAAAATATTACGGACTACAATACAAATAACCGATAAATAAGGTGGAATTTTATCGTTGAGAGTTACAGTTCAAAGTATAAATAGGTTGACTACTTCTGAAGTACTCGATTTTCTCTTAGACTGAATGACTTTTGTGTAGATTAAAATAGTGTTACAAAACTTGCAAATAATTCAAAGAAATTCAAGGCTTGGGACGAGAGAAAAGATGACGCATACATAAATGTGAAAAATGCATTAATCCGAAGGAAGACTTCAGCAACATCGGGTAAATTATGTACATCCTTTGAACAACATCAGAGATGAAGAAATTTGCGGCTCGAGAAAGAGGGGTGTAGTAATTTTATGCACTCGAGCCCCATAGCGATTTATCACACATTAAGAAATTTTAGATAGCTATTTGTCAATTACTAGAATTATTTCATGCATTCATTTCCCTTTGTGAATATGACGAAAACAAGAATGACAGTCTTTGCAGAATTAGATGGTATCATCATTTATTTCTTTGGCTCCTCATCAACTGCGCACAGCCGGCAAATGACGCCGATATTTTCATTGAATGAGATGTACTTTACAACTTTAAACCTCAACGGGTCGTTTAAGACTGACTTGATTTTTCCATTGTAGCTCTATTGGTCCAACAGCACCACCCTTGAGACTTTATCTGGTCGCAGTATGACGACTTTATCATTATTTTTGAGAGCTTTTGGCTGTCTTTGATGCTCCTCAGAAGGGAATTGGGAATATGACTTTGGAGAAGTGAGGTATTAATTTGCAACGTCGACCAGCTTAGACCTGGACTGGTTCTTTTTATCCTCATCAGCTGGAGTAGGGGCATTCAGTTGATAGAATAATTTCTCAAACTGAGCTGCCACAGCGGTTTCTTCGACAAATTTATTCCGAATATGATAGTTAAATACAAGGGAAAAGGCTTCTATTTCAATTTGATTTGACTTTCAACTTGACAGATTAGAAATAAATTACTCAGGATTTTCTGGGTAACCTTCATACAATTGCACCTTTGTTAAGGATTTGGACAAAGGTGTTTGAAAATTTGTACATGCTTTCCTTTGAAGACTTTGAGTGAAATCGATGAATTTGATCCAGCACACCATAGTCAAAATATTAATGACGTCATCGCTCAATCAGGATTCGGTGTTCAATATAGCAATTAGAGATTTTGCCGATTCAGTGATTTAGTGATACGTCAAAGATTTTTGACAGAAGGCAGCAGTTTGCATGTACGTACTCACTTGATGAGTTAGTGAGGGAAGCAGTGAGAATGCAAGTACCCATCTCAAAACTTCAGCCGATTTACTTCTCTCCATATAATAATGATTAAGTGATAGTACAATCTTATTCTGCATAAACTCTTATTCTTGCTTTATTCGTCTTGGAATTAGGTTATATGGAATCTCACTCAGACTACATTATAAAAGGTTCCATTGGACGTTTAGTTTATAACAGACTCTAAACAGAATATCTTCTGTTTGTAAAAGTATGTATGACTGGCTGGAAGAAAAACACAGAAGTCTGTTTTGTAATTTTGATAACATCCAACTATGTTCATAACATTGAGGATTCAAAGGTATTTCCTGTCAATAAAACCAATGATTTTCAGTGTGATGAGCTTGCTACCATCCAGTCTATATAAGAGTGTCCCTACATTTTTCAACTGTCAGAAGTAAAACTACAGATATAATATCTGTGTACAACATTCTAGGATGTAGTTGCCCACAGATAAACAGTCCAGAGTAAACTGAAATGCAAATATTTGACCAGACATCTGTGAAGTATACATACATAAATGTAAAAACATTCTAAATGGATCAGTTCAAAAATAAAGTGTTAATCTCTATCATAACAGAGTGTTTCGAATTCATGAGGTGTGGCTTAGAATAATGTGCACGCTGTATGAGATCTTTTAGTTTTGTGGTAAAAGGTTATATGAGTGTGAATGTTTGGCACTGATAAATTCCAAATTAACTTCATTGTGATTGACGCCATACTGTGTAATGAAAACGTTTTCATTCCTTTATTGTAGAATCTGAGATATTTTCATATTCCATAAGTTGTAGAATATTAGTTTTCTAATAGGCATCCTGACAATTTATGAATACATTTCGGAAGAATTTACATTCAAAGAAAATAAAGGTGCTTTTCAGAAGCTTCATAAATTGATATAAATTTGTCATTATATTTTGTGACCAGTGGTCATTAGCCGTGGAATCCAGTTTGCACGTTAAGTGCTATTCGAGAGTTGTCAGTGGTCACCAGGCCACTGGTATTGTAAGCTACGTCTTGTGTAGTGACTATAAGTTATTATTTATTTAAATTACTCGTACTGTTTCGCTTAATTGATTCTGTTGGACTGACATGCTCTATCTTCATCGTCATTTTGGCTATTAGAACGGGCGTTCCGACTATTCTGTGAAATACACGTCGCTGTGTTCGTCCTTTTCTGGACCATCATTGAATGGGATGGTTTTCGCTAATGAGTCATAAATGGCGGAAGACTTGATTCCTGGATTCCATTGCTAGACACCACGAAATATGCAATATTAAATTCACCTCAAAGCATAGCCGAAGCGCCCAGACTAGGTGCCAACCTGCTGGCAGAGACTGAGGATTTCAATTCAAAGGTATCATTTGATGGGAAATGTAAAGTTAACTTGAACAAACTATCCATGAAATGGTCAAGCCTGTTGACCAATTCATTGTAAATCTTGGTTCTAAATAAAGGTAAACATTTAAGTAGCTCGGGTATTCATGAGACAAATATTTATTTCCTCTTTAACATAAAATACGAATAATTATATTAACGCCGAACGGTTTTGTTTTGAGCAGATTGCCAGGCCATCATATATCTTAAAATAATTGGATACGAGGATAACGTTAAACTTCAGGATCAACCAGTAAATGTAAACCCCTTCTCGAAGAAGATAATGGTAAGAGGTTTAATAACTAAATGTCTTATGATTGCAAAGTGCTGTATCAAGGTAAGCGGGATTGGAAAGTAATTTTATAAACTTTTCATATGAAAATGCATTGACACACTTCCGTTTAAATTTACTTCAACTGTCCTTATTCTGGTGAACACATTCGAAATGGTAAAACCCCCAATTCGATTTTGAATTACCAAACTTTCTTGAGAACACTGAATACCAAAAATTGTTTATAATGTTTCAGGTGACAAACTTCGTAAGTTTCAATTCCTTTGGATTGACTATAGATACTTCTTTACACTTGGTGAATTTGAAGAAAGCTATAGCAGAAACACTTGCCAAATAAAACAGCTTGATTTATTCCCTAGTTGTCTCTTCTGTTGCGAATGGACAAAAATCAAAAATACTGCTACATAAAATGCTATCATAGTATTTGAAATAGGTTATACATAACAATGGATTCCGAATCACAAATGCAAGTTCACAAGTCAAGAAGACAAGGAAAGACTTGAAATATAAGAAGCGGCTAGAAATTTCAGGTTAATACAGATTTTGACGAAAACAAACGAATAAATAGTGCAAAGGGTTTAAAAATGAGTTCAACCTTGTGACCTTAAAACAAAAACATATTAAGTGATTAAAAAGGCTCACTAAAATCTTTTCAAAAGAATGGTTACTGAACAAAGAATATTCTTTGAGATAACTTCGTCATCACTTTATACAGTTATATATACGTAATAGTTAATAAAATTAGTGTTATTAACAGCATTAATGATGTTAACAAAATAACAATACACTGAGTATCAGAAAAATTAGGAAAGATAATCATACAGATTGTTGAATTTATAGTCTCCACTGAAAGTTCGGGCAGTAGTAATGGCTGGATTTGCTTCTTCACCACACAAAGCACCGGTTGTTTTAGCCGAATTCCGATAGCCTCTGCTATTGGCAGCATGCGATACCTCAATGTTTCTGGCAATTTATTTGACACCCCGTTGATGATAGAGAAGGATTCTTCAATGCTGGCTTTGTGGCCAGTTTGAACCAGATGGTCTAATATCGAAGCGTTGATGGTTTCTACTACACCTTTACTTAGCCACACTAGATGTTCCCGAGCAAGAAAACCCAAGTTCTTAGAGCAACGGCCAATATAACTCACTTCACTAGTACAGTTATTTAAACATTAATTTTGTTAATAGCACCAATTCATTCATTATTATGTATATATAACTGAAGGAAACTGATGATGAAGTTATCGAAAAGAATATTCTTTGTTCAGCAATCATTCTTTTGACGAAAATATATGTTAAAAATTGTACTGGACATTTCGACATGACAAATAACAAATTCCCACTGCCAGGACAGTGTGATTTAACACAAACTACTTTCTTTAAATTACTGACGGCTTTATAGTACATAGTGAAAATTAATAACGATTTCATTTATTGCTATCAGAACTAACCTCGCTGACTATAACGTTCTCATTCCTAAAAAAGATGAAATTTAGGTGACTTTGATTAAGAAACACTAATTTTTAACTCAGTGGAGTGTGTTTAACGATTGCAAAGTCAAGCAAATATGTGTGTCTGTCTGTGTCTGTTTTCGACATAGAACTTCGCACATATGTGCAGCAGTTCAAGTCGCCACACTCCATGTAGCATACAAAGCAAGAGAAGAAGGTAGAAGAAATGCATAACATAGACAGTAAACAGAGGTGTTAAACAAAGGAATAGTAATAACGAAGAACAAAACAGTTTCATTGGAAATCATAAGTCACAAGGAGTGGATGCATCTGCGCCATTGAGAACGATTTTGAGCCATGTCACCAATTGTTTCCAACCATTAGTTTTTACCGTCCCGAGGACTCCAACCAGTCAGGAAGTCTACACCTTCCTACGTGGCTTAGACTAACTGTTGTAGATTTCATTGACTGGTGCCATGTTTTCGTTTTACCGCCGCTAGTTCTTTTCCAACCTGACTCTATATCAGCTAACATTGCCCATTGTCGAGGGAGACGATGACTAGGCATACGTAGCACATATCCCAACCATCTCAGTCGATGTAATTTCACAGCCTCGTCGATTGATTTCGCCTCCTTACCTAGCACACGACGCCTAACCTCAATATTGCTCACCTTATTATGCCGCTTCACACGGGAGATAGAACGCAGACACCTATGATCAAAGACAGCTAATCTTTTCATTTCTTCCGCCCTCAATGGCCAGGTCTCACAGCCATAAAGGAGGACGGAGCGAACTGATGAGCAGTACACGCGCGCTTTGGTCGATACTCGGATATCACGTCTACGCCAGAGACGGCGTAAACTGGCATATGCGAACCTGGCCCTCTGCATTCGTGCTGAGATTTCGTCGGAGATCAACCCGTTCGGGCTGGTGGTACTTCCCAAGTAAGTGAAGCGGTCAACGTGCTCTACCACTTCACTTCCTATTTCTAATCTAGGGGTCGGTGAAGTCCAATCCTGCAGCATCATCTTACATTTTACAGGGGCGAATCGCATACCAAACATACGAAGATTGCTGCTAAAGGTGTTCAGAAGACTCTGCATTTTGTCATCGTACTCGCCTAGAAGGACTATATCGTCTGCATATTCTAAGTCAACGAGATTATTCCCTAGTAGCAAGTCAATCCCTGAGTCGCGGAAGTGTATTAGGGTTACGTCCATTAGTACGTCTATGATGAAGTTGAATAGGAATGGGGATAATGAGTATCCTTGACGGACGCCACTAGTTGTCACCACTTCAGATGACAACCGGCCGTAAGCACCCATCTGGCTGCATGAGAACGAGTAGAATACCTTAATCAGTGCAATGTATTTTCTCGGCATTCCCTTTACAGTCAGGCATCGCCAGAGTACCTCTCGGTCGACAGAATCGAATGCCGCCTTTAGGTCAAGAAATATAATGATTGTTGGATCCCGGTAGGAATGCCTATGTCCTAGAATCTGTCGGAGGGTGAAGATATGATCAATGCACGCTCTTCCTCGCCTAAAACCTGCCTGGTTTTCTCGTGTTTGTGCCTCTTAAGCACCACTCAGTCTACACAATATTATTGAGCCTAGGACTTTTGATACTATATTAGTCAAGCTAATCCCTCTGTAATTATCACAAGAAGACTTGTCTCCCTTCTTGTATATCGGGATGATCAGTGACTTACACCAACCCGATGGGACTTCCTCTGATTCCCAGACGCTGCCTAGAACCTCAGTTAATGCAGACGGTAAACTGTCTCCACCGTACTTAAATACTTCTGGAGTCATTCCATCAGGTCCCGCTGCTTTGCCTTGCTTCAGATTAGTGACAGCTTTAGTAACCTCAGTTAAGGACGGAGGACCTGTGTCTATATCCCATTCAGGGAGGTGCTGGATGTTCGGCAGGTTAAGTGTGGCTGTAGGCCAAATAAACTGCTCATCATAGTGTTCTTTTCAGCGTTCCAGTCCTCTATCCTGAGAGCTTATTATGGTACCATTTTTCTCAGAGATTGTTTCACTTATCATTTGCTATTCGCCACCAGTTTCCCTGATAAGCCTGAATAGTTGTCTGGTGTTGCCAATTGCCGATGCCTTTTCCATCTCTTTCGTTTTTTTCGCCCACCACTGTTCACGGTCATTGCGAAGACTTTTTGTTAGTTTTCGTTTAAGTACCTTCACGCTCCTCATCATAATCGGAGCTCGCTGGAATCAGTCTTCTAGCGTCAATCAGTTCGGATGAGGCGGTAGAGATCCAATGGCTATTACTAACTTTAGGTTTTAGCTTATTAACAACTTTCACAGCTATGTCTACAGCTAACTGTATGTTGTGCCAGGCTACCTCGGGGGAAGTCCTGCTGTCGACCTCAGAAACTAGTTTCGCTATTTCTTCCTTAAATAAGGACTCAGTGTCTCGATCTAGTTGGGGATGTAACTGTTTCGCTGTCGTCAATTTCTTATGTCCATTTAGTCGTAAGTATAAACGTGCGCGAACTAGAGCGTAATCAGAGTCTACGCACGCGTTTCAGAAGGAGTGACAGTCTTCTACTGACCCTCGTCAATGATACCCTATGGCTGTGTCGTCTATCTGAGTCCAGCGTTGATTTGGTGATGGAGGTCACCGGGTTACACAATGTCCCTCTTTGTGCCTAAAGTTAGTGCTGACTTGGAACAGATGATTATCTGAGCAAAACTGAAGAAGACGATCACCGTTGTCGGTTCGTTGGCAGGGAACTCCATACGTATCACCTACATACTTCTCAGTCTGGCACAACTTCCCTACTTAGGCACTGAAGTCGCCTGCTAAAACAACTATGTCTGAACGTTTCTACAATAAACAATATATATATATAATATATATAAGTATAATTAGGACTTAAAGAATCTGCAACAACCCGACTTAAGCATGTATGTTCACTGTGCAACAGCTGATTAGTTTTTCATTCCAACTTTCAGTGAATATGCTGATGATTTCATTACTTCTGCCCTGACTTTTCTGCATTAGATTAGTCTAGTATTATTGATTTCCTATTTGTGGATAAACTAAGGGTCATATTCAAGTGGTCTTAAACCGAGCTCCTGTAAATGTTAGACTGTTAGTTTTAAATTCAAGTGTGAACAAGTTTTGAGTGGACTGACTGAGACCTGTATTTCTTCAGCTCTTCAAGTTTCTGTTGGTCGTGTCATACTTTGTTTATTTTGAAGGAGGAGAGACTTTTGGACACAACTCAACCTCTTCTACTGCAATTTATGTATGAACGTATTGTACTCATTCTTTAACATTGGCTGTCCTTATACTTCTCTGAGCTTCTCATAAAGACCGTGTTGTAATAGGTGGCACATTAAAAGCTGTAAGCCGAGGTAGAAGCGTGCATTTGTTTGAACTCACCGACATTGTTATTAACAGGTATTTTAATTCCTACAAGCAGTTGGCTATAGTTATCCTGTTCGACGATGAATATCTTCTTATTCTCAATTTCGCTTGTATATCTTTGGATAAAAGCAGAAGTTTCATAAGAATTTATGCTTATACAGCAAAATACAAAAACTCAAGCATGAAATAAATATAACTCGGATTTTGTGTGAGTAGGAAAATGTCATTAAATACCCTATAAACCTGCTTTTTGATCTGTAAATAAACAGTAACTTAATACTAGCATTATTATTCCATATATTATTTTTCCATGAACTGCAGTTCTTGAGCCTATGGGACAAAACCACTAAAATTTAAGTTTAGTCAATCCCAATTCGATTTTTGGCAGGTGGATCTTTGCAGACTTCCATCTTCCAAGCATTGTATGGCAATGTCAAGAAAATGGAACTTTTCGCCAATTTTATGTGCTACTGAGAAATCTATATTCTCATGTGTGCCCCTAAACAGTTGAAGTAGATGAGATACATGATTTTCACTAACAGATAATATGTAGGCGTCATCAACATACCGACAGAAGAAGTTGTTCATCGATTGCACTTTTCAGCTTTGTAATCTCAATATAAGACATGGGAAATCATAAAATGAAATCATCCATTTCTCTTCAGGGAGAGTCCTTGTTCTTACTTTAGCGAAATTAATATTACTTCCAAACAAATGAAAATCGAGTGAATTCGACACACAAAAGAGCACTTAATACAACTTATTTACTTGTGAGAAATATATTTGCTCCTCATAATGCATTTTAGTAGTAGAAGGATTGTACCCAAACTAGTATCACTCTAATGTTAAAGAAAAACGAATTGGGTGACTTTTGGATTCATAATAAATCGAGCTACCAAAATTGTGGTTGACTTTTTATGGAACATAAGATTGTAATTTTTAATCTCCACTGAATTTTTCATTTCGGCCTTACCTAGTAATTTATGCTATATAGAGTGTTCCGGTGGTTTATATTGAGTTGTTAAGATACCAAACTATTGAACATTTGCATAATCTCTTATGTTCAGTATTACTGCAAATAATAAAATAACTTCATATCCATAATGGAGTAGTGGATATTGAAGACTACTCCACTGTGCACGTTCAATTTTCATAAAAATGGTAAAAGATGATATTATACGTTTATATGTATATGTACATTACTCTCCAGCGATAAACACTTCTGAAAAAACTGCCTCCGAGAACATTTTTCAACGTCTTACGAAATTATGAGTTTTCAAGCATTATTTTCTTGTTCATATTGCTCTTATTTGAGAGATAGTCAATGTCTCCTGCAGATTTCAATATTATAATATTTACATGCAGCTAACTATAGTTAGCTGCATGTAAATAAATTCTGGAATGCTATGTGATTCCCAGTAAATCAAACGCCTTTCATATTTCCATTTATACTGCTAGTCATCATTCCACCAATTAACTTCAGGTTACATGACCGGACATCGTCGAAGCATCTGCACAAGAAGCCGATATGTCAACCTGAAACGAGCACTTTGTTACAACAAATCGACGGGAAAATCTAAAACTGAATTAAATATACTCTAGACAGTTGAAAAATATGAAATTATCAACATCTTAACTCGATGATGGAGAATTTACTGCAAATACTTCTACCAATTTTCTTCGCATTCATCGAGTTCTGCGTAGAAACATATAGATCCAAGAATTTGTAGTTTCAATAGGAGGGATATTTTGTTTACATTGAGTAGACAACCCACCTTCGCCATCAACTACCTCTCGTTTCCCTCTTACTACTAGAAAGGTGAGGTTGAGGTGAGTCTCAGCCGAGTATCAAGCTCTTTCCACGTTCTCAGCTGGGAGGTATTTTACTCCTGAACCGCCGATACATGTCCGATTAAACTGACTGGCTGTAAATACGTATAAATGACGAAAGCTTCGAGTATAATTAGAAGTTATTATTAAGAGTAGAAAACAGACTCCAGCTAGTCACGCACATTTTCACGTGTAGTAAATAACGTGTCTAGGGACTACTGAAGGCTAAGGAATCACTGGAATTCTGTAACATTTAATGTGGATAAGATTCCTGGCATTTCTAGTAGAACATAGCACTTCAGCAAGGGATTCCAAATTACATCGATATGATCATCGATTAATAAACATCGAATATGTCTCAGTACACATAAAATCGTTATGACGCTTGAATAGCTTAAATTGAAGTACCTAGCTTGTCAAAAATTCTAGGCTTACACAAGTACGTATTTCTTTTTGATATAATCCAACTAAAGCAATCGAAAAACAAAGAACGTTAAGTTTCCACATTTGAATACGATTGTGATGCGTTCCACTTAAACACTACCCTTTCATAAAGGTGTTCAAAAGTTGAAGAACATGTTTATACTTATATTTCATGTACAATATTACATCTTAACCAAATCGTTAAGCCGTAGATTCAACATTATTTTTCATGAACATAATGCCATTTATTAATCTAAACTTTAGTATTCCTCCATACTTATTCATTAACTGTTTCCAACTAAAGGAAATAAGGCATATTTTAATTTCAGATTCAGCTTCAATCAGTCCACCTTGTGCTTGAGGAAACAGATGAAACTCCAAATTCCTACTTGCAAAATAATTCAGGCAGATTTCGAAATCTGGTTGATCTTTCAAGAGTTTACACTCCGTATAACTACTAAACGATTACGTTTCAAATTACGCTTCTGATGTGTTAGATATGGTTGTATGTAGTGTAGTGTTTACAAAGGAATAAAAATCAACTGCCAACCTAATATTATTTCTATGTCAAAGATTTTGAAATTTGTAGAAAGTATCACTATTTGATATTTGTTCTCATATACAATGAAAAATGAATGGAACGCTGTTCACAATACTGGGATCAATTAAATTATCACTAGAATTAGATAGGTCCTCAGCACATAGCACATATGATACGTCTATCGCTGAACCACCTGTGATATGAGCAGCCACAACCGTGTAGACTTAATACACTCTTAGTTAAGACTTAATTAGAACACACTGACTTTTTGAGGTTCATAAGGAATGATATTTAGTATTTAGAAGACAAAAGACGAAATTGAACTGTGACACAAGTTGAATGAACACTTCGAGCAGTGCTGATGTAAAGGCTTGATCACATCAATTGCGAATAAGTTTATTAGCATATTAGCACATCAAGGTGCATTTATCTAGTTAATCATTAATATGATGAAGGAAATCTAATCCTCTTCTATAATTGAAAATAAATATCTGTGTATTTACCTAACTCGTCAGATCCTGATGTGAATTTATCGTCCTACCTTAGCAAAAGAGCATGTTAAAAACTGAAGATGACCGCAGATGGCTTGCTACAGGATGGAGTTCTAGTGATAAGTCATGACCAGTGAGGTCCATCCAGTCAAGTGTGAGGATGGATTTCCCACCGATGACATTGGTTGGTGGTCATGCTAAATCACGAATTGATAGAAGGTAGAATTCATGGGCCATTGAATCAGGTCCCAGTGGTTGAATGGTCAATAAATTCGCCTTGTAACCAAGAGGTCCTGGGTTAGAACTACAATGAGTGTATACTGCCAATAATTCCCAAACTGGTATGAAACAACAGTCCAGTACTCCCTGGTTTTCACTGGTTCTCTAACTGATGTCAGTTCATGGTCAAACTCGTGAAAACTGAAGATTATCTCTTCTAGTTAACGTTAGTTAGAATAATTGTTCAGTTACCATAGCATTTATAGGACTGTTCTGTGTTCGTATTAAAATGGTTTACGAAACTTCAAACAGCAGTGATTTCCAGAAGAACGTCGTTGGTTATATAGGCAGATTCTCGTCACTACTTTTCTTCAAGACAATACCACCATCCGTGCTGCACAATAAACTAATTGAAATAACATGAAATTCGATTAGTTATCTACCTTTTCTGCTTCACATATGGAAAACAATGATACCTGTCGAACCCTTGGACATCCCCAAAACTGCGGTAACCACTCCCTTTGGGTTATTCAAATTCGTCCCTCTGTTATTTGGTTTAACTAACGCAGCGCAAACATTTCAGATATTCATCGATTAGGTCTTGCATGGCCTCACATTCACTCACGCATATATCGATGAAATACTGATCGCAAGTAAACCACCTGAAGAACACCAACACCACTTAGAATTACTCTTTAGACGTTTGACTGAATATGGGATTGTCGTTGAGCCAAATAAATGTGAATTTGGTGAGAAAGATGTAAAACGTTTGGGGCAGCTGGTAGACAATCAAGGTATTCGACCGATGGCAGAACAGCTTCAAGTCATAAAAGAATACTCCATCCTAGATTCTTACAAAAGTTACACCGATTCCTTGGTCTCGTTAATCTTTATCACCGTTTCACTTCTCACTGTGTACAGCCAGTCCTACCTCTGACGGAAACGTAACACAAAATTGCTGCATATGAATACTTCAGCAGTCGAAGCACTTGAAAAGCTGAAACAGGCTCTAAGCTCAGAAACACTTCAAGTACTTCGTGACATCGACGCTCCTATTGCTATTATGACAGATGCATCAGACGTAGTCTTCAGTGCAGTTCTTCAGCTGTTCTCTGCTGAAAATGGCAACCTCTTTCCTTTTTCTTCAAACATCTAGACGCTACTCAATCAAGATATAGTGCATTGAGTAGAGAATTACTAGCAATTTATCTTCCTGTTAAACATTTTCGTTGAAGGAATAACGTTTACCATTTACACAGACCACAAGTCTTTAACTAAGGCCATGAATGCAAAGCAAAATAAGTACTCACCAGGAGAGCTCCGACACATTCAGTTCATTTCTCAGTTTATTTCAGATATTAGATTTTAGCCAAAGAAACTATGCAACAATTACTCTATAGTTATGAGAGCATAAAAACGCAATTTTCAACTTCGATAGAATTCGTAGAGTTATGTCTTGCAACATACTTCCTATTCAATACTCAAATATACGAAAAGATAAAAGTAACACCAATGGGATTAATAGCTGAAGCCATCAGGCAATGATTAAAATCAATATTATTATTATTGTTTCCTTTAGTTCCTAGAGAAACATAGGGCTTCAGCCTCAAGTCTCCATTGCGTTCGGCTCTCTGCCAACGTTTTCACCTTGATCCACGTCTGCCCACACGCTTTCATCTCCCCTTCACATGACCTCCTCCATTTCACCCTTGGACGACCAACTCGCCGCTTCCTATTCGGATTCCACTCAAGCGATGGCCTGGCGTCTGATGTCACCCACTTGATGGTTTTCTCAGAGTATGGCAAATCCACCTACACTTCTTCCTGCGGATTTGTTGCACAATATTCTCCTGTACCTATAATTAAATCAAAAGTCTGTGTACGTTACGTTGATAATACATTTGTAATAATTCAAGGAAATAATTTTGAAATATACCCACAAATCAATAAACAACACATTTAAAGACATCAGATTACCAAGAAAACAAGAATTAGACAACAAAATCCCATTTTTAGATGTCTTAGTCAGGACAAATAACGCAGGAAATGTAGAAATACAAGTATATAGAAAATCAACACACATAGACCAAATACTCAACTATACTAGCAATAACCCAATTACCTACAAAAGAAACTGTGTGCAGACATTGTCTAAAAGAGTTCAAACACACTGTAGTACTCCAGTGTTGAAGAGAATGGAAGAAAAACACCTACTAATTGTCTTCAAAAAGAATGGATATCCGCACAATTTCATCAAAAAGTATTTAAAATCGAGTCGCAACACCAACAAGAAACCATCATCACCAAAGAATACAAGAAAATTCATCTTACCATATACAAAGAAAATCTGTAAAATAACAGGTAGAATATTGAAGCCATTTGAAATAGATTTAGCACACAAGCCAGCCAACACAATCACTGCTTTCGATATTATGCAAACTGAAAGATTCAACAGAAAAAGGAGATAAGACTAATACCATTTACAAAATAAATTGTATGAACTGTAACAGAAATTACATCGGCTAAAGTGGCCGTCCACTTCGCATCAGAACTTAGGAACATAAATTAGCTGTGAAAAGATATGATATATATTCTTTCATATCAATGCATGTAGATTATTATGGATGTCAGTTAGACTGCAATAATGTCGAAATTTTAAACAGAGGAAACATTCAGAACACCTGGTATTCAAGCGAATATGCGATTAACAAACATCTTAATATAGACCAAATCTATCAACTAATAAAAAGTAAATCATGTGACGAGAAATTTCAAAATCCAAGTCAGTAAAAAAAGATCAATACAGATATAAATCAACTACTATTCACGAAGATGGTTGCCAGGAGACTCAATTCTATCATTCATGGGGAATTTAAATCAGTTCATTTAATGCTAGAACTTGCGCTGAAGATGTTGTCAAGATGGACAACGAAAGCTCCACAGTTAAATCAACCAGCTCAGAGAATACAGCTGATTGCAAATGTTTTCACCTCTTTACAGAATTTCTGTGCTAAATAGTTATTCATCGATTGTTATGCGTGTATCATTTTATTTTGTATAATACTTACAATAAATTTTATTGATCATACTTCATTAGGAATGTCACACTATCGTTTGCATACAGTATCTCTGCTAGACTGCATAGTATACACTGTTAGTAATAAAGCATTATTGACTGGTTATAACTAGAAACCACTACTGATTTACTCAGATAGACTTGAACTACTCATACTTATCAATAGTTTATTCCCGTATATTCCACTCTGAAAGAAGGCTTTGCATTTCTTTTTCTATTTCCATAAGAAACAGCTACTTAGTTTTATAACGGGTGGTTTACTTCACAGTAAAAAAGAAATAAAATGCTGAGTTCTGTAGTTATCAATGAATTATTATAGTTCAATATGATCACTATTGCTACTTACTAAGTGTAACAGATTATTAAAATTAATATTCAGTCTCTGAGTAGACAGCTCCGCTTACCTACATATTGTTGGATATTGTGAAGTCCGAAGCATGGTTACCGAAGATTAAATTAACTGGATGTCACTGTACTAATTGAAAACTCTGTTTTTAACGAGTGTTTATGGGTAATTTTGAAATGGAATGCCCAGTTAGACTAATGCTTCACATCTACTTCTACCACCTAGAAGAGTAATCGTATTTAATAATGGTTTGAGAGAAGTAGTGCTTACAATTGTACATTGAATACAAGAATATGTGTATACGTTCTCACCTTATGACCAGAAGGCCCTGGGTTCGAATCCCGGTGGATGCGTACTGCTGAAGAGTCCCAGACTAGGACGAAACAGCTGTCCAGTACTCCCAGGTTTTTCAATGGTTCTCTAACTAATTTCAGCTCATGATGAAGTCCTGTAACCAATCAAATCCCTATAAATCAACACTTGAATTGAAAATATTTTCCTTTGACCTATGGATGAGGAATTTCCAACGTCTACATGCAGAGAAACTAAACAGAGGATAAATATCTGTTTATACATTCTTTTGATACAGAAAAGTGATGAATTTCACAATATGTTTTCCGCATGAAAGTTTCCACAGATGCATGTTTCTGAACGTTGGGAAATTCGTTTCATTATTTTATTGAAGACTGCATACTTAAACATGTGTAGCATATCTGGATGACAATTATGTCTATAAGCGAAAAATATTCAACCAGAAGCAATCATTAGAATCTTAACAAAGCCAGCTCATCATCAGAAGGACAACAAATTTGTGAAAATATAACAGTTACTCACAACACACTTGATTTCACTGTTCATAGTTTAGTATATTAGGTTATCTGATAATGAAAATTCTGTACAGATAAGAAGACTGATAGTCGTATACATATTCGTAAGAGAAATCATATATCCACCAGTTTAGAAGACAAGTATGAATTTGTGTTAACTTTGAAGTCACTTTTCAGTTTCACTGAGTTTGAGCTCTCAGCTACACAATAATAGACACGTCTACATAAAATAAGTAATTGTACAGTGAAAAAGAAACGGGCAGGTTTGTGGAGGTGTTTTCATTTCAACGATAACCAATAATTTTATGACAGACGAACTACATCAATCACACTACGCTTTATATGTATTCATTCGATTACGGGATGGATCATTAGGCGTGGAGAGTCTGAAAACTTCTTTTCAGGCATCCGTTCAGCTGCATGCGTGAACATCAGCTCATCACCCTGTCTGTAGTCTACAGAAATATTACAAAAAAAACTGTCCCTTCTGTCTTCGAAGAGGAAACAACCACAGACGCCATGCAAATGGATAAAATATATATCGGCGGAAAGAGTTCATTTGATTGATATAGACTATGACATAATCTACAAATTCATAACTACCACAACACTTTGAATAGGTAGTCTAGACGTGAATGTGTTTGTGAAGGAAGAGAAAACACAACTTCAGTTCCCATTAGCCAACTAATTCCATCTACGTGCAGCTTTTCATCTTGTCATCACCTTGATAAAGGTGATTTACGAAATGATTAATTACGACAACACCTACGCGTTTTCATAATCCAAGTACTTCAATGATGTTCTAGTTAAAATGAAGCCATTTTTTTTGATTTCATGTGTATTTTTCAGGCTGTTGACAAGGTGAATAGTTAAAGATAGTAGTCTTTACAACTGTGACATACTTAATGCAGAAGAAATCCAATTTTTCCTCTGTATCATGTCAACTAAAACAAACTGAATAATTAAATTTAATAAGTTTAATAATATCTTATTACACTCTAGATAAAAGGTATCTTGTCAACTGCTGACAACATTAGCAATGAAAATTAATCGACCCACTGTAAATGACATGTTGCTAGGTTATTTTAATACATCGGAATAAATGTGTCTAAATAAAAATTCACTCATAATCCCTCGTTTTTCGATTGAGTCGACACCACGCTCTATACCACCAGTCTATTAAAAAGTTTTATTAGGAGTGTTTCATCTCATTCATTTCATTTCGTTAGTTTCTTGGCAGCTTCCAAAGTTTATGCTGTATGTGTTAGAAAAGCACCAATGAAACAAAAGCGACCTGTTTTATTTAAAGTATACTATCTTTTGATTTCTACTATTCAGGTCGTTAAAAGCTGTATGTGGAATGCATCTGTTCCTTGCCATGTTAAAACTGTGAAAAAATTAGCGCCTTTATTATTCAAAGTGTAAACGCTCAGGAAAACATCCATGGAATAAAGGTGAAGATCTGTTTTAAATAAAGTTGGAAATCAAACTATAATTATTCAGAATGCAAACATTTGACTGGATACCATAGAAACAAATCAGTCATATCAGTGGTTGATATTTCCGGTCACGTCGATTTCGTATCGGTTTTGGTATTTTTGCCCAGGCTCTAAGTTAACAGAACAATGTGCTGTTGGGCACTGAAGGTCAACTAATAAGGTCAGACAAATCATTCACTTTCTGGATTCTATGGTGACTTCTAATTATGAAATTGATGTCTAACTGCATCCTAAAAACCTTGTAAAATCAATGGCTGCGTGCGAGATACACAATAACCTCTCATTTCCAGATATTTTGGGTGGATTTTCTCTAAGTCGGAACTTGTAATGATAATTGTTCTATGCCTAACGATGAACGTCTTCGGTCACGCCATATCCAAACTATGTTTTGGTATTAGACTGACACAACATATTATAAAAGCTTCAAGCGAATCAGGGTGAAACTAGCTATTAAATTGAAAAGTTTGAACGTATGGTGTGATGAGAAGATTCTTTCCTGAATCTCTTATGTTGTTCCGTGTTGTAAATTACTCGCGTCTAAGCTGTTTCCCTCTTAATTGATTTACAGTCCATGCCCAACTGGCCATGTTCGTAAATTGACAGCTTTATGGTATGATGACAGTGGATACAGATACCTGAACCATTGCTCAATTTCTCCGAATCCACAAACTAGTCTTATGTAGGTGACGATATAACAATGCCTCCGATTTGTAAGTTCGGTGCTTATGCTGATCACTTATTACTTCTGAACCCCACATTCCACGTAAATAAAGAAAGAAAGTAGACTCGTTCTCACCGGTATGATTATTTGAGGTTTACTATACAAAAATACATTCCGAACAAGTATTGGATAAACAGGTAACCAATTATTTTGGTTGCATAAATTCAGGCTTTTCGGTCGTCCAATTGCATTATAATAAATTTTCGCCTTCAGTCTTATGGTTTGGCTTCTGCTAAGTCTATACTGTATGCACCTGTTTAAGCTGATCTTAACCAGTTTTACTTGGTTTCACACCCATCTTATCAACTACTTACACAATATTAACTTGTTAACAGTGACCGATCACAAGAAATTAGTAAGCAACATGCATTTGTACACCTGATACTTTAAGCATTGCTCAGAAATCATGACAGTTGTTTGTTTATTTAACAGTCTGAGTAGATTCCTTCTAACAAATCCAGAACAATAAATTTTAGTGGAACTTTCGATTAATTAGACCAAATGTTTGAGTTACGCTTGAAATTCAAAACTCGGAATTTGTCTAAAATACCGTACACTATTAAACATAGATATACCAAACACAATAAACAAATTTCATATTTTTAGCAGTCTAGACTGTGTGCTGCCAAATTCACTGGCATTGTGCATCGATCATGAAAAAACAGTAAACTTGTGTGAGACATGGTTGAGAAGAAACAAAGTGGTAATGCAGGAATCAAGAATAAAGAGATTCGAATAAGCGGTGTTCATAAGAGAGTGAAACATAGCGGAAAATGTATAGAAAATGCTGCTTAACCATGAGAAGATAATTAAGCCAGAGTAAATAGAATGCTTACAAATAATACAATTGTTATTTAAAATACTTATTTTCCTTTATTAATTTAGACGAAGCAATAAGAAGACGTAATTTATCTGAGTCGTGTAATGTATTTGCGCAACACACTTCGAAAAATCTCATCAATCTCACACGGACTTTCATAGGAATATTTATATATATGTGGAAATAATAAATAGTTAAGGAGTGAGAAAATAGACCTAGGTCAAGTTCAAAGGACATATTGAAGGTGAAAATAACAATGCAGATCACTAAATCAAAGGAGGGAGATGACAGTCATTTAACCTGGTATCAAAACAAAGTTTACCAAGGAAGGCTTAGTGTGATGACGAATTGTTTTTGAACACATAAAGGTGGTCTAAACTTCCTAATTGCTAGGGCTTCCACAAACTCTAGGATAAGCCCCAAACAAGTTTTATAGATAGGTTTAAAAGATGTGTAAACATCCATTTTATGTCCTGTCTCTGTAATATGTTTAACAATAGAGGAGCTAGATCACCTGTTCTCAATATTATTAGGTTTTGAATATTCTATTTGCTCCTGAAGCCATTCAGGAATATGCTCTGAAGCCCTTAATTGCAGAGATCATTGAGTCCGCTCTATGCATTTGTGTTCACAAGTACATTCAAATAGGTAGATATTGTAGGATGTGACATCATTTTTCGCATTTACAAATGTCTTAGATGGATATATAGGCTTTACATTCTCATTTATTCTGATCTTAGCTGCATAAAAAGTCTTTCTAACCACAGTGTTCAATCTTTGTCTAGTCAGCAAGCTGCTATGATCACCCATATAGAGTAGCTTGATGTACACGGTTTTCTTAACGGTGAGTTGAAGAGTAGGTCTTTGTGTTCTGACTCCTTTATATCTCCTGATGAGCTTGTCTGGATAACTGTTATCAATTAGAGTTCGTGTCAACTTTCTTTCTTCCTCATCAAGTGTGTCTCCAGTGCATATTCGTTGGATTCTACCGAAGAGGCACCTTACTAAGGCTGTTTGGTACCGAACAGGGCATTAATTGTGATAATTAAGATACTGTCCTGTCCATGTTTGTTTTCTATAAATAGGTCGTTTTATTGACCAAACAAGCTTTTGACTGAGCAATATATCTAGGAAAGATAAACAATTATCTTCTTCTTCGACAGACGTAGGTGATATACTATTCTGAACTTCATTCATTCAATTTAAAATTGAGGTGACAGAACAAGGCTTATCACTTATGATTACAGTGTCATCTTCATTCCTTCTATAGAGTGGCACATTTTAGATTAATTGCTCCCACAAACTGTCAATGCACGGCATAACGATATCTTCTAAAAAGGGACCTTATAGGCTTCCTATAGTAACACCACCAACCTGGCGGAAAGAATCGCCTTCAAATGTAAACCTGACTTTGCTAGTACATTATTATTATTGCTTCCTTTAGTTCCTAGAGGAACATAGGGCTTCAGCCGCATGTATCCATTGCGTCCGATTCTCTGCCAACGTTTTCACCTTGACGCGCTTTTCGATTAGTACGCTACATTTTCCCTGTTACATAAAACTCTTATTTCTTTGGCATTTCTTGCCTAGAAGTTGTGAAATGTATTGTAATTATTTGCCTTTCGAACACTGAATCTGTGGATATAATCTTGCTGACCGACCATATCTATCATCATCTGTTTGGCATTTTGTGACTGTTTAATACTAACTAATACCTACAATTGTATGTATTGATGGATTTACATGTCTAGGTCGGCCAAAGCCAGTGAGTCTATGGTTTTTTGATATCATTTTTGTTAACTGTATCTGTCTGTGATACCACTGCTACGGTTTTTATTGTTGTTGTTCGCTGACCTTCCTGTTGGGAATTTTTTTGCTGGTGTTGTTCTGATTGCTTTATTCCTTGTTCTCCTGAATTTAAGGGGAGCAACCCCTAAAGTCGCTCCTCTGTAAACTATACACACATGTAACAACCCCCTTCTCAGGCGTGAGGCTAGCAACCTCACCCTAGAAACAACGTTGCTACAGAATCTTCAGCACAATGAGTCTCCTTGCATCATTGCTAGTACATAGAAGTAATAAATCCCTTGAATAAGAGATAGGTAACTGGATGAAAAAAATTATGTGTGGAAATGTAATCACGCAAGATGTCAACTATTTTATGCAAAGGCATATTAGTGAATAAAGAGTTAACATGAGAAGAGTACATAGTTTTATTCACAATATTAATATCACCGAGAAAATTAACCAGTTCGAATGTATCTTTTAACACATCATTACAGAATTGTATTTTGACTGGATGCAATAATTCTACTAACCATTTAGCAAGTTTATGTCAGAATTGTTATTATTCCTGGGCATACACAGCGCTCACTTCACTCTGTTTTCAGCAGTCCCTTCAATACTGCGCATAAGTTTCCATTTTCTTCTCACACCATCTTCTCCATGTCACCATTGGATCATCATCAAATTTCTCGTTCAGTATTCGGGTTCCAATCATTTGTCTCAGAGCGTAACCAGTCCACCTCAAATTCCTTCAGCATATTTGTTGGTTGAAAGGTTCTTGATTAGTTTGTCTACGATGTAGTTGCGTTCTCTGAGACTAGGCAACATCTTCAGCGCATACTTCAATTTGAAGCGAAGACTCAAATTTCTCCATGAGTTTATTAGTCATCTCTCCTGATGACCTTGAAAGTTATTGGCCACTCATCCATCCACATCTCTGGTAATGGTGTTGCGTCATTCTTATGGCAACTGATATGTGTAGACTGGGACAAAGATTCAGTGTTCAATCTCTCCCTGAACCTAGCATATTACCCTTTAGAACTGCAGCTCTGTTCCACCCAATTATGTTTTTTCAAACTGTCAAAAATATCCATCAGGACATTAGAAAGAGAAGGAAAGGAATGAAATTCTGAAAAGATATCGTTCTTGAGCTTCCTGTTCTTTTCTCGCCTATTGTGTACTCATACAAGTGCAGCGACTGATAAAACTTTTGCAAAGCTGAAATGTATTTCAAAGATATCATTCCCAGAAGAGGAGGTCTAAGTTCAGCTGATAAGACAACAGCAAAATAAACCCAGGACAATGTGCAATAGCACAATACCGACAAAAGTCATGAGGATATGGTACTGGTATTATTTATTGTCAACTTGATGTATAGACATAGGCGAAATACGTCTCCCTTATATTAGAATCACAATTTGCACATATCTTCGGTAATGTGCCACTTTTATCTTCCGATTACTTCTATTTTGTTTTACTTTCACGCTTTCCATGTTATTTCGCAAGCATCGTCCATTTATTCTCTTCGCTACTAAATCCATGTCTCCAATATTCGAAATCCTTGCTGATGATATTCATATGTATGTCTGTATCAATATATTACTTATAAATCTTGTCAGTGGCACGTGGCACACATGGCTTTATATATGTGAGACGGCCTGCTTGAACATAGGGCTAACAAAAATTCCACCTTACAACATTTTGCAAAATTGCTTTGGTTTGCTCTTTTAATTTTGTTTTAATTTATCAATTATGTGTCCTAATCGTATTATTTATAATCGCGCATTTTTAAAATCATTACAACCTACTGCGTTCTGTCATCCACAGAAATTGAGAAAAAAGCATCACTGTGGATGGCAGCGTGCACTGAAACGTACACAAATTAATCAAATGACTGTTCCTGAACTCGTTAGCACTAATTGTAGATCCCTCTCCAACAGAATGGATTATCTTCAATCCCTAATGTATTCTAATATTTATCGAAATGCTGGCGTTTTAGCAATACAAGAGACTAGGCTACACTGGCATTATGATGATAATCTAGTTTCAATAAATGGATATAAAGTTTTTCGCCAAGATAGAAAAAGTTCTAAGAAAAAATATGTAGCAGGGGTAGCCACTTATATAAACACAAGTTGGTCTGCATCAAATCACGTTTGCTTCAATTATTCTAATGACAATATAGATTGCATAACTGTCAGGTGTCACCCAAAACACTGAAGTAAATATTCTTATATATACATAACAAATATTTACATAACACCCAATTGTAGCCTTTCTAATATAGTTATGTTTGCAGATGAATTTACTGAATTCGCTGCTCGTGCATTCGGAAACTCGTTGTCTATAATCTGTGGTGATTTTAATTCATGTGATCACAGCTTTCTTACTTCTCTTGGTCATGAGAATCTAGTCAAGTTTAATACACATCTGGACAAATCACTAGACCTGGTTTTCATAAACGACCGTGATGTATATGAAACCCGAAGGAGAGGTCATTTGCTAAACTCTGACCACTGCATTATTCGTATTTTACCGAAAGTCTACGGCAAGTTACAACAAAAATTGTTTAGTCATTTAACAAAGAAGATACATGAACGTTCATATTCCCATGACAACATTCTAGCACTAAGAAGTATGTTGTATGATACCAACTGGCAACTATTTACTGACGATAAGTTGGATGCTACTGTCTCTAATATAACCCATTATCTGAAGTTTTGTTTGGAAGTTTGCTGTCCATATGAAACACTGTTTTCGAGATTTGACAGAATCTATTCTTTGCAACTGAAAAAACTTAGAAGGCTAAAAGAGAAGTTGTTTAAGAATTGTGATAATACTGGTGTCCGTAAAATAAACACCCTTATAAAAATGAAATAGAAAGGTTGAACAGACTATATAATGAAAAATTTTTATCATGTGAAAATCCTTCAAACATTTGGAAACTTTTCAATAAACTTACAAGTAAAAAACAAATGTCTGTTGATGCTTATTCTGATGTTAATGCTTTAAACAAATCATTTATCATGAAACAAATTAATATGGTTGTACCTGATGTACCTAGTCAAGATAATGATCATTTTCCGGGATTTAAAGAAAAGGATGTACTATTATGTTTGAAATCTTTAAATCCAACACAGCCTTGGTCCAGGTGGTGTATCAAGCACTTTTCTTCAAAAGTGTGCAGATATCTTCTGTCATCCTCTTACTCAAATCTTTAATACATCATTTAAAAGGGAAACGGTACCTGGTGACTAGAAAGAAATCAAGGTTGTACCTGTACAGAAAGCATCTTCTGGAGCAGGTATAAAGTTTAGACCTATATAACATCTCCTTTTTTGAAAACTATGGAGAAACTTCTTTTGAATATTCTTAAACCTTCTTTAAAAGCTTTTAGTGACCCTAAGCAGTTTGCTTATAAGTGTGGAAGAAGTACATTAGATGCAGCCATTGTACTACACCACAATATTGTTTCCTGCCTTGATAAGGGTGCTAAGTTCGTTCGAACAGCTTTTTAGACTATACTGCAGCTTTCGACTCTGTTCCTAGGACACTTTTATTAGGAAAGATGATTTCAGCACAGAAAGAGACCTGGGCAACTAGATGGCTGTCTTCTTATTTTAAGGATAGGAAACAGCATACTGTTTTGGCTGGAAAGCGCTCCACTTCTCAGCTAACTGAAAGTGGTGTGCCTCAAGGTGCAGTACTTTCTCCATTTCTTTTCTCTTTCTTTTTGCATGACCTTCCGAACTCACCCAAAGTTAACTTCATTAAGTATGTTGATGATCTGACCGTTTCTGTCCCATTTGAATGGCTTCTTACTTGAAGTTAAGGATTGGTCTGGCTCAAATGGTCTTAAACTAAATACAACTAAATGTAATACTGTTGATTTCAGCTTGAGAAGTGAAAAAGACATGCATGGATTGATCCAATCTCATGATTGTTGTAATATTGATGGTACCATGATAGAGAGTAAGTCAAGTGTTTCTTATCTTGGCATTAGTTTCTCTCCAAACCTTTGCTTGTCGTCTCATATTCTTATAGTTTCTAAGAAAGTTCTCCGTTTGACTTATTACATAAAGAAGTTGAGGCACTCAGGTATAACCCAATCTCTTCTCATACATACATCCTCTTTATTCACAGTTGTTTCCTTCTATCTCTTCGGGTAAGACCAGAAGAAATTTCATAAACATTTATGCTCGTACTACAAAATATAAAAATTCGACCGTACCATATTTGGCACGAGTATTGTGTGAAGAGACAAATATCAGAAAAGAACTTTTACAACTTTTAAATCATTAACTAAACTTTAAAATGTAATGGTGCATATTAATACATGTGTTATTTGTTATATTATTTATTTATTATTCACTATGACCTAGCAATGGTGTGATTTTGTTGGGGTTTTATTTTTCCTATTAACAATCAATATTTTAATATTTTTATACATTTATATAATTATAAACAGAGCTAAACCACTGCAATATGTAAAAGAAACGCTGAAAATTCCATGCTGTAAATTGTTATTGTTGTGGAATAAAGTGATTATTATTATAAATCAATTCCTCCCTAATTTTGACCAGTTTTCACTCTGTTATTGAACACTTAGTCCTTCTTATGCAATCTTCATCTCAAAGTTCTTATTGGTGTGACTGTTAACACTGACTTCCAAAGTACTGAGTGACAGAAATTGCTCTCGTTTGAAACAAATGATATAAGTTTGTAACTAGACTCCAAAACAGAAGTCAGATTGAGGAAAGTCATATGTTTCAAATAACAAACATTCTACTGTCACCTTAATTTCTCAGAAACAGACCAAGACAAATTTCATTTGAAGTTCAGTTTTTATTTTTCTTAACTTGAAGTAACAGTAAATGTAAAATGAAGTAGATCTTAAATTTACTTCGACACTGTCAAATAACTTAACAGTGTACTCTGTAGATTGGTAAGTACCACCGACTAAATTGAGTATGATTACTTTGTCCCTCATTGGCAAAATAAATGTGCAACAATAATCTAAACTGAACTGGGTATTCAGCAAAGGAGGTCGCACGAAAGAATATCCATCACAGTTTCTACGTTTCATAAAATTACAAATAAACGCAGAAAATTGAAGTTCATTGGAACCAAAACAAACAAAATGATGTGATAGAAGGCGTACGCATACAAAAACATTATAATTAAAATTTGCGGCATCTGTGCCATTCACATTCCTGACCTCTTTCAAACTCATATTGTCTATTAGATGTCAAATGGCATCAGCCAACTTCGAGAACAAAGACTTCACTGTCAGATAATAGACAGGCTTGTTTGGTGTGATAGTTAACAGGAAATTTGATACATCACCAATCTTTCCTTAATAGCCTACTCATCTACATTATTATCTATACATAAAGAGTAACCTATTTCCAGTATTTTGATTACATATATTTACTCTTGTATTAACTTTCAGCTTTAGCAGTTCTATTTTTTTACCATTTTATTTATTTGTAAAATGAAACAAATTGTTGCAGTATGTTCAGCGCTGAAAATTTCCTTCTGCATAAAATTTATTGTTCGCAATAAAATGAGTGTTATGTGCACGTCACTTTCCCAGAAGAAACTCACAGTTTAAACCATCTCACGGTTTATCATCAATCTGTACTGATTGATATATAAGCAACATGATAATGGCTATATCAAAAGAAATGTACATGGATATTGAGGGATTTCTCTATGTTACTAATTATGAGTGCAGGATAATACTTCATCGGCACTGGTCAATTTATGTTGTTTTTGCTCTATTTCCAGTTTTGATTGCATTTTTAGTGAATGCATTTATTGTTCTTCAAAGAACTTGTTTGTGAATATGCTAGTATTGCATAGAAGAGGTTGGACTACGTGCTAGTAAAGGCATTGACGATTGAATGCTTATTGGTTATTAACTTAGACCGTAAGGTGTCAAAACGATATATGCGGTTTGATTAGTAGTTAGCAGTTGATGTTGTACACCTTGTAATAACTTCTAATAATCTGCTGACTTCTATAAATAACACATCTGCTGACTAATTTGAAGTAATTCCAAAGTCTGTTTAATATGACGGTCAATACACTGCGGTTTGCCTAGCCTATTTGCGAGCTCATTATTCTAATCACAATTATCAGCAACAATGACGCGGTACGATACCACCGAATCTGCGATACAAGAAGACAAGAAGACAGACCATTGACATAAAGCGCTTTTACTGTTTAGAGCCCACAAAGAAAAGGGTTGGCAGCAACTAAGTATAATTAAATTCATATATATATATATGTACATGCTTTGAAAGGTCTGATCACACTGATAAGTTGACACAGTCAACGACCAATAGGTTGACAAGGTCATATGTGTGGGGAGAGGAGAATGCAAATAGATGAGCGTGATAATTTAGAGAAATCATATCTAAATAACGTAATGTAATATAGAAACGTGTGGGTAGAACATGCCACAGAAGTACTTCGGGTTCAAAAGGCTCACTCTTATGTGCTAAAGGTGTGTACAAAGCATTTTCTACTTCGTCAGATACACCAAATGGAGGGATTATGAATGGTCTTGAAATCCTAATGCCTCTTGGAACATGAGCACTGTTCATCAGCCCTTCCATTCAATTTAAAAAAGAAACTTTCAGCTCAAAAAGAAACTAAATATCTTCACAGTTATCATGACTAAACATAACAGGAGTCCATTTAAGTAAGTGCTAAACGTAGCAGGACCAGATGGAATCCCAGCAGAAGCATTGAAAATGGACCCAGAGACATCAGCGGACTTGGTGATACTACCGTTGGAGAAGGTGTGGAAGGAGAGCAAGGCGCCTGCAGATCAGAAGAAGGGATACTTATTCAAACTACCAAAGAAAGGAACTGGCGCAACATTTTGATCCTTTCTATCCCAAGTAAAGTATTAGGCCACAACATTCTGGAGAGAATCAAACACACTCTGGATGAAAACTCCGACCGGAACCGGCTGGATTCCGGAAGTACAAGTCATATATCGATCAAATCAACTCTACGAATCATCATTAAACAGAGCTTCCGACGAGAGTCAGCTCTCTACCTCAACTTCACTGACTTTGAAAAGGCCTTCGACAGCGTTGGTCGAGAGGTGATTTGGCTAATACTTCGCTACTACGGGGTGCCGCCAATTATAATAATGATACACCTCATCCAACAGTCGTACGACAAGTAATCCACAACGAGAAACTCACGGAATACTTCGAAGTGAAGACGGGAGTAAGACAAGCTGTCTGCCTACTATCTCTACTGATTATCCTGATTGTGGTGGACTGGATAATGTGACAGACAGCAGACAGCGAGGAAACAAACATAAAATGGAACCACACAAAAACTTGGAGTATCTGGATTTTGCCGATGATATACACCTAATTTACTACAAATTGGAAGATATGCAAGTGAAAAGCAACAAGTTGGCAGAAGTAGCATCAAAGATAGAAGGGACTTCAGGTAAACATGGAGAAATTAGTGGTGATGAAGATTCCTGGAAAACAGAAACAGCAACAATAACAGACAACAACCAGCATAAATGGGAGAAATCTGAAAGAAGCAACCTCTTTTACCTACCTGGGAAGCATCGTTTCAAATATAGGCGGAGGGAAACGATGAGAATATCAAAGCAAGAATTGGAAAACAAGGCAAGCTTTCACTACTCTCAAGTCTCTATGGAGATCAAAAGCATTTAGCATGGAAAATAAGATCCGGATTTTCAACTCCAATGTGAAGTCAGTGCTACTATACGGATCAGAGACTGGGTGCCGCATCACGAAGGGCACTTCGAACAAACTACACACCTTCACCAACAGCTGTCTTCGCTCAATACTTCGCTCAAAATCAGATGGCCACAAAAGATAGGTATTAGATATTTCTGGCAATTAGCGAACCAACACAGAAGGAACCAATTGTGCAAAAAGCATGCAGGAAGAAGTGGAGGTTGATTAACCATACACTAAGAAAACCATCAAGTGACATCACACGACAGGCTGTCGAGTGGGATCCAAACGGGAAGCGGCGAGTTGGTTGTCTGAGTTTGACATGTAGGTCATGCTGCTGGTTGTGTGATACAGACAATGTGTGCCAACGGAATGTTCTTCTCACATGTTCTCACAGTTCAATTCAGCAATAACAATAGAATACGATGTATCTATTTGAACATTCTATTTGATGTTAGAGACATACTTTTCCACAGTTGAATACTGCATTAGAAACAGAATACTACATTTATTTCAACACTCCACTTCTTGTCATTTGATGTAAACCAAAATCACACGCTCAGTGATTGGTTAACGAATATAAACTGTAGATATATAAACAAAGGTTTGATTAATGAAATATATGCCTTGACTCCCGTGTCTCGCCTTCTGTTGTTACAATGTGAACAGGAGACGAAAGTATGTGAGCAGACGTGGAGCCAGGTGAAAACGGTGACAGAATACCGAGAGGAATGGAGACGTGCAGCTGAAGCCCTATGTTCCCCTAGGAACTAAATGGATAATGATAATAAACGGTGAATAAAAAATGTTTGGTCTACATCATGACATTATTCTTTGGGTTCACATATAGAAGTTAAGGTGTGTATTGGACAAAATGTTTTAAAGCTCTTGTATATTTATAAGCGTTATCAAGGAACTTAGCCCTAAGTTCCTATTGTAACGAAGACGCTCTGAACCGATAATTACTATGTACTTGTCTCGACTTCAACTCAAAAAGACCAGTACTTTTTGAAGGAAGTTATATTGTTTGGCAATTAAAGTAAAAACAATTGCAAGTCTATAAACAAATGTTTTACAAATAATGTATAGTACTTTTATTCATATTCTTTCGTCTTCTTTGAACTTGTACACAATCGAACCATTCGCGCCTTCAAGTTGCCCGCCAATGGTTACCAAGGTCAATGAACTAACGTTCAATGTTCATATTACTTGACAAGAGTTCTTTCCGCCGTAACACTTGATCGGAAACACTCCATCATCGTCAATAAATTAGATAAAATTTGTATTCCGTGGGATTGTCTGCATTGGACTGATACAATAAGTAGAAAAACAGTGATGCACACTCAAGAATTACAGCAATGGGAATAATTAATCACCATATCTTCCACAAGTTTAATGTCCTCTTACAGATTAATAAGGAAATCCAGCTGTCTTTGCAAATGTATCACACCCTCCAACTGACTGCGAGCTAATATTTGCACTGTAATCATTTGAACATATTTCTAAATTATCTAAGAAATTGGGATTAATAAAGGTTTCATTGAAATTACCTTTTTAACAACCTACTTCATCCAGTTTCAACCGTTTCATGTAAAAAGGATGATCTATGATGTTCAGCTAACAATGTGTAAAACACCAGGCAAGACACTGATCATGAGACTTTTCGTGATATCTCGGAAAGTGTTCCACAGTTTGTAAATTTCCCACAACAATTGAAATGTGAGCAGTATTTCCACAGTCATTTCAAAATAGTTAAAATTCTCAACTGAATTATTGGGATTAATCATTGTATTAACAGGGGACTTTGTTCGATCTAAGAAAACCTGTCAAACCAAATATCTATCATGGTGAATTTTATTTGTAAACTTAAAAGAAATCCAGAGCAATGGTTGCAATTGATTGATCAAATCAAGACCCAGAAACAGATCTACTTCCGTATTTCAGTGACTCATACTCTTAATTGTTACCAACATGCTTTCCGGAGTTAGTTTCATTGCTATAATTGCTCCTTTACCTACTGACAAATTGTGAGTAGAAACGTTATGGCATAGTTCGTACAGATAAGGTCCCTCATGAACCCGATTAACAGAACGGTAATGTCTTTGACTACAGCCCAGAGTGCAGTGGATTCGAATCTCAGAAGGGAAGACAGATCCTTCATCGTTTTAGGTATGCCTAGTTGATTTGTGGGTAACATCGTTAAGTCTGGATCCAGGGCTTCCTGCCCACTGTGTTTAAAACATCTAACATCAGATAAGAGTAGAATTCCGCTGGTTAGCCAGTTCACTTGCCAGGCAATATATTTTTCAACATATTTTGTTTAAATATAGACTGGATGTTAACGTTGAATCACTCTCTTTGCCTCCTCAAGAAATGGACATTTAAAACTATTAAGAAAACGAATGTGCTAAATGAATTTTTGCCTAGTACTCGAACTTTACAAAAGTAATCCGGTGCAGTGTCGTTGATCCTTTATAAAGACTGTGTGAATAAAAGAAATACAAATCTGGGAAGATTATTATTAGAATGCGAGTATACCTGTAGGTTTAACTCTGTGGTCCAACCAATCAACGAGAAAATCAAAACTGAATAATAAACCAATAATAACTGAATGATATGTCTCAGGAGATAAGTCTAGTGGTCCGAGTGGTCTACTGGATAACATTTTAGGATTCTGAATTGTGGGTACCCGGTTGCAGTCTCAGTGGGCGCAGCAATACACGCTTGGGAATGCAAGTGGATGCAGCTGACGAATCCCTTATATGATTAAATGTGCATCCTGTATTCCATTACCAGTCAACATCTAATTTACGTCAATTATTAAGGTTTAATTACAAATGCTGTTTAAATATCAAATATCTTGGTTATTTGTATTTTCTGACCCAAATTAAAATCCGTCATTTCTTCTAATACAACATCTTTGATAACGTCATATACATGAATTCACAGATAAGGAGGAGAGCATCATTTATCAGGCATATTTATTACCTCTTGGATCAATGCCACTGTTCCTGGAAGTTGGGAATTGAACAGAAGTCCCTACTAAGTGAAAATGCGTAATGTGGAATGTACAGAATTCATAAATCCTAAGTGATTATCATTTAAATCGTTATATGCGTTCAGGGTCTTCATTCAGTGAGCTGATGACTAATGAACCTCAATTATGGTCCTTCCGTTAAGTGAGTGAACAAAGTAGATGAATTGTGGACGTAGGACTAATTGCCTGCCAGATGAAACAAATCCCGAACCGCACATAAGGGCGTCGCCTCCCTAATATTCGAATTTGGATCCACACAGCAACAGTCTTCACAGCTCTAAAGAGCTGAATATTTAGGTGGCAGTAGGAATCGACAACTTAATCTCAATTCAACAAATCAGCATCTTAAACATGCAACAGGAATGATGCAACGCGAATTCCAGACATATCGGAAATTACATTAAAATGAAATAGCAGTGTGTAAAGTAGCTTAGAATGCTGCGTCATCACTATGAATGAACGCAGTAAATGATGATGCCTGAGGTATTAGACAGTACCATCCATTGCTTGACTATGTCTTATATCAAACAAAAGCATCTAATGTAAAATCATACTCTACCACAGTGCTTAAGTTTCACTTCCACACTATTTAATTTTCAAGGTAAATCTCATGCTTAAGCCAGCATTTACATACATTGAATAAATCCGTTTTACTTTTACATCTTCATGTTGTCATACTTTGTCAGTGTTACGATGTAATATTTTCGCCAACTTCTGCGTTTACATCAATTTGGTGGAGTACTCAGTTGACACATTCTTCAAAAACGCGTCATCTGTTGAATCTTGGTTGAGTAGCGCTTGTCCTTTATTTTGAATTGGCAATATATTCTTTAAACTGTTCTATGTATCAATCATGGACTCATATTTGTTACATTAATCACCAGGTTGTCTTAAATGTACATTAACAATAAGCTCAACAGATCTATTGTAAAATGAACTGATATGATTCATATGTATGCAAACCAAGTTCGAGTCGCAGCTTGCTAGGAGTTAAATTCAGTTTCTTTGATGTGTTTATGGTTTAACTGAGCTATTCAGGCTGATGCATATCCTCCGGTCTCTTGAGGGAAAGTCTTCATTCACTGATGTAAAATGAAGCATGACTGAAGCGAATTCAAGGACCTAACGCTTTTGCTCAACTGCTTTCAATTTAAAGGTCTTTTGCATCACTCGAAATTTGGTTCCTGATCTTCATCAGAGTTATGACGTGGTCATTGCCACTCTGCGATCTTTTCCTATCCTAATGAGAATATGCTTGTAGTGTTTTTCTATGACCATAACATGTACGATTTTAGTTTTTACAATCATTAAGGTAATGGAGATTTGCTGCTTTTGTATAACAAAGTTAATACCGATGAAATAGTGTTCACGATCAAGTGTCAGGAAACAAAGATCAAAAGGTGCACAATAGATATTAAATATTTTATTCAAGAAACTCATTGAATTCTACATGTGAACATTAAGAATAAAATCATGTGTTCCACAATGGAGGTGGCAGTCATTAAAGAAGTTTTGGAATGAGTGATATAAGAAATACTTAAATTATTTGTTTGGTTAAGTGGTTAAATAAATATTCAAAGAAATGTAGTTATTGGTGTTAAGAAATGAGTTAACTGTTGACAATAGTTTCTCCGTTCGCATACCTATAATGGTGAAGAAAACTACAATTGTAAGGCCTTCCATCGTATAAACAAAGAAATATAAAACGTATATGTATACCTGAGAATATAATGAAAATTGTATTCATTCGTTATCATTTCAACTCAAAGCTTGTCGTCAAAATATTCTCAGCATTGTTCAGTTCACATTGTTTTTACGCACCGTTGTGCGTTTACTAAAGAGGAGTCTAGATACTTTATGTCTTAAGAAGACGTTTAGCTTTGTTTAAAGTTGGTTTTAAGTTGTATCAAAGTACACGATAGTTCTGTTGGATGGTGTTCAGTTTTTATAAGGACTGAATCGTCAATAAGACTCATAGGCACTTCTGGTGTATCTCATAGTATAGAAATTGCTTGGTAAACATCTATAACACATGTGAGAAGGTTTTCCACCCCATGTTTTTTATATGACATGTGCTACTCACATGAATTTATGAAGAGTATTTAGGTGATGTCTTCTGCGAGAATATTCAATAAATGTGCAATAGATGGGGCTACAGATACGAGAAATGAAACAATACTGAAGGCGTGAAGTGAAGCAAAAGATACAGAATACTGAAAGGTTTCGCAAACTGAAGTTTCAATGTAATACTTCCGCTCAATAAAGAATTCTGCTGTGAAACTCCACTGTGTTATACCTTCACACTTATAGAAGAATATAAATTCGAATATTTGTATAAGATTAGACGATAGAACTATTGCATAGCAATCACTTTGTTTAATAGTGATTTCTAAGTGGTTTCATTTGATCACCGTCTACGTTTTACTGCGGAAAAAGTAAACAGAAATGGAAACTGAAAAATAAACGCATGTAACGCTCGCCTTTCATCATAACAACTATATGGCTTACCAGGTTGTTCGACTTCTCAATATTCCTACATGAAATAAAACGTACCATCTATATTTTCGGTTTGACCACAATAGGACTATGATGAGTAACGGACTATTCATTATTCAACAAATCTGCACTGATATGACTTCTCTTAAACGGAGTATAATTTCTGAAGGCAGAAGTCGACAAACTATGAAATTCCAGACCACAGAACATCGCCATTTCTGTTTCAGTTGCCTTATGAATCACACTACCTGAAATTTTATTATTTTGTTGCAGGTGATTTCCAACTCATATCATTAATAGGTACAAAATTTTCTTTCTTTTTCTTTTCTCTCTCTTTTTTTTTCTTTTTTTCGTTATGTGCTGCTTTGTTTCTTTCTTCCGCTTACTCCAGTAAATTTGATAGCACCTACTTTTCTAACACCTTCAAACACTGTTCAACTTTGGCTTTGCTACCGACATGCCAATATGTTGTTGTCATAATGAACTGTGATTTCTTTAACCTATGTAGAATTCTATTTATTGATAATGTACTAACTGGATGCAATGCTGTAGTGAAAATGCTGAGAATTCCATTCTGTATCACAAGTAATGTTTTAGAAATAAGCAATATTATTATCTGACCTCTTGGTGTGATCACTCATCTATTAACCTCGATAGTTTTCGTCATCATACAAAGTGCGTGAAAGGCAACAACTTATTTTCACATTCACAGTTTTTCTGTTTCATTATTTCTGATTTCAGATTGTTGCTCAAATTTTCAACGAGGACATTTTTAAACAAAGTTTCGTTCAAACCACTCCAGTGAAGTGGGCGTATGAAGAAATTTTACTTTTCACTATCATCATTCTCTTGCAGGATAAAATTTTCCAGAGCTTACCTAATCTGAGCTAAAGATGAGTGTGCTTGCCACTCTTAGTAATAACAAATCAACTTGTTCTGAAGTCCCATATCTATTGCCATTATATTTAAGCCCTAAACGTAACCTACTTTTTGAATCTACGCCGTGCTTTTCTCATTGGGTCAGTCATGAACTGTAAACAAATAATTTAACCACCATAGCGATGAATATCCTGATACATTGGCATTATTTCTAGCTTTCTAAGCTGAATGCTGTGCTGAATTGTGCTTCAGTGCTGAAAATAAAAATGAACACAAACCGTAATGGTAATAAACGCCATCGAATGCTAGATAGCAGATGAACGTATGTAATCCTTACATAATTATGGCAGGATGACATGTATGTTTCGAAGAATACAGCTAATTGGCTGTTTTGATTCAGGAATTTGTCGAGACTCGAAAACAAACAGAAGTATTTGAACTATTCAAATTCATTTACCTGAGCACATCTAACGTGGTCCATTAGCTAAACATTAAAATTGGTAATTTGAAGATAGGTTTCAGTTAAATATTATGCTTCTTTCCAATTGAGAATTGAATTTATCAAATGTGGTGTTTTGATCAAGTTCAAAAAAAGACAGAATGAACTGATAGAAAGCGGTTAAATAGAACTCTACTTCATTTTCTGTCAAGAGATTGCTTCCTGTTTGACATTATCTATAAGTGAAATCATTTGAAATTCCTGCTTTAAAATAAATGTAAGCTACTGAATCAGAGTATTCACAGTTACATAACAGTTACATGGAGGGAAGATCCGGCAAGATGAGACGAATTCACCTTTACTTCACAGTGTTTTCACCAGCTGTGAACAACCTGAATGGTAAAATGTACGAGTAACCATTGTGATATAATTTTCAACATATTCCGAATGAATGAGCAGTTCATTTTTCGATAGTTGAATCGCAAATCGAAATGAAATGCGGTGCCATATTATCTTACATTTAGCTTATATGTTTCAGTTGAATGCCAAGCTTTATTAATTGTTTTTTATTATTCACCTAGCACAATATATCAAGGTGAATAATTGCATGAGAAAGTGAGTATTAGTGCGTTTTAAATTCCTTCTGCAAGTCAGTCATTTAACAGCACATGGGAAAGGCATAACACAATGCTCCTATGGACATTGGATTATTTAGGTGATCATAGGGAAGACAGAAACGATGAAGATAACCAGCCAATAACAAGCATTGATCACAATAACTGGGAGAATATGAAGTAAGTCACCTCTTTTACTTATATAGGCAGCATCGTTTCGCGTGGCACAGGTGGAGCTGTCAAAGTATTCCACACCTTTATAACTTTGAATTGAGTGTGCAAATCAGCTAGACTCATTATAATGAAATAAGATACTCATCTTCAAAACCAACGGGAAATCAGTGCTCCTATATTCTTCAGAGACATGATGTATCACCATAAGCATCTTGAACAGGCAACTACAGAATTTTATAAACAACTGCCTTGGCTCCATGCTGAATGCCAGGTTGCCAGTCAGAAAGCATAAACAGCAAGCATTTCTAAAGGCATCAGACTAACCAAGAACCCATTATTCAACAAATACGTAAAAGGTAAATGAAATGTATTGGAGACGCGCTAGGAGGACCATTGGGTGGTATAATGCGAAAAACTCTAGAGTGGAACTCGGGTTTGGAACGACGACCAGGGTCTTCGAGTTTGGAATGGAGAAGATCGTGTTGGGAGGAGATGAAGACCAATGGTCAATCATGCAGCCAGCTAAGCAAGAATGCTAAGAACGAGGTAAAATTGAGATGTGCTGCTGAGGCTATAAGTTCAACCCTGAACCCAATATTACAGGAATAATAATAGCATTGCTAAGTTGCTTAATTTATTAGCTAACATAACCATCTTTGTTTAGCGATTATTAATAGAGTATGGTTTCATATAAGCACTTAGTGATTTAATTAAGAAAAGCACTTCTCTACTGTTTTGAAGTATAATTCCACTGTGGATAAAATTTATTTTGATAAAGTCTCACAGTGTTATACAGTAATCTTTACCGATATATATATCAGCCAGTATTGCTGTATAACAATATGAGAATTGGTCAAAATAAATTCTCTCCAAAACTTTATTATTTATTTTATTATTTGCCAGCACATGTCGAATAATCCTCTTCTTGTCTTAACTCTTTATTGAAGATATCATATTTTCAGTTACACCCACACAACATCAATTCACAAAAACGTTTCCATACTATTTTCCGTTTGAATTATGTTTCAGGTCTACATTATTTTACGACATACTGACTGTATATTTTCCAAGTATATTAAATAGCAGTCTAAAAATATTTTTGATACTTTCATCCTTGTGCGTGTAAATAAACCACTGAAATGACGAGTAAAAATAGTTCCAGTAATTCAGTCGAGTGTCTTGTCTCTTGACAACGAGGCAAATGTAATAATACGTTTCCAGAACTCACTTTTTGTTTTGTATGCGCTAGCTATCAATTGCAGAGGAGAATAATATATTGAATTATGCAGAATCGATTGTCTGCAATAAGAGATATGATGAATCGAAATCATATATGTTTTCAGTAGCTGAAAAGTAACAGTTATTGGTGTAATTGTATCTATATATAAGTAGTCTAAATAGAAGTTATCTTGCTCGATACTTCCACATTTTGAAACTTGTGGTAATCGACTATTTTGGGTACTTCGGCGTTTCCACCACGACATTACGTTGCTTAACATATGTAGGACTTCTTTTTAAAGTTGGTAGTTTCAATGGAACACTGTCAGATATTCAGTGAATGAAATGCACCTTAACTCAACGATAAAATCTAGAAAAGACAACAAATATTATCACAAGAAATCATATATTCAATTCTCTCCTTTTCATCAAGTTAAATTTCAACTGCCGAGATGCACAGAGATCTGCATGCTTTGTTTCTGATGGTGTAAACCCTGTGGTAGTCTACACTTATTATTCCTCTAAACTCGATAACCACTGTCAAAAGAGATCGGTCAGATCACAATAGATGTAATTTACAGTTAAAGTCAAAGTTGAGCTTATTTTTTCAAGAACTGAAAGTGTTAATTGGGCTGTCAGCAGCAGTGAGGTACAAAAACACACATTACAAGATCATTTGGCGAATCGTTTCAAAATCATGGGTAGGTGAACATTATGCACTCAACCTCAGTAATGAAAGATTTTTGATGACAGTGCTTATTTTGTCAGCCTTAATGAAATGGTGTTCACCAATAGAAGAAATCCTATCGCTTAATTCTGATCGCATCAGAAATTTAGTGTCACTTGGTCTGGGAAGTGCATGAACATATTATTACAGCAATGTGTATTGAGTAGTCATTTAGTACACATTAGCCTCGAAATCTGTTGTAACGGGATGCCGATGAAATACATGTACAGCCGAAATTTTATTCCAACACTTATTATTGAGAAAATGAAAACGATTGAGTGTTATAGGCTTAGTTGTTTTAATGTGAATAACATCATTACGTAACTGTGCTGCCACATAACAATACTACCCATTAAACATATTTTATATCCAACTCATGGTCACCTATATCTTATCTTTTCTGAGTAAGAAAGTTTAAGTCAATATGGTTAGTTTGTATATGAGTCTAATATGTACTAAGCATTTATCACTAATTTTTATCTTCCTCAAAATGGCAGTTTGTAAGCACCATTTCCAGTCACCATTACTCAAGGTGGATAATAATATGACTTATATGGATTTTCAAAGAACACATTTTCCAAGGGTATATTAAATACTGTCTACTGATTTGAAGCTTCAAATCTTTAAGAAGTTTAGTTGTCGAACATGAAGTAATCTGAAGTTTCATGGACTAGTCGAAAAGTGATTTTCTAAATAATAAAACATCAATTTTCTTCCCCTTCCAACAAATGTAGTTCTTGCAGAAGATGTTACTTTTTCAACTTATTTTCTTAAACAAAACGTAAGATGGGGTTTTGAGATATTTTATTCTCTTGAAATACAACTCACCTAATTGTCCTAGGAAGTTACCTTTAGTGTTGATAAATGTAATTATGGTTAATAAACCCTATATCGTTCATTGTTTATCTAGAATAAAGTATTACAATATATTTCACAATAAAGCAGTCATTATAGATGATGAATCAGTAGTCATGCAAAAAATAATGTATTCAGTCCTTCTTAACCAAGTCATTTGTGTGTAAGCCTTCTTAAAATCAACATCGCAAGGGGAGAGAGCTCAACTCTCTTCAACGTTTTGTTTTATCGTTTCATTCCCTTTGGAGAAAAAAGCAAGATTGTCGCTTTTTTAAATATAAAGTTTTGCTTTTGTAATTTGTGACTAGTGATAAATACAATTTACACCATTACATGTTTCCCATAAGCCAAAATTGTGGAATGAATGTCAAAAGTGGAGGGACAAAAGATGCATTCTTTGCAATCGAAATGTTACATAAGTTAAACTTCAACTGATGCAATATGTTCACTTTCTATTTTGCATCAAAATTATCACTTTTCCAGTGTCTTATTTCAAATTGTTTTTCTTACTTGCTGTCAAACTATCTACTTCAAATATCATAAATATGCTATAACTCTTTCTTCATTTCAATACAAATTTGTCAACCCCATAGTTGAATGCTTTTATTTGACGGAACACACAGCATTATTCACTGATTACGATGCGACAATTGAGTGAGTTGACTCAGGAATGTTAAAATACATTCTATATGCTACACGTATCACCTTTACGGTATAGAATATTAACAAACTAAAAAAAATCATGGACTACAAATCAGCTGTTTTATTTTGTTAAGTGCCTTTCGTTTACTCTCCTGAAATCAACATTAACTTCATAAAAATACAAACTTACCAAAATCTTTCGGCAAAAGAATATTTAATGGATTATATTTACTAATGTAAAATGCCTAATACTCCTGATGAATTCCAATAATGAAACGATAAACAGAGAGTTAAGAGCAATGTGAAGTACTGACACTTGAAAGTTAACTTGGATCATTTTTGGATTCATGAAATAATGAGCTACTAAAATTGCGACTGAATTTTCCTTCAACACAAGGTAACATTTGTTGTTGAATGCTCAAGTTTCCATTTTGACGTAATTAAACAATTCACGAGATATAACGTACAGGTAGTTCGTCCTGAGTTGCTAAGATACAAACCTACTCAACAGTTACATGATCTGTCATGCTCAGTGTTAAGCAGATAATAAAACAATTATGCATTACAAAGATATTAGCACACCTTAGTGTATGCCTTTGATTCCCATGAATGATGCAAATCGTTATTAGAAGTACACGTTTATGATATATATATATATTCTTCAATATATGACAATTCTGGCAAAAATATTTTTGAAAATATCTCTCAATGTCTCCCAAAACTAATATCCCGTAATACTGTCTTCATGCTCATGCCGCTCTGATCTCCTGACACAAAAGGTGATCAATCTACTTATACGTTTAAGCTTCATATGCATAAATCCAGGAGTATTATGCGATTCAAGCCTGGCCAAGTTTATATCAAATTAACATTTATACTTCTGACAACTCAATTTCAACTCAACGATGGCCAATTTACCTCACTGACTTTCATCGAATTTCTTCTCATTCATACCGTACCGTTTTGAACATGCAGCTCTAAGTCTTGAAGTTTCAATGGCAGTGATGTTTTGTTTTTACAGACTGTAGTTGTTAACTCCATAACACACCACCCTTTGTTCCCATCTTAATAGTGACTTAGCGATTTTTAACAGTGTCTGCCTAGAATTGATGCTGGATCGCTTGTGTGGATGTTGGGTCTTCTACTATCAAACAACCGACTCAGGACTAGTCAAATTGCATGTCTGTGAATAATTATTGATGATGAAAGCTTTGAACGGTATTATCAAAAGTAGAAAAAAAGAGTCCTGCTCTTTCCGCCCGGTTAGTGACATACATTTTCGCAAAAAGTAAACAACGTGTCTAGACACTGTTGAATATTGAGCGTTCAGTGCAGGTGCCTAAAAATTTAGTGTGGATAACGTTCCAAATTTTAGCATTATACTCTTTATTTACCTAGTGCCTTTCGAGTAGAAGGTTAGGCTTTAACAAGGGATTACAATTTGTGTCTATCCAATCATTCGGCAATTTTCACCTAATATGTATATCCCAGTAAATATAAAATAATTATGACACCCAAGAGCGTAATCCGTTGTAGAAATTTCAGAGCTGATCGATCCCTATATTTCTTTGTCTTTCATTTTGAAAAAACAGAATCCTTCGCAAATGTTCTTAGAGAAATACAAGCTAAGTTCAATTTCTCCACCTTTGTGTGAATATGGATTCCTCCATCCAAGCAGTAGTTGTTCAAAAGCTGTGAAATGCACTAGATCGAAAATAATGTATCTTTGATGAATTAGTAAGCTAATGATTAAAAGGTGCAGTTGGTGAAATTTCAAGGTGGAAATAGCTTGAATTCATTACAACAGTTATGGGAAACCGTCAGTTACAGCCACTCACAAATCACTTCTTATCACGAAATTTCCCACGGAATATTACATTTTCCACTAGTTTCATACGATACCTGTTAAACTGTTTATAAACTTTAATTGATCTAGGAAATGGTGATAAAGACGAATCAAAATTAAAATTGATATTGAAAATTCATTTCCACTGACCTTTATCCGTGCATGTGCAACCTGACATCGTTAATTTAATAGGAATCAAAATGAATATATAATCTTGATTATTACAGATTGCTTTCTCATATTCATTTTTAAATATATCTCTATGTCAATAGGCAGTATTATTATATATGAAAAATAGCTGATTTTGATAAGAAAAATTGTTAATGGATGAAGCATATTCGAAACAACTCATTATGACATTTTTATTGTAAGACAAAGCTTAATTAGACATTTCAGCCATACTTCTAAATTTGTCATAATCATATAAAATCGTATGTACAGACATATACATATATGTTTTTTGTCAGTATAAAACTAATGAAATAATCTTGTTTGAGGGATTTCCTTATGCATTATTTTCAGTGGGTTGTGTGAAAGCTTTCAATAGTAGGTTATATTTTTATTCTATCAGACATACACTCCAATTACCCATTTACTACAGAAACATGAAATATATGTAAAAGGATAAATAATAATGTAAAAACAAACTTAATCACTTTTATAGATCATAAGTTTTGAACCCGAGACAGAAGTGACTTTGGTGGAAACGAATTAAGTTCGATTCAAAGCAGGGCAATATATATGTAAAGAGGTAAAATGAACGCAGAACAAAAGATTTTGTGTCAATGGTTTTGAATTTTAAGAAACGTACCACCGCTTGACTTTCGTTCTAATATGTAATGGAAAATTATTGAATGTTATTAACAATATTATGACAAATTACATTAACACTAGAATTAAATCAGCTTTCTGCATGAATGAAACGTTAGTCGCTAAACCACATTAGGCATAAGCAGTGACAAATCGGTAAACTTAGTGTACTACTAATCAAAACTCAATTATCTCACTTTAGAGATTACCTGCTGATTTGCTTGTGTATCGAATTAAGTATTTTTACGGTATTTACGCGATTTCACATCACCAATATCTAATTTCAATTTTGTTGAGTAAGAATTTAAAGCATCGATTAACGAATATTACACGACATGCTACACCGGATAGATTTGAATAATTTCCAAACTTATTTGAAAAAAGCCCACCTCACTTTCACATTGTTTTCAAACAGAATGGAACGAAAACACTCTAAGAATAACTCAACAAATGATGTCATTACTCCTTAAAGAATGTATGATAAACAAGAAAGGATACTAACTGGAAATGAAGTCTGATCATAAGGTAAAGGTTAGAATTTTATTGTTGTCCAAAAGGTAGTAGCGAATCAAGAAATCTGACTTCTTATCTAACCAATGGTCAATGTGATTGGAAAAATACAAAGTTTATGTCGTTTTCCGATGGCATCCACAAACATGCCATTTCAAATCACTAGCTAGTACGTGAAAGCATTTAAAGCCTTAAAAACGACAAAATTCATCAGTCATGGAAACGTATAAAAGGAATATTACATTTATTATTAACAGAGATAATTACACACAGGAAGCACTCAATCATTTGTCTCATCTGTCTGATGGATTATGTGTGTGTATTAAAGAAGTTTGCCAATATTCGTTAAATGAAACTTTACACAATCGCGATTATTCGCGAACCAAAACTTAACATCACGAGATCCCTTTAGTTTTATATTACTATCTAAATCTTGCAAACCAACTAGACGATACAGTCAACTCCGGATATACGGTTTCTCAGTCCAATTAAAACGAGAAGTGAATTTCAAACCCTAACAAAAAGTAATTTCTCAGGATACCTTTTCTCATTATCAAAACTTTGAAAATACACAGAACATACAAACGAAACATCATTTGATTTGAAAACCTGATTGACCAACCAAATAACTGATAAGAAAACACTTGTTCCTATGTCCGTATATAACTTCTACAAAGGTCATCTTGATGGTGAAATAAGTTCTGAATCGGTATCAGATGGCCGACTTCATAATTAGACGGGAATAAAACAGATATTTTGATATGACTATCTGAAGAGAGATAAAAGTCCCTTTACAAGAATTTCACTTTCAAACCGTGACATCTTATAATATCATGATTATTATTTTTCCTTTATTAGTTTAGAAAGCCAAGCACACTGATAATTGATACACTTTAATCTTAGATGATACGACTGACTTTGATAAGGATGGGATCACTCAGAAAGAATTTAAAAACTATTGCAGAACACCTCATTATTATTATTACTCATTCACGGCATTCCGAGAGGTAGATCGAACTTCATTCGACACCTCGAAGAAGAATCAATTTATGCAAAATTGTATATAAATTTTCTGAATAGGAATGACGAGATTAGGCAAAATTAGACCTGTCTCAAATTCCACTCACATCAATATCATAACCAACACAATCATGATAACAATTTTCCGTTTGAAAAAAAATTAACCCTAATCAATTCTGGTAACTTGCACATATCTGATGCCGTTATCATTTCATTCACCTGATAACTACTACTTCATACAAAAGAAATTTAATCGAGTTCAGTCATATATGGTGGAAGCTCCTAATTTCTACTGTACTATTATTTCGGTAAGGCTGTTGGCATTGTCGTTATTGGTATAACCAATATGTTTCTCGATTCAGAGGAAAATGCAAATTTCTAGTAACAAATCATATAGCTTACCAAACACTCAGAGTTTTTTTCGAATCCCTGAATGCATGCTTGGTTCTCATATGATGTATTTTGTATTTTTTTTATTACAGCTTGATTCCACACCGTATTTTTTGGTACAGGTATGGAATTTTCAGCATGTGATGTCGGTAGCCCAAATTTTGCAGGCCGACCATAGATATCAGGTGTGCGTCGGCAGAGGATCGAACCTCGGACCATGTGCATGGTCGGCGAGAGTCCTAACCACTGTGCCACCGACGCAGGGCTTGCATTAAAGAACTATGATGTAATCGCTAAAATACGTTACTCCTCTGAATTTATGTGAGAAGGATACAAAAGTGAATTTAGAGTGAATCGACTTTATTTCATTTTGCACTGTCCCAACCTTCCATATGCGAATCGAAACAACATCTGTTAAACCTCTGAAAACATGTCATGTTGCGGTCAATTATATGAGTATTTTCATTCAATCTAGGTGCAAAACAAATGATTAACTGACCGATTGGTGAGATTATCTCATTGGTCGAACAGTGTTTGTTTATTTGTTTGTTTACTGCTCTAATCAACAGCCACATTGATTTACCGCCATGCAAAAATGGAGTATGTAATGACAAGGCTATATGAATTTGTAAAATATTCGGAAAAATTTTTTTACTGTACAAAAATTTGACCGTTGGCTCAGAGAAGCCAAAGCAGGCCAGAAAAACAAAGAGAATTTGAGAAATAAGAAATGTGTCAACCCGCACATGATTCCCGTCTATTTAAAGATAGCATTTTGTGAATTAACTGGAAGTAGCTACTCACCTAATGTTTTCACTTTTTCATCTGTAATTTGCAATGATAAGCCCGTCATTTTGAATACAGTCAAACAGAAGTATTTTATTGTAATTTCTTACTTCAAAATGCATATCACTCATCGAATGTGTTTATTCACAAATACAGAATAAGATCTATTTGAAGCCACCTATTTTTAATGTAAAACTGACTCGATTTGCTGTAAAATAATCAGGCACATAGCATTTTCAGATTTCGATTTCAACTTTCACGTAGATAAACCACTTCAAGAGCTGATGTAATAGGTTATTCGTAGTCTCATTACTACAAATCATTTCAACTGTATTTTCAAAAGTCATTAAATGGCACATGCAAAAGCTTTTATTTGACAATTTACTGTTTTCACTTTGTTTCTTGCTAATTTACCTGACATTCAGAATGGAATTTTAGTTGTCTAAAATTATTTCGTTTAAGGCGATGCTGACAACTTTGTTGGTTTGCAGCAGAGTGAGTCGTTCTAGTTTGTTGTTCAATGTAAATACCGAACAAATAATCTAAAGCTCAGCAAATAAACACAATACATCGACGCCAAATTTTCGGCTCATTTCTCCCTGAGCCAACATTCATCTACAAAGTACATCCGTTAATTCGAGCACTGTCATGTTTTTATAGAAAAACAAATCTGCTTCACTCATTAGGGACCCATGAATCGAATCACCATATTTCAGAAAATTGAGTCATATTGTAAAATAACTTTATAACCACATTTCTGTTGCTTGAAAATTTCGAAAATGAAATAAATGTCCCATGCAGTGAAAATGGACATATGTAAATGTGTATTTATATACTTCATGATAAATTGTTACTCCTTGCCACAGACAGCTACAGAAAAGTAACGTACAACATAAGCAGCAACAGCAAATCAACCTCTAGTAGATACTCACCCAAATTTCTAATCTTTCCTCCTGCAATATTTTGTGTGCGTGTCAATTAATATTTAGCTGATAATGAAGATTATTTTATATGCACAGTCAGTCAGCATTTAATTCATGTTAAAATAACTGAATATGAACTTTTTATACTTCTTTATCCTCAAATAAGTCTAAGACACCAAGTCCATATGAGTACAGTACAACTGTTTCATCCTAGGATGGAATACTTCCTCTACAGTTACATACAGTGCTTACCTAAACTCATGTGAGAAATGGTTTAAATCCATATTGTCTGACCCTCAGCATTTCCTTTATTCTCAACTCTCCTATTGCATTTTATCAGGTAGGACTAGAAGTCACTACAGAAGATTATATGCTCTTACAACCAAGTAAAAAACTCAACGATGCCCTATTTGGCTCGCGTCCTATGCCATAGAGATAATGCTAAACGAGGAACCTACGACTTACTATGTCATCGGCAAAACAGTTTCCTATTTGTAATCTATAGCAACACTATTCCAATTACCTTTTAACCTAATTAGTAACTTTATTGTCATTATTTTACACTTATCGTAGATTTTTAACTTTACTGTCACTGCAGATACTGAAAAATTGCTAATGTCAATCCTGTAATATTTTGTGTATTTGTTCCTCCTGTTGTCGAGTAAATTAGATGCAATAGTGTACTACATACTGACAATTCCACACTTTATCATAAGTACCGTTTTGGAATAAAGTAAATCATTATTATTATTATCGAACTCAGGACAGTTAACACTCAAAGCATTTTAATTATACACTATTGACCAATTCTGTTGTACGATGCTTAAAAACGTTTTGATAATACCATGCCATGCCGAAATCTAACACAAATTTTAAACTTATCGGGCATACTCCACTTCACACATGCTCCAGGTAATACAGGTCGGATTTATCTTTAACCGAAAATTTGCAAGATACTTTACCAGTGTGATTAAAATAGTGTTCTCACTCGAGTATATGAAGTGGAAATTAATCGAATTGATGAGTGATACCCAGACACTTCGAGATAAGTCAGTAACTAAGGGATGCAAACAAAATACTTAGGGTTGACTTTTATTTATTTAGTTATTCATTCACATATCTAATCATCTGTGACTCATAATCCTATACATCAAGATTATTGCATTTTAGTATTTCTACTCAATTTCAAACTTTAACACACATAACAGTAGTAAACTGATTAGTATCGTCCATTGTAATTCATTTATATATATACGATTGTACAGCTATGAAAATGAAATCGTCGGAAAGAGAATTTTCTTCGCTGAATTATTTGTCTTTTTATCTCAATTGGTATTATTAATTCAACTTGGGAAAAAGATGTCAAAATGACGAGTGCTATCTTAGAGTGCCTCAAAATCTAAACAATTTGGTCAGGATACGTTAGAAAGCCTATACGTTGCAAATGATTTTCAATAAATTTCTAATAATTACACTATATCAGAATGAAAAATATATTTTCAGACACTGCATGCATAAGCATTCTGAAATGTGGAATTTGATAATATTTAAAGGCTTATTCCGAAACTTTTAAAATCAGCATATTACTTGAACGTTAGGGTACTTGTAAATATTTAAATACTTAACACTTTGCGTCTTTACTTTATGTTTTATCTTTCTGCCAACTACAGTATCTAAACATATGCCTTATTAGCCGTAGTGTATTATAACGTTTTCTACTTTAATCACCAAGCTGTTTCTTACAAAATATTTACTTAGATTTCCTTAGTCTTAAAATTCCCACACTAATATGTTTTCACAAGTGAGAAAGTGTTTGTTTTGATCAGTACTCGGTTGAATACAGCAGACCATTTCATCGTGTCATTTGTGTTGCATGATCATGCCCGAATTTTCAATAATGTTATTCATGTAGGAATTGCAGAAAAGTTTATTTGAATTGGTTTACTGAATTCATTTGCAATAAAAGATTGACAGGAAAATATTTATATACATATATAAATACATATATATATCACTACATTAAAATGAACTTAATAATCATTTACGTCATTTTCTCCGTAGCTACCGAGGGACGTATATGTTGATACCATAAGTAAAGTTGAATGAAAAAAGTGCTCTCCTTATAAGTTAATCGTGATGAATCTGACCTCATAAGAGGTCTAGTTTGCTTATCTTAGTTAATCAACCGAGTGGCAAGCATCAAGATAAGACTCACTGTTCGCGAGGTGTTTTTCTTCTAAAAAGTAATAAACATTATTATTTATTAGGTTCAGGCTGAAACTAATCCAAGTGGAGTCAAGCAGTAATGGACAGAATTCAGGAGACTCGGATCAGCATTTAAAGTGAATATAAAAATTTTTTAATTTTGGAAATGAGTGGTTTTTGGAGGAGATGTTTCGCAAATATGTCAACTTCAAAATGATTTCTAATTAACTGACTGAATTCCATATTAGAATTTTTATTAGATATATCATACTTTGAGACAGTATGATTTACTGGATGACGTTTCGTACACAAATTAGTGTTAATAATCATATAATAACTGACTGAAAATTGACTGTGTAAATGTTTCACAAGGTTATTTGCTTCTCCTGTTTGATGGGACAATGATAGTCTAAAAGTGCAATTCGATAAACATTTCTTACTTAACAGTATGCATATATGTGTATACGTGCAATAGCAGAACAATTAACCTCCAAAAACCCCCTTCTACAAGATTAAAACGACTGTTGTAATTACTACCCTTTTCATCTGACCCATATTTATATATCAGTAAGTAACAATCCAGATGTGTGTATTCTCGGAGAACCTAAGAGATAGTAGAGTGTTGTCTGAATTCATTATGTCGTGTAATTTTAATCTGTGTTCCAGGAAAAACTAATAGTTTTCTTCTGCATCCGTAAGCCCACAAAAATTTACTTATTGAAAGTAATATTTCGAGAAAAAAATCTGGATACTCACTCATTTCCTCATTTTTGCGATCTAAAAGGAATAAAACGTCAGGTGTATGCAATTAGACTTGCATGTGATTCCAAAATGTAAACATTGTACCTATACAGGTAGCAACAAGATTTAAGTTCCATTACTGAAAAATATTCTTGATTACTACCGGTTGTTGATAATCAAGCGAAGAAGTGTTTTTCCGCACTACCATTAGATTTTTGTTGTAGAATATAATGACAATACACCTGTGGCAAAAACACCAAAATAAAATTGTCTAAACCGTTTTAACCATAATTTAGCGTTTCATGTGACTCAAAGTTCACATTCTTCTGTATTTCGCTTAATACAAATGAGGTCGTTTCACCGGTAGAGGCTAATCTTTCCCTTTCATCTTTTCAAATCAAATAATCTTGTCAACTGTTTCTACAGTTATCACATCAAAGACGCACAGTATATTTGTCAGAAGTTGTATCAGCCTAGTAATAACAGCTAAAAATGAGCATATGAAGGTGACTAGACGGTCTACCTTAGAATATTATATTTTATACTTCTATTTCTGCATCATTTTCCCGACGAAAACTCTACAGGTGTCGGAATAAAATCAATGGAGATAAATGTCGCCACAAATTTGTTTTTGAATAATTCGGTCACGTCTTTGGGTTTAGAGGTGCAAATAATTACGCAGTAATGTGTGTTTGTGAAATCTTCGTGAAACAGATGATATTTGTTCTTTATATCCATTAGCGAAAGTGTTAACATTCTTTTTTGATTGTATTATATGAAATGATTCCAATTTCAGCACTACTGCACAACCCTTTCTGCAGTCATGAAGACTCACCGCCGTGATAAGCATCAGTGGTGTAGAAACCAACTTTCACTCCGATAATAAAGAGTATCAAATGTAAATACTCATTATATACTATAGACGACGAAGGGTGTTTGCGCGGTGTGTAGACACTGCCATAGCAAACTGCTGTTGAAATGAATACTTACCTATGTCTTTTAATTTTTTCTCTACAATTTTTAATAAAGTGAAAGTTGAGTATCATAGTCCTCAGTGAAAATTGTGTCTTTTCCAGAAATGATATTTTTATGTTTGTGGATCATTTATCACATAATGAAGATCAGCAATATTTTTAAAAAACGTTAAATACAAAATAAACTTATTTTAAAGAAACCCAGAGACAGAATGAACAGTGCTCGAATGATTAGCTTGAAAATATTCCCAAGTACAGTTCTTATATGATTTGTTTGACTTATATTAGGACGATGAAATCAAAAGCTATTTAAGGGTGTGCTAGAATCCGTCTCATTCGAACTCTATTCAAAAATTGCTTGCGACTTTTTACAGCTTTATATAATTCGAAAACTGTCACATTTTTGCAAGAGTAAATGTTTGGTAGAGAAACATTGTGTAGTGCTGCTGTGAATATCCCTTGAGTGTATCCGAAATTCCAAATATTAAGATTCTAATACAGTTATGTGGTTTCCCCATTCATGTTAAACATCTAAAGAAAGAAGACACCAGCAAAGTGCTTATCACGTGGTCACCTATACACAATGCTCTGTTGAACGAAAATAGGAGTGTTTTGATTATTGTGAAGCGTATGTTTAATGAAATTAATTTAGTACCCAACTGTCAATTTAAGAGAAGAGATTGAACTATACGATATTGTGTTCGCCTTCAAAAACAATTAGTCCTTAATAAAATCACACAGGAGTGCAAGTCAACTAGGTTTATGATTGGAATATTCGAAATGTTGCGGGTACTTCTTGAATTCCTTTAATTTTGAAATTCCATTTATTCTAGTGAATCCTAAGCTGTTATTACCTTTTACTTAAGTTACTTATCTACCTTGACACTTCACAACTATTTTTCGCACACAAGTTAGTTTTTGAACCGTTCATATATAATTAGGTACAATTTGGAATACATCATAACTATTATTGCTGAATATACAGTATAAACATCTTTTTCAAATGGAACGGCAAAGAGACGTACCAAAACATGATAATGCAGAAATGTTTGCACTTTGAATATCTTGCGATAACAAGTATGATGTTAATGAAATCGTATAATTAGACCAATTAGTGATCAAATTCTGTCTTTAAGTGTTTGGAAAGGTCTCTGGACGATTTTTATAAGATTCAGTAAAGTAGTGTTATATGAGAAGAATAATGTATGAACTCGCGAGAGCTAAGGTACAACAATCTCGGAATTTAAAATAGGTGTCTGTGCACGAGATTACTGTGTTAACGAGGATATCTGCACGACTATAAACACATCTTATTAAACGTGGCGCATATTTATTATGGATTTTAACTGGTACATATTAGGAACATATGGAATTTTTAATAAATTAACTATTTTGCGTGATTTGATGATCACGTAAGGTAACTAAGAATATTGTCATACTAGAGCTATTCATTCTTCCATGGTCATCAAATGAAAGTATTCGAACTCACGTGTGTCTTCAAGATTTTTCTCTTTCAGTGAAAAAAACAATTTAACAAATAAGTGAAAATGCGCAGATTTCTGGAATGAGATACGAATATTACTTTCATATTAGGTGAAAATTCACGAAGGCTCAAGAATGGAAAGAACCACTGTAGTGTTGCATCATCACCTATAATGCACACTTAGCAACTGTTCCTAAGACACAGTGAGATGGAGAAGAACTATTTTGAATTCCAGAAGGGCGATATGAAGTAATTTCATGCAGTAATTTATAATGCCCCTCATTGATTCAAAACTACATTTTTCTGATTATGGAAGGTAGTGCTTGAGACATATTCTCCTTTTAGTTTCGAGATAAGAAATCTTGAGCATTTGTGCTCATCTTAGTCCTCATTCCATAAAAGACAAATTGGTACCCGCCATAAAGATCAACTTGCCCTCACTATGCAATAGTACAACTTCAAGAGATTCTCTAGTTCACTAATTTACTAGCCGTCCCTATGTCCGGAAATAGAAGTAAGGTTGAGCATAGTGCTAGCGATCCTATCAGAGGAAACCAATCTGATCGCTATAAGGACTTCAAAGCAAAGAAAATATGTCAGAAATTACTCATTCTTTACAGGAACCAGGGGGAAATAGAATAGACATATGATGTTTGAAACTAAGAAGTCTAATTCGATGGCAGATGAACAGAAGATGTGGCACAGAATTCCTAGAAATTTATGAGAGAAGGAATGAACATTTCTCTGACTCCCACACCTTCAATGATTTGTTTATTGGAAGCAGTGGTTACAAGCACAAGGACATACACAACGCGACGTGCACCTCACTAGACATACACACCAAAACTCGAGGAAACTTTCAATCACATAAAAGTGTAGTCTTGGCCTTCCAGATATGAGATCGTGGAAAGGTGTGGGTGTCGGCTCAGACTATTATCTAGTGCAAAGAACATTCATGGCCAAGTTGAAAGCCTTTGAAGGAGCTGCAGATAGACGATTATTGAAGATCATCACCCGGAAACTGGAGAGTGAAGCTACAAAGTATATATCTGCTGAAGTTGGCAGGGAAAGGTTGGAGACATTAGCCACGATGGAACGCCGGAAATCCTCGGGAGCAACATGGAAGTAAACTTGTATGAATATCTTAGAAAACATTCAAGGGAGACTATATGGAAGGTGGACAGTGAGAGGACGAAGGTGAAGCAGAATATGTACGGATGCAAAGATGAATCATGGAAGTAATACTGATCCTCCGACAAAATCAGTCTTCAGTGTTATAAAGCTACTGAAAGCCATCCCGGAAAGCCACAAAATTAGATGCATTCCTTTCAGGTGCACTGAGAATCGACCTAAATCTTTTGTCTGATATGTTAATGGCACTATTAAAGAGGTTTAGGAAGGGAGCAAAGTTACCTAGGAGTTGTAAGGAGAGCAACCTTGTCCAACTCCCGGAGAAGTACAAACTATGTCCATGCAAGAACTGTGGCGTAATCGCACTCGAGATCTGCAGGTGTGAACCAACTAGCTAGCAGGAGATACAGGAAGAGAAGACAGGACTCCAAGTGGACATAGAGAGAACACAAGTGATTAGGATACCAGTCCAACAACAACAAGCGTCAATCAACATCAACGAAAGAAATCTAAGGCAACCAGTTTATAAGACCTATCTGACCTGGAGAAAATCTGTTCACCAAGGAAGGAATTCATTAATTTGGAATCAGTGTGGGCATCTGTTGCAGTCAGAATAAGCGACAAGCTTTGGGAATCCACTGCACACTGGGTTTTCAAACCTAAAGTCCTACCAGCTCTTGAATATTGTTCAGATACTTGATGTGTCAGCAGAAGCACCTAAAACAGAATGTTACTAACTTGTATCAACAGCTGTCTTCACCGTCGAGACTGAGGACTAAATGACTAGCAAGGATAATCAACAAGGAAGTCTATCAACAAACCTAGCAAGAACATATCGTCAAAAAATATTCTTCAGAAGGTAGAAGTGGATTTGACAAACAATCATTGTGTTAAATGATATCACACGCCAGGTCGTCGAATCAAACCCGAACAGGAAATGACTAGTTTGGTGTTTGATGGTGATATGGAGAAGATCGTGTTAGAATGAAGTGAAATCTTACAGAGAATCATGCAGCCAACTGGAAAGGCCTCATCAGACAGAATGAAATGAAGATGTGCCATTGAAGCCCTATGTTCCAATAAGGAGACATAGGGATAATAATGATAATACGGAAATACATTAAATATAATTAAGCAATAATTCCCATGCAGACACAAAACAAACATTTCATCGAACTAAATTCTCCTTTTGACGATCTCATTTCCGAAGCTGAAAATTCGTATTTTTACGTGAATTATTACTTATCAGTACCTATTGTAATTCACAGACAGATACGATTGTGGAGCTACGTAAGTGAAATCGTCAGAAAGCGAAATCTCCACGCTGAAATGTTTTTTCTTATATAAACAGTTATAATGTCCCTTGAATAAACAAGCTAACAAGTAACTATTTTTATTAGTTCTATAAGATTAAGCTACCAGGTTGTCCAAACTCATTACCATAAAAATGTAACCTAGGTGTACCCATTTAGTTTGTCCGAATAGGTTTAAGCCCGTCTAAGGTCGTTTTATTTAATATAGGCCTCTTTCATTGGTTTTTAACAAGTTTTATCTAGCTTTAGCCGCCCTATAAAACTATCAAAGAATATGGTTATATTACACAGTTTCAGCGTAAACGAATACATAAATGTGGTATTAGCGAAATATTGGAACATGTAAAGTTTCACAGTACACACAGCGCAGAGAAAGCACTTGTAGTGTTGACATAACATATAGGCATAACAAATTCTGGTCATCAAATAATTTTCATTCAAATGTAACCATTCATGTGGTATTTCCTCAGACTGCTTTGTTTACCTGTATCGGAGCTCTGCATTCCTTTAACATTATTATTTTGTGACGGCTGTAAATTAGTGAAATATGGTTATGTCAGGCGAGGAATTTCCAACACCAATCATTTTTCTATTATTATTATGTACAAGACATACAAACTAACCTGTGTCCTGAACAGATTTTTCTATGATTAAAAACATAATCAAGTGTTTTGTAAGTGAAATTCTAAACAAATATGCCAAACTGTTGATATCATGTTTAATCTTATCTTATCCAAACATATATGTGCCTTATCCTTCTAACTGTCGACAGAGTGGACACGACAAAATGGAAGATAACATTAAAAGTCTTATTGCTACATATTAAATTTTAGTTTAAAAATCTCAAAGAATTATACCCCTGCTCAAATTCCCTGTCTACATTACATATCAGCATCAAATCATCACAAGAATTGAAGTGTGCTTCAAATATCATCGGTAATTAGATAACTCTGCATTCATTCCTTTCATTATGTAAAATTATTCTTTCTTCCAAGTACCTTAATTAAATATGATGTCAACTGGACAGACATTTTTATCATTCACAATTGCATGTTTATGTTCACAAAACTCACCTAATTCCTCGAGTTTTTTTGCTACAATTGAATAAGACAAGTAGTTACAGTATGCAAATGATTAACAAATCGACACATTTCGCCTGCGATGTTTGTCTGACTTTTCCAAGATATTTTATTATATTTGGACACAAGTGCTCTATATTTTGGCAGCTTGAGAGACAGTGATTATATAAAAGTAAAAGTCCTTAGTATGTAATATGCATAAGTATATGAACTAAGTGCCCCTGTTCGCGATACGTCTTAGAAATTCTGGTACCTCATAAAACATCTGTTCCAGAATCATTAAACTTTTCAGACATTTAATCAGAAAAGGATTGAATTTCTAGGCTGTGTTTATTGCAATGAGAACGGAGAACAGCATAGTGTGTATGTGTATAAGTAATCATATAGCATTTCAAAATATGTAGTTATCCACTTTCTAGAAGAATGTTGTATGCAGACTTCTCTCTTTATCATTATTTTGAGAGTACAGGACTGAACAGATCACTTTTATGCACCTAAAGATCCATCTGAGAGAAAGATCATAACTAAGAACCTAGACCATACTCCAAAATAATTATTCGTGTTGTCACTGGACAATGGTGAACTCAGAAATTTATTCTCTCCTCATATGCATATTGGAATAAATTATATCATTGATTTAGCTTGTAAGAGATATTTTGTTTCACGTTTGTTCATGTTTCCTTCGTAGTGGACTATTCGACATGCGGTTGTAAATTTATCTTTTCTGCAGAAACTACACATGATTTTGCACAGGCTATCTTACCCCTGTAAATATTGAGAAACTGTATGTAATAAGTAAGGTGGTGCACTATAAGTGCATTCTTGATCAAAATGTCTACTCAGCGAAAGCAAAGTAATTCTAGAAACTGTCAACATGAATAAAACTACACTATACATGTTTTGATAGTTAGCTGAGGTGTAAAAGGATTAAAGCAGAGAATTGTAACAACATTGATAAAGCGACAACTCTGTATCGTTGGTTTGTCATAACTCTAGGCTTAACCTCACGAGTGACACTATTGATTATGTTTTGCAGCCTTTAGTAGAAACAATTTTGCTTTGGTGTGTTTCTGAAAGACTAAAAGAAGTAACTGTTAGCTTCACTTAATAATAAATATTTCTGATGTAAGTGACAACTGTCTATACTTCGTTTTAACACATTCGTAAAATTATATAACGACGATTAAATCCATGCAAATTACTGCAGGATTACGAAAGCGTTAATTATTACCAATTTATTTCTACTTTAAATACGAAAATTGATTGACAATATTAAAAGCAACAATTTCATTTAAAAAGAGTATCCCTATGATCTCAAAACTGAGCAAAATACATAAAAAGCATACAATATAATGTAACTTAGATTCCACCTACCAAGTGCCGTGACATCAGCTATAAAGTGAACAATTTTTAAGAAACCAATTTTTAATCTCAATGTTACATCAATCATATTGAGAAGTTCGAGTAAATAAAATTTTTCTGGTCACTAAAAGGCTAAGTGAAACACAGAAACAATTCTCATAATTTATTTGAGCACAGTGCTTACACACTGAAATCCGATATTTGTCCAAAATTAAGCAACAGATTTGAAATAACATCACAGTAGATAGAAAAGACAGAAACTTTTTCTACTGAAACCAAAAGAATTTTGATGGCTCAAATTATTTTGAAATATAAGATGCCTCTTGAAGGTGAAATCTAATCAGTTATTCACCAAACTGTAAAGTAAAAACTGACTTATTAAACACACCGAAATGTAGCTATACCTGTACGTCGAAGATTGCCCAATATGAAAACCAAATGCATATGCATCGAAATCCGAATAAAATACACAAATCAACCGATAATCCTCAAATAAGACATTTCGACAAATCAAATATACTGTGAACATAGATATTTTCGAAACGAAATGCTCAAGATAAAAACATAAGTCACAATGAAAACTGAATAAAATTAACTAGATAAACAACAAATGACTGCGTAAAAATACACACAGAATATGCAAGTAGTGAAACTCTCAGGACATATCTTCATGAATAACACATGCACACTTAACTTAAAAGAAAGAGACGAACAACTGGTCAAAACCAACCGACATCCAAAGATCTAAAACCCACTCTCACATTCAAACGAGTGCGATGTATCAAACCATAAGGCATCATCACGGGGAATGGAAACAGCGATTTCTGCAGTTTTTCAATAGTTCCTTACAAGAAAACCTCATGATTTGGGGTATGTTTATGTTGAAGGGACATTTTATTGAAAGACAGTAGAAGGGGTTTCATACAAGTCCCAATTATCTACTAAGGAGTTGAATTTGTGTAACGTAGCCACATACGGCCAAAAATTGTGTTTGGAATGACTGAGTCAAATCAAATGATTTCACAAACATATTGCACACATGCAAAAGTTTCTCAAGCACTGCATCCACCAAGATACTTATTTTTAATAAGGAGAAAGACAACTATACTTGAACTGTATATTACTGCATTAATTTTACTCATGATTATACTGTGAAAAATGTATACTCACTTTCACTCTCGACGTAAAGGAAAGTTATGGTTTGTAAAACTAAAAGCAGGCACAACACACGCATCGTAGTACAGATCGTGGCAACTCTCAGTTGTCTAATTACATGAATACTTGTGTTTATATAGTTTTGAATGTATTCCTCTACCATATGTTTGTGGCGTGATTTTAACAAGAATGCGAATGGTTTCTTTTGTCAATACCCTTTTGTCTTGGAATTTCAGTGAAACAACCGCATGTGGGAATGCATTTGGCTCGTTTTGACTGACTGCATTACAATTATCATTTCCAAAATAACTTTAAATTCATTTGTAATTTGTTTAGAATAACAAAACACTTCATCATAGTGATGGATTCTTTTATTTGTCATGAGTTACTAGTTGTTGATGCAAACGTGTTGCTGTTTCAATTCGTCGAGACAAAAAATTAGTCGGAGTTTGTAAGAGAAACATTTGCGTCATAAGATCCATTTTTTAATGAAATAATTCTTCACAAATTTCACATGAAACAAAATGTGACTATTCTAGAAGCCCAAACTGTTTGTGGCGTACTGTTAGCTGCTGTAGAACAACAATTCTTTAAGGCCAATTTTGTAAACCTCATTTAACTCTTCAGATATTGACACTGTCTCTCACTTATTTGAACTCACAAATTGACGGAGAGTATTGAAAGCAGTATATTCAGGTGGTAGCTGCTTTTAATTTGAGGAATTTCATGACTGTTATTGTGCTATTTTTAACTGCTGTAGGCTAAACTCTTCCTCTACGAAACATGAACATGTTTGGGCTGAACAAATTATAAATTGATACACCCACTTTATTAATATCCGAAAGATTTTCCCAAACAATTACGCTCAGAATTAGAACGTTCTATATAAAAGCCGCATGTTTTGCTTATACATTAGGCAATGCGTACCATAAGTCATTTAAATCTTTGTTTTGAAAAATTATTTTAGGATAAGGATAAAACCATCAAAGTTAGAAGCCGTTGTTGTGAATGGTTTAAGATCATCTGGAATTTAATCTTTGACACGATGAAAGAATCATTTTGTTTGTAGGTTTGCGCACTAAGAAAGTTTATAATGATCTGTCTCCTTTATCGCCGATCTATTTTTGACATTATTGAGTAATCGTAGGAAGGTAGGCGCCAAATGTATTCTAGAGATGTCTACCAGACAAAATGAATCTTAGATGTTGCAGAACAAAACGTGTGGCTAGCTAGTACATATTTTCCATAATTTGGGGTGTTTTCCAATCTTATTTACGTCCATAACATTTCTATCGCGACTCTTGATAAACTACAACTTGTAACGTTATCTCTAGGACCTAAATTCTGTGATTTTCCTACCGAGATTAGTCAAATTGACACTGATGTAGAGTTCGAGAAACCCTATATACAAACAGCTGACTTGTGCGCCTTCTGTGATGAGGACCTCGAAATTTTCAAAGCAACGCCGGCAGACTGCTGCTATCAATATAGACAGAATAATAAGAACAAGTACAATAGCATACTGGCAAAAGAGCATCGAGAGGCTGTTGAAAGACTAAAACGAAGTAAAAAAAAGGCTATTATCAGACCGGATAAGGGACTGAGGATAGTAGTTATGAACAGACAGGATTATATAAACAAGATGAACTCCATACTAGATGACGGCAGCAAGTTTCAGAATCCGCAAATAATGGTAGGTCAAACGGCAAAAGTAGAGAGAGAAATAGCAAACTCAATAAAGGACTTGAAATGCAATGGGTATATATCACCAAAAACGTACGAAAACATATAAGTTGAACCACAGCAACAGTTCAAATGGTATACGCATGAAGAAAAGCTAAGGTTAGGTAAGACATATTTGAGTTGCTGGGTGAACATTGGAAGGCTACTGACGGATAGGAACAGAGGTGCAGAGTAGAAAGTTTTCTTTATCACTCTGATTAAACCTTGCGATAGAATCTTTGCAGGAGTATCTCTCTTGAATTGTAGACATAAAAACAGAGGCTTTTTCTCCACCGTTGCCAGTTCATGTTTACGGCTATTGTAGCTTATGTTGCCTTTAATGAACTTCTCTGGATATCTGTTCTCGTTTAGAATGTCTCTGATGACCTGTAGTTCTTTCTCTACACAATCTTCGAAACAAATGAACCTCGCTCTAAATGCTAAGCAGCTGATCATATTACGTTTGTATTTCATCGGTACGAAGCTAAGGAAGTGTGTATACTGAGCTTTGATCTCTAGCTTTCTAAATACGGTTTCTTTGACGGAACCATCCTCTCTTCTCGTCAGTGGGACGTCGAGTCATTGTATTCTCCTTCGTGGGTGAAGTGGACTGCTGGGTGAGCATTATTGAAGGTACTCAAAGTCAAATCACTACGTAACCCTTCATCGTACATTGCAAAAGTGTCATCCGTTTAACGAGAATACATTTCCATTTTTTCTATTTCATCTTTCAACGGACTATTTTCTACTTCTGCTAGGAATATGTTCGTGAAAATAGGTCCTAGTGGGGATCCCATGTTAACTCCATCTACCTATCTGTACATTTAATTATTAAGCAAGAACTGGACATTTGTTGTACATTTAACAAGCAGTTGTTTCAGATTACTTATAAGAATATCAGTGCCCAGTTTCCTTTCTATAATCTGTTCGCAGATATAATCGATGGTTTCCACTAGAGGCACATTAGTGAATGGAGATGAAACATGAATTGATGCCATGTATTTGGCAGTTACGTTCAAGTTTTTAATCTTATCAATAAATTGAAAGGTATCCTTGACGCTATGCTCCACTAACTCGTCACGCAAGGGTTGAAGTAGTTGTACCGGCCACTTTACAGTCTCGTGATATGGTGAATGAGAGATGTCTAGTATGCGACGTAGGGACACTCCTGATTTATTCACTTTCGGTAGACCGTACATGCGTGATATGGTGCTCCCTGTGGGTTTTATGTTTTCGTACGTTTTTGGTGATATATACCCATTGCATTTCAAATCCTTTATTGAGTTTGCTATTTCTCTCTCTACTTTTGCCGTTTGACCTACCATTATTTGCGGATTCTGAAACTTGCTGCCGTCATCTAGTATGGAGTTCATCTTGTTTATATAATCCTGTCTGTTCATAATTACTATCCTCAGTCCCTTATCCGGTCTGATAATAGCCTTTTTTACTTCGTTTTAGTCTTTTAACAGCCTCTCGATGCTCTTTTGCCAGTTTACTATTGGACTTGTTCTTATTCTTCTGTCTATATTGATAGCAGCAGTCTGCCAGCGTTGCTTTGAAACTCTCAAGGTCCTCATCACAGAAGGCGCACAAGTCAGCTGTTTGTATATAGGGTTTCTCGAACTGTACATCAGTGTCAATTTGACTAATCTCGGTAGGAAAATCACAGGATTTAGGTCCTAGAGATAACGATACAAGTTGTAGTTTATCAAGAGTCGCGATAGAAATGTTATGGACGTAAATAAGATTGGAAAACGCCCCAAATTTTTTTCTGCAACATCTAAGATTCATTTTGTCTGGTAGACATCTCTAGAATACATTTGGGCGCCTACCTTCCTACGATTACTCAATAATGTCAAAAAATAGATTGGCGATAAAGTAGACAGATCATTGTAAACTTTCTTAGTGCGCAAACCTACAAACAAAATAAATCTTTCATCGTGTCAAAGATTAAATTCCAGATGATCTTAAACCATTCACAACAATGGCTTCTGACTTTAATGGTTTTATCCTTATCCTAAAATAATTTTTCGAAACAAAGATTTAAATGACTTATGGTACGCATTGCCTAATGTATAAGCAAAACATGCGGCTTTTCTATAGAACGTTCTAATTCTGAGCGTAATTGTTTGGAAATATCATTCGGATATCAATAAATTGGGTGTATCAATTTATAATTTGTTCAGCTCAAACATGTTCATGTTTCGTAGAGGAAGAGTTTAGCCTACAGCAGTTAAAAATAGCACATTAACAGCCATGAAATTCCTCGAATTAAAAGCAGCTACCACCTGAATATACTGCTTTCAATACTCTCCGTCAATTTGTGAGTTCAAATAAGTGAGAGACAGTGTCAATATCTGAAGAGTTAAATAAGGTTTACAAAATTGGCCTTAAAGAATTGTTGTTCTACAGCAGCTAACAGTACGCCACAAACAGTTTGGGCTTCTAGAATAGTCACATTTTGTTTCATGTGAAATGTGTGAAGAATTATTTCATTAAAAAATGGATCTTATGACGCAAATGTTTCTCTTACAAACTCCGACTAATTTTTTTGTCTCGACGAATTGAAACAGCAACACGTTTGCATCAACAACTAGTAACTCATGACAAATAAAAGAATCCGTCACTATGATGAAGTGTTTTGTTATTCTAAACAAATTACAAATGAATTTCAAGTTATTTTAGAAATGATGATTGTAATGCAGTCAGTCAAAACGAGCCAAATGCATTCCCGTATGTGGTTGTTTCACTGAAATTCCAAGACGAAAGGGTATTGACAAAAGAAACCATTCGCATTCTTGTTAAAATCACGCCACAAACATATGGTAGAGGAATATATTCAAAACTATATAAACACAAGTATTCATGTAATTAGACAACTGAGAGTTGTCACGATCTGTACTACGATGCGTGTGTTGTGCCTGCTTTTAGTTTTACAAACCATAACTTTCCTTTACGTCGAGAGTGAAAGTGAGTATACATTTTTCACAGTATAATCATGAGTAAAATTAATGCAGTAAAATACAGTTCAAGTATAGTTGTCTTTCTCCTTATTCAAATAAGTATCTTGGTGGATGGAGTGCTTGAGAAACTTTTGCATGTGCACAATATGTTTGTGAAATCATTCGATTTGACTTAGTCAATCGAGACACAATTTTTGACCGTATGTGGCTACGTAACATTAACGTAGTTGCATGCTGTTACACAAATTCAGCTCCTTAGTAGACAATTGGGACTTGTATGAAACCCTTTTTACTGTCTTTCAATAAAATGTCCCTTCAACATAAACATACCCCAAATCATGAGGATTTCTTGTAAGGAAGCACTGAAAAACTGCAGAAATCACTGTTTCCATTCCCCGTGATGATGCCTCATGGTTTGATATATCGCACTCGTTTGAATGTGAGAGTGGGTTTTAGATCTTTGGACGTCGGTTGGTTTTGACCAGTTGTTCGTCTTGTTTTTATAAGTTAAGTGTGCATGTGTTATTCATGAAGATATGTCGTGCGAGTTTCACTACTTGCATATTCTGTGTGTATTTTTACGCAATCATTTGTTGTTTATCTGGTTAATTTTATTCAGTTTTCATTGTGACTTATGTTTCTATCTTGAGCATTTCGTTTCGAAAATATCTATGTTCACAGTATATTTGATTTGTCGAAATGTCTTATTTGAGGATTATCGGTTGATTTGTGTATTTTATTCGGATTTTGATGCATATGCATTTGGTCTTCATATTGGGCAATCTTTGGCGAATAGGTATAGCTACATTTCGGTGTGTTTAATAAGTCAGTTTTTACTTTACAGTTTGGTGAATAACTGATTAGATTTCACTTTCAAGAGGCATCTTTAATTTCAAAATAATTTGAGTCACCAAAATTCTTTTGGTTTCAGTAGAAAAAGTTTCTGTCTTTTCTATCTACTGTGATGTTATTTCAAATCTGTTGCTTAATCTTGGATGAATATCGGATTTCAGTGTGTAAGCACTGTGGTCAAATAAATTATGAGAATTGTTTCTGTGTTCCACTTAGCTTTTTAGTGACCAGAAAAGTTTTATTAACTCGAACTTCTCAATATGAATGATGTAACATTGAGATTCAGAATTTGTTTCTTAAAAATTGTTCACTTTATAGCTGGTGTCCCGGAACTTGGTACGTGGAATCTAAGTTACATTAAATTGTATGCTTTTTATGTATTTTGCTCAGTTTTGAGATCCTAGGGATACTCTTTTGAAATGAAACTGCTGCTTTTACTATTGTCAATCAATTTTCGTATTTAAATTAGAAATAAATAGGTAATAATTAACGCTTTCGTAATCCTGCAGTAATTTGCATGGATTTAATCGTCGCTATATAACTTTACGAATGTATTAAAACCGAGTATAGACAGTTGTCATTTACATCAGAAATATTTATTATTAAGTGAAGCTAAGAGATACTTCATTCAGTCTTTCAGAAACACACCAAGGCAAAATTGTTTCTACAAAAGGTTGCAAAACATCATCGATAGTGTCACTCATGAGGTTAAGCCTAGAGTTATGACAAACCAACGATACAGAGTTGTCGCTTTATCGCTGTTGTTACAATTTTCTGCTTTAATCCTTTTACACCTCATCTAACTATCAAAACATGTATAGTGTAGTTTTATTCATGTTGACAGTTTCTAGAATTACTTTGCTTTCGCTGAGTAGACATTTTGATCAAGAATGCACTTATAGTGCACCACCTTACTTATTACATAAAGTTTCTCAACATTTACAGGGGTAAGATAGCCTGTCCGAAATCATATGAAGTTTCTGCAGAAAAGATAAATTTACAACTGCATGTCGAATAGTCCACTACGAAGGAAACATGAACAAACGTGAAACAAAATATCTCTTACAAGCTAAATCAATGATATAATTTATTCCAATATGCATATGAGGAGAGAATAAATTTCTGAATTCACCATTGTCGAGTGACAACTTGATTAATTAGTTTGAAGTATGGTCTAGGTTCTTAGTTATGATCTTTCTCTCAGATGGATCTTTAGGTGCATAAAAGTGATCTGTTCAGTCCTATACTCTCAAAATAATGATAAAGATAACAGTCTACATACAACATTCTTCTAGAAAGTGGATAACTAAATATTTCGAAATGCTATATGATTACTTATACACATACACACTATGCTGTTCTCCGTTCTCATTACAATAAACAGCCTAGAAATTCAATCCTTTTCTGATTAAATGTCTGAAAAGTTTGATGATTCTGGAACATATGTTTTATGAGGTACCAGAATTTCTAAGACGTATTGCGAACAGGGGCACTTAGTTCATATACTTATGCATATTACATACTAAGGACTTTTACTTTTATATAATCATTGTCTCTCAAGCTGCCAAAATATAGAGCACTTGTGTTCAAATATAATAAAATATCTTGGAAAAGTCAGACAAACATCGCAGGCGAAATGTGTCGATTAGTTAATCATTTGCATACTGTAACTACTTGTCTTATTCAATTGTAGCAAAAAAACTCGAGGAATTAGGTGAGTTTTGTGAACATAAACACGCAATTGTGATTGCTAAAAATGTCTGTCCAGCTGACATCATATTTAATTAAGGTACTTGGAAGAAAGAATAATTTTACATAATGAAAGGAAGTGATGCAGAGTTATCTAATTGCCGATGATATTTGAAGCACACTTCAATTCTTGTGATGATTTGATGCTGATATGTAATACAGACAGGGAATTTGAGCAGGGGTACAATTCTTTGAGATTTTTAAACTTAAATTAAATATTAAGCAGTTTTATTACTTTCTGGATACTGAGACCTCTTTTTGCTTCAGGTTTGCTTATGCCTATAATAAATATTATTTTAATGAATGCGTAATGTGTTTTTAGTCCAGTTGGTGGTTGCCGATACTTTCTTGTTTTCATTTGTCAGACATTTCAACGAAGATACGCACACAATAAAACAACCTCTTAATTACCAAAATCAGGTTTCTCAAATTTTTAAAAGTGTCATTTTGTTCAAACAAGATCAGATACCTTCCTTAGAAGAATAAATTTACAAATACTTGAAGTTTTGACTTAGAAAGAAATGCATGTGACATTTATCCGAAAAGTATGCCTGGTGTCAAAAATCATTATTCGTACCTGCTATCTTGCCAACTATTCATCCGCTCCTGTTTATCATACTCTAAAGCGAATTTGTCTGTCATGCTTAGATAAGTTGAAAGAAGTGTGTGGCAAACAAACGTGAGGGCGAAATATAGTCACAATAATTTCTGTCAAACGAAAATATTTTTGGAATCAGACTCCCATATCTTTAGCCAGATCAGTATGCAAACGGGTAGAAAGTGAATTTCGAAGTACACCTGTGATTCATTTTTGTACTAATAATTAAAACTAGAAATTGTCAATGCCTTCAGTTACAGTCTGTTTCAACCAGATGATTAGATATATAGATGAGGTCGATTCAGTCTTTTAGTGCACAAAGTAATGAAAAAGACGCTTGTCTGCACTTAGCATTCTATGAGAGAGGGAAAAGCTAAACTTTTCAGAATGCCTTATAAACCTTCTAGTAGAAGTACTGTTACTCACACATTCTTCTGAACTTGCTATTTTCATTTCTGTCGACAGTAAGCATAAACACATTAGATATTTAACCGCAGTGAGGTTCACTATTTTGGAAAAAACGGCTTCTAGCATGTTTAGAAATAGCTGTATTTCAAGGTATTGAGCTTCCGGAACATTTTTTAAAACTAAGCTACCTAATAACTTCAACCCAAATGCTCTATCTAAAAGACTTCACTTACTGCACTAAAAAAATATATGCTCGTTTTAACATGTTTGGTTGCATATTATAATGATAATGTTCACCAAATCTAGACACATGAACGTTTGTATATACTATGGATGAATACAAGCATGGATTCAGCAGTCATGCTGTAGTGGAAAGAATTTCAAGTTGTAACTTAGCACAAAGGTGCCTCAGTGCAATGTAACCACACTTCGCCAAAACAAACTAAAAGTTAAGCAAAGAAAGAGGTGCTTAGAAAACAATAAATGGAAATATTCCAGAGGGTGAATAGCCAGCCACATGGAAAACACTGAATGAGTGTGAGAGATGACGAAAAAAGAACACACTTCAGCTACTAATTAAACTCAATCCTTATCACTCAATCCTCTCCTGCCGTCGATATTTATAGCCTTGCAAAATTCAGCCATTTAATAAACATCAAAATTTAAAGCTAAAATTATCGAAGAATTATCATTACGTATGTCTTTCACTTCCAAGTTTTCCCTTAGACAAAATGATATCTACAGGAAGTGATTCACGGCCTACTAGTGACATGAATTTGCGGAAGTTAAACTATGAAAATTTACCTACCAGCTTTAAAAACTCAAAAAGTCTCCATGATGAACAAATGCATATAAGAGGGCTACACACACTGATCTGAAACATCATTAACGAATTGTAGAAGACCGCACAATCTATTCATTGTGTAATTGCACTCAAATCAATTATTTGTTTGTAAATATAAAATAACCCTCGCAAAATGGCGGATTTTTACTTTTACTTCCGATTATGATCTTTGGAGAATGATCGTTGGCATCAATTTCTTTACTCTCAAAATCATATTGTATTGGCCGTTGAAACTGTAGTTCAATATTAAATTTGTCACTTGAACTGCATGCAATTAACGCAATCTCAGGGGATTTTGCTATAAGTACCGCTTCAGAATAGAAGTTATTTTAAAATGAGTGCAGAAACTCAGCACTGTAGTAGAATGTAATTCCATATTGGATAAATTTATTTGAAATAACACACAGTAATGCAGTAGTAATTGTTGAATGATGTTTCGAGTACTTTTAATTGTTCATAATCATATCATAACTTTGATAAGATTTTGAGCAACAAATTGTACTCGAAACCTCAACCAGCAATTACTACTACACCCCTAAATGTTATTCCAAATAAACTTATCCAATGTGGAGATTATTTTTTAATCACAATATGTAATCTGCTTGTATTTAGCGCTGAGATTGAGTGTGGCATATCCGCACAATAAACACTGAAGAATATCAATCCTGTAAGAATTAAAGCAGCAAATTATTTTTCTGAAGGTGTAGAGATAGAAAAGTATTTCCACTGGGACCCAGCATAAAGTAAATACTTTTCTGGATTGCTTTACAACCATATTTATGGATCGTAGAAATTGTTATAAAAGCAATGTATTTCAGTATCACTAGGAGCTTCTACGACTTATCAACTACAAATAAACCCATGCACAATAAGACACTTCACGCCTTCTTCATTTTCTTCGTCTGTATCATTTCAAAAATAAGGCAAAAAAGCATTTGAATATACTAAGATTTACTAGCAATATTGTCAAACGTAAAATTTTAATTTTCTAAACCTTTTGTTTATTTACTTCTTAAATTACTTGTTTTTTTTCAACAACAGAAAGGCGTGTTGATAAGATAAGTAAGTCTTCATTTATTTGTCATGAGCAGAATGAAAAATCTAATTAGTAAAATCATTTCTCCAGGTCACCATCACATTTTTTATTTGCTGCTGATATTGTATACTAACATAGATAGGAAAGCAAGTTATCAATAACAGTATGCTTCCTGCTTGCACTTGGCTAGAACTGCATGGAACATATCTGTGCTATGTATCCTATATAAACATACATGGTCTAATATCTTAAAGAAACACGTATTTATACATTCCTTATTGTTCAAAACATCTGATACTGGTACAGTGTGAATGAAATGAACAATCATGAAGTCTCAATCAGCTAATTACCGTTATTGAAGGTATACAAATGGAAATGTTTCCACGAGGACAAAACACGCAGTATATACTTTGGTGTATTGACCTCCGACCACATTTATGATCCATGAAAGATAGTATTACATAATTAAGATATTAAAGTATTGCTAGAAGCGCCTACCACTTACGAACAACAAATATATCAGTACACTGTAAGGCGTACTACTTTATCTTTACTTTCGACATATGCACTGCTTTTAGTTTTGAAAAGTCAGTTATTATTAATTTTCTTTTGGGTTGCGAGTTGAACATAGTGCTTCAACAGCACAACTTCATTCCACCCTGTTCTCTGCAGTCTCATCTAGCTGGCTCCAAGATCTTCCATAAACCCCACCTCCTCTTCATAAAATATCCACGTCATACCCTGACGTCCAACTAGTCATTTCCCATTCAGGTTTCACTCTAAGGCCTGTCAGGAGTGAAATGTTATTGAACGGTTTCCTAAGCATATATGAGATCCATTTTCTTCGCAATATTTGTAAGGCAATAAGTTCTAGATTGATTCCTTCCGAGAATTGCTTGTCGCTAACCCCTTCTCGCTGACCAACTGTTTTACGGTACTGAGAAAGAGAAGACATCTGCTGATGAAAGTGCGAAGTCTATTCGAAATGGTTTTGGCGATACACCAAGTCTCTGACCCATATCAAAGCAGGGACTGACAGTGTTGAAAATCTGAACGCTGCTCTTTATACTAAGTGCAGAAAGTTATAACAATGATTTCGGATTAATGAATATATGTTTTGTCTTTCTGGTACTGCACTCAACATCCTTATCCGTGCCATTTGCCTGTGGTTGAAACGATGCTAGCCAGATAAGTTAAGGAAATCACTTGTTTCAAATTTCTCCTGTTGAAGGCAATTGGTGCTTCTTGTTGTTGATTGGGAATCTTTGTCATATATGTCTTTTTTACGTTTACTTGAAGTTTTGTCTTCGCTACCTGTCTCTTCAGTCAACTTGTTGGTTTTCACCTGTGGATGTTCAAGATTGCGTGACACTATGCATAAGTCGTCCACAAAGTCCAGATCTTTCAATATCTTCTCGTTAGTTCAATGTATTCCTGTCTCCTCACTCATCACAGTCCGCCAAATGATTCAGCTCACCACAGTTAGGAATATCATCGGTGATGATAGTAAACTTTGTCTCATTCTTGCCTTCACTTCAAAGATATCTCTGAGTTTTCCATTAACTAGTAAACTTGACGAGATTAAAAAGTAAAGCATGTGTGTACACCTTACACTAGTTACTAACTAGTGTCCAGTCAAAGACGTTTGCCTTTGAATAAGCCAAACCTTATTGGAAAAAATGGGTAGATACGATAACTTAATGTTCTTACATTTTCGTCTACTTACTCCCCAAAAAAGTTGTTTCTGTTAAATTTTAGGAGTGGGTTCGGCAGAAGCAAGTGTGTTTTCATTTTTAACTTTTTTGTGTTAACCACTTTAAAATGATTGTCAATATAAGCAATTCCCATCTCACCGAGATATTTCATTTATTTTATGCTCATGCAGAATATTCTCCCCCTCTCCTGATATTCTCTCAATAGCTGGAGATTCGCAGTCAGACAGAATAAAAATTCAGAGAAGTGTAAGAGAGACGTTGAAAGTCTACAATATCTATAACAGTTCAAGCCTGCCATGTGTGAAGCCAGAACACCAAAATTATTCACCACTCGTTTCAAATAACAGATCACTAAACTATTTAGCGGAACACTTTAAGCTGCTACCGAATCGGGCCACAGTCCTGTTGAAGAACTCGTGATGATGTCACAGGTAAAAAAGACGAATGTCAGTGATCCGCTTCTAGATTATCTGAAATCTGCTAGGTGGCTTAAAATCTAGTACAGTCATACAGGATGTGAATCGAGAGCCTGAATAGCTCAGTCGTAACGTCTCCGACTGTGACCATGGGTTCGAATCTCAGGAGAGACATTAGTTCCTTCAAGAATGCAGATACGCCTTGCTAGCTGGTAGGTGCCAAAAAGCACGAGACTCAGGTCCAAGACTTTCTGACGACTGCATCCAACCGTCTATTGACAACAAAGTTTAATGCTCTACGTGAAATGGCTTGTATTAGTAGTCTAATATATTCAACTAGAATACTTTGGTAAAACTGTTGCAGTCCTTACTTTATAACGAGTTGTCTGTGGAGTGCTCATCAAACTGAAATGTGTACGACAGAAATGGTGACAAACATTTTACGTGATATATTGTATTTATATCAACTATCGCACGGAAACCAAAACGGTTTCTTTTAACTATTCTAGCGAACTAGATGTCCACTTATGTGAAGTTTGAGACAAGTGCTTCTTTTATGACCTTAGTGGAATCAACTTGCATATCATAGTATCCGAAATATTTAAATCTTCAATCACTCGGAGACCACCTGGAACTTAGACACAACATTCTTCAATAAACCAGTTAAGTATTGCGTCGGGATTCCGATGCATTTGCCGATATATCAGATTGCAGCAAGTTTTGAAACAGACAAAACTACTATTGCTAAGCAGAACATATTTTAGCTCAGATTGGCTTTTAAGTCCTTCGATTTGAACATATAAGACTGATGTATCACTGCAAAAAAATAACCTAACACTGGTGTAATTGTTAACCATGACAGAAAAACTTTGTTAGGATCCTACTGAAAAAGTATACGTTACTTCTGTTACTTTTATTCCTATCATTGTGACAAAGGTAGTGTTGTGTACCCTTCCTAAGCAGCAAAGAAAGCTGAATGTTTGAACCGATGCGTTTCTTCGCATAATCAAATTGTGATTTATTTTAGTTTGCCAGCACTTGATTTCGCTTATATTCTTATGAAAATGTGGCGTTACATTAAAATTCGGAATCAGCATTAGTTATATTTCAGTTGCGTAATACTACTTGGCTATGCCAACAATGTTAACATGATGTTATTTACTACCATGTATGCAAGCTTCATTTTAGTGGTCAAAGATTCCTTGGACATACTAAGATCCACAAATATTGAATGAAACACAAACTGCGAAAAGGCAATTAGTAGTATTTCGCAGTGGAAGATAACGTAATGTGGTATAAAATTTGAATTGTTGTTGATTTAACCTCTAAATTATTGAGTCTGCGTACTACTTATCATATACTGTGCAACGGTTTCACTGAAATTGTAACCCATAATTACAGCAATTACAAAACCAAACGTTTAAAAAGGAACTATCGATTATTGAAGTGAAAATTTTGTCGATCTCCCCAATTTTCTATCATTCCTTTACTTATACTCACTGAGGGAAGCATCACAGTCCATTTAGATTGCTAAAAAGTATAGTAGCTTCCAGTAGTTTTAAGGACAAGTGCAATATCTCAAATTGTGAATATTTTCCTTTACGTGCACAGTAGTTAAACATGCGATTCTCATCATTCATAACACTTCTATTTACTTATAATAGAGCGCTATCCAAAGAAGGTTGGCTACTGAGAGCCTTGTTGATGCCTGCTCACTTGAAAGAATACTTAACAGAAATGAATAAAATAATACCAATTGACTGAAAGTTAGATATTCAGAAGAATTTTGAATCACTGAAGCACTGCGAAATTTTATCAAATATCTCTTCTTATTTATAATGAAAACAAATCCGAATTTAAGTTTAACGAAGTCAGATTAAATCATGAATCACTCATTAGCATTACTTTATAATAAACTGAATAGTTGGTAAACTCCAAGAAAGTTTTCTTTGCCGTAAGCGAATATGTCTATCTAAGACTGTGACACTTTACTTGCACTTCACAAAAACTTACAGACGAGGAAGCGGAATATTATGGTAAGTTATTATTCATAAACAAATTTCATCAAACTGTACTTAGGCATCAAAAGTCATGTTATGAATAACTAATTATAGTGTTATATTTTTACTGTGATAGTGATTTTTTTAATGTAATGTTACTTGTCATGTAAAGAACATCCTCGTGAATGCGAAAATAATTGTGCTGTGGTTCTGTATATTGGGAATCAGTTTTGTGTAGCACAAAAATAAAAGAACAATCTCAACGCACAATATGAGTATTAGCCGTTTAGTGATGGTTTAATAAAGATGCATTACTCTGTATTTACATATGTCTAAAACAAGTCAGTCAAAAACATTTGAAAATAAATTTCTGTTGCGATTTATCTTTATGAACAGTCTTTCAATAGTTTGAGGAGCATGTCACAGATATAAAATAAACTGAAGTTCAAATAATAATTTGGCTAGAAGAATTATTTCGAACCAAAAACTTTCCTTGTGGAATAGGAATGGACGACAGTAACTATGACAACTTAAATACCTGCAGTGGACCCGAGCTACCACTCGAAAAGGTTTCATCGCCGAAAAACACAGTTGAAATGAAATGGATAAGTGTCTTGTTTGCTTGGTCATCACAATCTAATACTTCACAGTCACGGCCACTTAGCAGATATGGTTTTAGGCTTCCTACAATATGTGATGATTAGTTATATGTTGACGTGTTTTATGTTTCTGGTAGTTTTAGAACTGTCTGATTTCGCTAATATGATTTCAGAAACAACAACATAACAAAATGGTCTCAACAGATATAAGAAAAAAGTAGAAAATCTGACAGCTCCAGTACTAACTAGAACTTAAAGCCAACTCTACTTTCAAGAGCAGGGTTGGGAAAATGTTTCCTTTTTGTGGTTTCATCTTGAATGTGGCTTCAATATATTCTATGGTAAAAAATTACCTGTTTCTCTACAAAGAATGCAGATAAGTTCGTATTAAAGGATTCTTTTTGTAATGGACTCCTTTTTTAATTTAAGTAGATAAAATATTTCAAATTCCACCATAACATTTCAACGTAATTACGTGTAATTGCGCTGTTACTCCATTAAGATGGCCAGAAAGATATAACGAGTAAGTGTACGCCCCACTGAGTATTGATTTCTCCCTTTGCATTTTTTTCTAGTGGATACAATTTTCCCTTATATTTACAATCCATGACTAAAATCATATTGTGGTGAGAGCTGTCTACTAGCCAATTGGTTGACAGTAATTGAGGTCAATGTTTATGTATCAAATATTAGTCATGTTGTGGTGAGAGATGGTTGCTAGCCAAATAGGTTGACAGTAATTGAGGTCAAAGGTCAAGATGGACAGGCGGATACAGTTAGCATATGGATGATCTGACACAGACACAAAGAGATGCAAGGTTAACGTCCTGTGAGAAACAACCAATCAACAGACTGTATTTTCTACTAACATTAACCTACAATAATGTACATCAAAATCTATAAATACGTGTTGATTTTCTGTAATAAACGTCCTGTTGCCTGGCCCTTGTCTTCTGTTGTTACAATACCACTGTTTTGTGTAGAACTCAAGTGCAGTCCACGAAACGAAAACTCTATAATCCCTGGCGAGCATTATTATCGCTCAGCTTATCAGAAAACATGAATCAGTGAAATCTTGACCAAGTGGCCAAACAGTCAACGAGCTTGGTCTCATAAGCTGGTTTTCAGTGATTCTTTAATTCACGTCAGTCTGTGACAAAATCAATATCATAATTTTGAGAATAATTTTCATCATCTTAGGTTCACTAAGTCATGCCAAATGGATATGAATTAACCTGTCTTAAAAATTACTGTTGATTGTTCTTTTACAGACAGAGAAATACATGACAACAGTGAGTTTGGAATTTTCTTCTTTGGGTAAATAATGAAACGAGAAATTGATACATATCAGAATATTAGATTCTTTGAGAATAATTGTAATTTAAAAACTAATAGGTCACCAATTTCCACTCACTTATGTTAATGTTGATACTAGTCATGTCCATGTAAATGGAACGAATGATCAGATGGTATAGTGTTATCCAAAGTCTAACTCAGGATACTATTCTATGTATTATGCAGACAAAATACTGAAATAATGGAGTTAATTACTAAGTTAAACAGTAAGCTAGTTTTTTCAATGCGAATTCGGGGAATCTGTTGGTGTTGTGATCTACTTATTACTACATTTGAAGTCGATGAAAGAAATTACACTAGGCTGCTTCCAGACTGAATTCTCTGACAGTACTACGGGAAAAAATTCACCAGACGCTAATAACTCAGTAAACTACTATTTCATAAATAACTAGACAGGAGGAAAAGCAGACATTTCTTCACTTTGAAAATACCATGATCTAAGAATAACAAACAAGATTTTCGTAACGAAGAAGAATTTCATGCGAGAAAAATAACTTTCATTACTCTGAAACCTGTCACATATATGTTGCACTGTTGAAGTTGACAAGAAGATAGAAAGATAAGCTAAAACAGAAAATGTGCAGCGTTTTCAAGTACTTTTGAGATATCCCTTCACAATTCGGTAACACTTTCAACGGTAATTTAAATCTTTCCCTACTTATTTGTCTGAATACCCAGGATTCCCGTAAGGTATAACTAAGCCATCCCAGATTTGACTAGTTTACTTACAGTAAAAAAATTAGAATGATGGAGTTTTACGTCAAACCGTTAAAATTAAAATGCAGACTACATGCGAGAAACGCAAAACGGTATTCTTATAATTATTCAAAATAACTTTGTTCATCGCAAATAAATAGTGTTCTCAGTGTCGAATATCCTAGGTTCGCCATAGAATGTAGTCTAATGTGCATATTAGAGAAGATCTATTCAGTTCACTGATATTTTCAATAAAGCCTAACATGAACAAGTTCTTAGACCACTGAAATGGTCACTGCTGCTTGTGATATTTCTCCATAATGGCAAATTAAGATGTTTCTATAAGATAATAGAAAGTAATTCTACGGGCACTGTGGTAGAATGTAATTCCATTATGGGTAAATTTTTATTTTGATAGAGTCTCACAGTGTTATACAGTAATATTTACTGATGACGTTTCGAGCACAATTTATTGCTCATAATCATATCACCTTGATATGATTATGAGCAATAAATTGTGCTCGAAACGTCATCAGTAAATATTACTGTATAACACTGTGAGACTCTATCAAAATAAAAATTTACCCATAATGGAAAGTAATTCTACATAAAATAAGATGTCTAGTCCCAAGTAAAAGGTTTATGTTTAGAAATGGTTTACATTAAAAAATGTATGTCTTTATTTATGTTCATTGGCAATTAAACTGAAGGTTACGCTAGATTCCACATTAAAAGCACTTCAAAGTTTCACAAAACCAAAAATTAGTAACCTACATTAGTTTACAGTAACAACAGCAAGAACAAGAAGTAAAATTGTGGGTAATATGTATGCCAATGGACTTCACTGTTAAAAATTATGCATGAAAGCATTCATCTCATTGTCCAGTGTACCTATATTTCTACAACCCTAACATCTGTTGTTAAATGAATATTATAGCGAATTCATCATTCCATCCAGAGACACAAGCAAATGCAAAATGTATAGAAGACTTTTAACATTGGTTAAATGTGAAATAGCCTTCAAAACAATTTGGTTTTTATTAACAACTGAAAATTGAGTACCGCGTGCGATAAATATTACAGCGAAAAAAATACAAAAATTAGGTAAGTATGTCAGATTAACTTACTAATTTCACTTGCGTCACACACAACTGCTCTATAGTTCATCATGGCATATTCATAAATATTTGCGTTGACGAGGTTATGCCACATGGTGTGCGTTTTTCATTCCTGAAATTTCTCAGCAACTGACACATGATTATTAAACTGTTTCACAACTCAACGCGAATTCTCGTAATATGGTGGTCGAATATCATAGTTTTGCATTTTATCACGCATGTTCGTTTTTCAGTAAAGCGTGACAGTGCATGAAGCCTAGCATACATCTTGTGATTGAGTGCTGAATAGCAAATAAATTCGGATGAAATAACTTGCTGAATTACAATAATTATTTCTTAACTTGCCTTTCATCACGTCTCACTCTATTTATTTGGTGTGGCCGTTAAATGCTATATCAGTACCACCAAATGAACTGACTACTGATAAAATCATCATTTCAACTGGAGTTATTTCAGACTTTCATTTTTAGATAATCAATAAATCTGCAATAATCAACAGGGAGTTATTAAATTAATAATGAATAGCTTTTGATATGTCCTAACTAAGAATTCTTAAAAACGTTGAAGAAGTGATTCGTCATTATGTAAAAAGGGATACGTTATCTCATGAAATCCTACAATAATTCATCTCCCAGAACTTTGGAGTGAAATGCTGGAAATGATATGGGTCCAGCCATTTTACAGCAAATCCACTCATCAACAAAGGAGTCAATTAATCAAACAATATAGATGATTATAAAACCTACAACCACTTGTTAATTAATAATTGCAACCGGTTCCATTTATTAATTTAAATAAGGAAAGAACTAACATATTTGCAGGATAATATGAGTTCGTCTATCTAGTAGATTCTCTTCAACTGCTTACACCCTAAACAAAATTAAACGATAAGTTTCGAAATTTCTAGACATACCTTCCTTAAAATGAGAAATGCCCGTGAAATATTTCTGAGTAAAACTGTGAAGAAAAATGAGCGGAATATGATTAAAATTGTAGAAAAAAAAATTGGATCATTGGGTAAGTAATTGACTTCAGTTAATTCACAACGTGCCTTTGTTGATGACTTAACTTTAATTAATTGAGAGCAGTAATTCACTGTATGCTCTCCGAGATATTTTCCCTTTGTCAATCTTCATTTACCTATCCTGCTGCATCATTCAGAAAGATTTGACGTTTATTTTAGGCCTTTCTTTGCCATACAATCGTTTTTTCCACTTGCTAATCAAGCGATCTGAGAACCGACCGAGAACAAAAATGGCGTAAGTCACAGAATGATGTTCAAGAGTGGCCATCTAACTATACGCGGAAAAAAACACTGTTAGAACAGTTGACTTAGGTCGTGAACTCAATCACTCTGCCTATATATATACATATAAATGTACTAAATTTGTGGATGCACACTATCCGTTATCAGCTTTCCAATTTAGCTAACTAAAACTACTCACACAAAACACTAACAAACTTCCCACTCACTTCTTAATAGGAAGATCTACAAAATAAAGAATGAAATGAAATCAGTTTGTTCTACAACCATCGTCCTACTTTTTTCAGAAGTTCTCAAGAAGAATTGATTTTAGGAGTCATGGCGTGCTTATTCAACACAAAACACCTAATACTAATGCATACTTAACTCTTAAATACACTCACATAGGTGGATGTCTGGATCACTTTCAGATTAGATGTTTGTATGGAGAAAATGATGTTTATTATTATTGATAATTTGAATATGCCAACAAACAAAAGCCAAGACCGTTTTTATTGAAGTCTCCAGTTTTACCAGTAAAGCCTTGTCAAAACAATGGTAGACCAGTAGTTACAAATTTTCACGACATACACTGTTGTAAATCGACCAAAACTTTATTTACAATGATTGAGGATAGGAAGCACATGCAGACTACCATAATGCATCAGTGCATACGTTTTGTCCTTCAGTATCACAAAAGTTGTAAAACCAACTTGTGCGCGTTTCATCCTACCTGCATATCAAAATGCCTTCTCAATCTTTTCACCTAAATACTAAGTTTAATTTATTATTCTACACATCAAAAAGTTGAAGTAAAAATAGTAAGGTTTAAAGTAAAAGTATATTTAGTTTGGTCGACCGTAGCTACACATTGCATGTGGTTCACCCATAAATCTTTCGTACTGACTCACTGAAAATGGGTTAGATGACTGCTCTATATGTCCCATTACCGTCAACAATATTCATTTCTTTTTAATTGTGAATCAGGTGACAAAGTTAGCAAACGTATGTTCCATGAATTTCGAAAACGTTAACATTAAATTAATTTCTGGAAGAAATTATTTTTATAACAACTATATATACATATGTATACTGTACTGCATCTTAATGAACCTAATCCATTCTCACCGTAACAGTTTCCATCTATAATTACAGACTGTGACCCACGATCGGTTATCACCCATCAAATACTTCATGTTTGTGTATAAAATTATATTTAATTGAATAAAGCCTGAGGGTTTTTTCAAGCACCTGCAATTAAAATCTTTCACAAAATGACGAAAGCATGCTAAAAGTTTACAGAATCGTGTCAAACTGTTTAGTTGTAAAAAATATTTGGGGATTTTCCTTAAACAAGATTACCTCAACACTACTATGCTGACAAGAATAAATATATATACATATATACATATGCGATATTGCACAATTTCTCTGAATTTAAAAACATCATTAAAAGTTTCAGTTAAAACTTGTCTTCAACTCAGAATGTTATACTGAACAGTTTTACTTAATAGAAACAAGTAGTTATTTCTCATGTTGACTAGTTTCGCTTTGAATAAAATACCACTGCTTCTTGAAAAAAATTACTGAGTACTAATCGAGGGAACAGAATAACTTTTATTCCCACTAAATTAACATTTTCAGCTTGTGGATGTACCAGTAAAGGTTAGTGAGAATGAATCTGTATCATGAAAATTCCAATTTTTACTTACCCCAGAACACCATTTCTTAAATTAGTATTTTTTGTTTTTCTCGATTTAATATTAGTAGAGAATACAACTGCTGTTTGGTGAAAGCCTTGACTGAAATCTCTGAATATGTAGCATCCTATAACTAGCATGCTAAAACAAAACGCAAGTACTTTTGGATATTTGTAGTCTAGAGATCTTTCTAGTTGCCGTGATGTTGTTAAGTTACTTTTATCTCGAAATTTAACTAATGACATCTGTCAAGAAACAACCCTAAGTTCCTATTATTTCCAAAGACGCTCCAAATCGACAACTATACTGAGTACAATATCAACTTTAACTCCAAAACACAAGGACCAATAAGAAATTGTATTCTTTGACAGTTAAAATCAATGCTCTGTACAAAGTTTATAAACAAATATTTTACAAGGAATGTATTGTACTTTTATCCGTATTCCTTCGTCTTCTTCCAACTTGTACACGATCGAATCACTCGCGCCTTCGAGCTGTCCACCAATTGTGACTAAGGCCAATGTAAAAACGTTCAGTGTTCATAATCAACGACACTCCCCGACAAAAAAAGGTCCATCCCTTTTTTCCATCATGCCGATAACCCTGAACTGAACAGCCATTGCGGAAACCTGGGTCAACCGGGAATAGGCTAAAATGGAAAACAAGACTTAAAAGCCCAACATGCAACAGGTATACTACATCACGCCAGTAGGCCTACACGGCGTGTAGGATCCTCCTCAGTGATCGGAAATTTCCTTCCTTGTCTGTCGACAGTATCACCACTGATGTGGTCCTAGGGGTGTTAGTTGCTTCATGTCACTTTGGCACAATCCCCCTCTTTGGCGTATCAAATCGCGTACACTAATTCTAACACCACTCGATTCGTTCACAGTTGTAGAAGACTAGAAACGAATTCAGAAGTACTTACAATAAAATTACAAGATGATTGACACAATGCAACAACTATAAAATTAACCAACAAATAGATGAATTGGAACCCACTCTAGCAATTAACACAAATATATGTACAATCGATATATCAAATGTTGTGGGTTCTGCCTTGACGAGCTACCTTCGAAGAATTATAGGACTTACAGTAGTATGCCTACAACCCTTCTCAGGTTGACGCCCTAGGCTGGAAAATCGTCGCATAGTTCATTCGCTGACCTCTCTCTATCATCTATATCCTCAACTCTGAATGGTAACACGCCCATGACATTGTATCGTGGAATGTAGATGACTAACAAACATACGACGTATCTGACCAACCAAGCGAAGGCACAGAGTAATTTACACCAAAGATAATAACACTCAAATAGTAACTTGAAACCTGAAATGCTTTTCATGCAAGTCAGTTTAACAATTACCCTCTCATAAACATTTGGCTTATCATCACTAAACTTTCGTCCCTTCAAACGGACCGATACTAGCACAATCACAGTATAAGACACATGGTTTCATGGATGGCCCTTTCACCGTGGATGACAACACCGACGACGACTGACTGATACAAGTTGACGAACTTAGCGGTGCATCAGAAGCTGTTGTTGTTCAACATTTAGAAGGTTGTCTAACCGCAGGATTACCACCACTGCTATCCTTTATGAACAGCTCCAGTTTAGCATCAACATCTGTCGATAAGTGGACTATCAAGGATCACTTACACTGATTGTTTCATGAGTATCCATACTTTCTGCAACTGCATCTGCCTTTAATTCTACATCGCGTTCAAGTTGTACAAAACCTCTGTTCAACTCAGTAGTAGTAGTAGTAGGCATTCCGCTCGTCTCATCATGATCAGCCAATGATAAATGTGCACTATCATGATCATTGTCACAAATATTCACTTTACCGCCCTTTATATGGTCGACATCATCATTTTCAACCTCTTTAATAACAGCAGTAGATGACTTGGGTTCTTCCTCATGAATCCTCAAAGGTTTTCTGCCTTTACTCTGACTAGTAATTCCTTGTAAACTTGTGAAGTCAGAACTGGACTCTGAAACTGTAACCCTCTTCTTATGCACAAACTGCGGTGTCGTCTGTAACACGCTATTCAACAATGGCTTACCAGTTGCAACTACAGGCTTCTTCATCGCACCATCATTATCATACGAACCGGCGTCGGAACTTGATGACGCTGACTTCACATTTAGCTTACCACTAAACTTACTCACTGCTTCACAGTTCGCTTTTGTATGCACTTCTTGCAAACGGATAAAACACAACCATGTCTGTTTCGCAACTTGTAGCCTATCTGTTGGGGGCGTTCCACGAAAGCTGTCACACTCACTAAACATTAAAGTAACTTCCACAAATTGTATATTCAATGACTACGCCTATTGACTACTTCATATCAAACCTCAACTCTGACAAAAGGAATACATTTGACAGCCTACATATTTATGTGATGAGTACTTAATTCAACATTTTCTTTAATACAGAACACGGTAGATTATATTAGTGCAGAAGAGTTATGTTTGTGAAAGTGAACGGAAATCATCTGCACATCCTACAGCATAAACTAATAAGATATATGGGGAAGGTTAAACTTCAGGGTCAACCAATAAACCTAGGCCTTTTTCAAAAGAATGGTAAAAAATTTAGTAAACAAATGTGCTGCGGTTGCAAAACTGTTCCACGTTTGCAGCAAACAGATTCCTACTAAAAGAAAACAAAGTCACACAGCAGATTATAAAATGTATGACATATTTACGAACTTTCTCTAAAATTTACTTCAACTGCTCTGATTTGAGAGACTCCATCTTGTATCGTAGAAAACTCAATTTATCTTTTTTTTAATTAACAAGCTTTATTGAGAAAACTAAATGAGTAAATTTTTATCAAATAATCTTTCAGACTACAAATTTAGTGAGTTCTGATTCGATTTTCGGTCTTTCATAACCATTAAACTTTGACGAATTCAAGGCAAGATATGATAATGGTGCTGTTAACAGGCGAAAATCATAGAACAGACGTGTAATTTACTGCGATAGTGTTTGAAATGTTCTGCATATCAATAGACTACTAATAACAAATGCAAGATTTTGAAATTATCTAATAACCAAGGTGCATCTAGTATTTCCAAGAGTCAAGAAAAGAAAGAAAGAATTCGAGTACAAATATTAACAAGGATCTTAGATAGATGTATATTATGCAGCAAATAAGCAAATAATTAAACTGGAGGGTTGTGTAGTGAGATCGACATAGAGAACGAAAAGCAAAACCGAAACACAAGTTTGAGATGAAAAATAAATATACTGAGATTACGATAAAACGTAAAACGAAATCCTATTGCCATAATAGCACGTATTTCGTTGCGTCTTTCTATTTACAGAATTCATGTTGTCCTCTTTTGTTTGCAATGACTTTTGCAAAACAGTATCTTAGATTTGGTCACAATACTAATTATCTTAAAGCCCAAATGATGCCGACTGAAAGTGCGACGGACAAATGTTTAGAGTCTATGAACACCACATAGTCTGACTTCATTCGGTCCTGTTAATCGATGCAAATTATATATAACCTTTTATTCTGACATACACTTCTACTGGTGTATGCATTGCCAAGACCATCTGGAATCAATTTGCACAAGTGTTAGTTAAATCAAAGCAATTAAAAGTTTTGAAGAGGTTTCACAATTACATGAGCTCTTCTCATACTGCGAAAACCGTTATTCTTCCTTTGTCCATACTAAAAACCATAGGGGAATGGTTCTTATTTTCGCAGCTTGAAGGTTAAACGAAATCATGGTAAAACACTAGTAGTGTTCCTATTAATTATATGTTGCAAGCAATGGCTCTCACTGGCAAATCGCGAGAACCTAAAATTGTTGCTAATCAATTGTTTCAAACACAAATGTATGTAAAAATAGTTAAAGCGAACAATTGCTTTCAGTAAATACTTCTTCAGGCTCTATAATTGTAAATCCATTAATTTAAGCATACAATAGCCAGCCAGTAAAGGCAAATTAGAATCACATCAGAAAGTGTATTGTGGAACAAGTATAAGATGGGATGGAACAATAGTCAGTTTGTTTTATTTAATATGCATGGCCAATGAGAACATGGGACAAAATGAGATGCAGTAATTTAATTTAATGACGTGTGTGTGTATACATATAAATATAGTCAACAGAAAAATACAGGTTTCGAGAGTGAGTGTAATCAAGATGTGTGAGACAATATGAAAATAAACCAACGAATTGGGCGGTCTATACATTAGTTCAAAGTTGAAAATAACGACAATAAGAATGATTGTAAAATAATGACGATGATATGGTGTAAAATTACAAGTACTATTGGTGAATGATTGTCAAATAATAATAATGAATATAATGAAGTGGAATGAAGAGGATTTTGTAAATACGATAACAGGTTTAAAATGTACTACTCAAACCTAAGGTAATAAATCCTTAGAAAGGTCACGAAATCATAAAAGTCGAAAATGAACGTTTGTCAATGAAACAAAGGAATAGGAGAAGAAGAAAAGAAAAGTATATTGTGAAAGGAATTTATAGTGTTAATGTTTATGGAAGATTTGTTGGCTTTATTGTAGGCCAAGGTAAACATAAAGGTTGAACATACTTCCTCTGTATACAAAGAGTTGGTCTTCTGGTATTAATTGCAACCGCTTCAGCGACTGACAGAAGACGTAGTCATGACCTTTCTTATGATTTTATTACTATAGGTTTGAGTAGTACATTTTAAACCTGTTATCGTATTTACAAAATCCTCTTCATTCCACTTCATTATATTCATTATTATTATTTGACAATCATTCACCAATAGTACTTGTAATTTTACACCATATCATCGTCATTATTTTACAATCATTCTTATTGTCGTTATTTTCAACTTTGAACTAATGTATAGACCGCCCAATTCGTTGGTTTATTTTCATATTGTCTCACACATCTTGATTACACTCACTCTCGAAACCTGTATTTTTCTGTTGACTATATTTATATGTATACACACACATGTCATTAAATTAAATTACTGCATCTCATTTTGTCCCATGTTCTCATTGGCCATGCATATTAAATAAAACAAACTGACTATTGTTCCATCCCATCTTATACTTGTTCCACAATACACTTTCTGATGTGATTCTAATTTGCCTTTACTGGCTGGCTATTGTATGCTTAAATTAATGGATTTACAATTATAGAGCCTGAAGAAGTATTTACTGAAAGCAATTGTTCGCTATAATAATTTTGTTCTGAATAAATTATGGGAATGTTCAATACACATATATATGTATATATGTGTACACATGCTGAAAGCCGTTGGAATATTAGTTTCCATTTGGGATGCGAATCATAAATTTGCCAGAAATAATTTGATGAGACCATTAGTTTATTGATGAAATATTGAATGTATATGGATATGAAAAATTGAATGCAGTATTATCTGCGTTACTGGTGACAGACCATTCATAATGGTTAATTTCCTGTCAATTATTCATAAATTTTTATTTTACTGATAACAATATTTTGTAAACAATACAGCCAGCTTATTAAAAGACTTCTGTAAGTTGTTTTCATGAAGTGCAAATACTGCAAAACTACAATTCATCCAATATTCTTATTCCTATAAGTGATTAAATATTTCCTTTTAATTACTGATGCATTTTAGTGCATTTCATATGCACTTTATGATACTGCATAGGTTATTTGTTCCTATAATAACAGAAAATGTATTACCTAACAAGAAATACCTCTTTCTGCGTTGAACAATACTACAAAATGTAGTTGGATAAGGTGAACTGGTCTTGCTTAGAATAGCATCCTAGTCACTCTTTTAAGTAATTTGACCCTAAGCAACTAGAGATTGTCTCAGTCTCTCGCGGTGTTAGCTTTTTTTGAAGGAAACAAGTTTTTCTAACATTGAACGGAAACGAGTAAGGACTTCATTTATTTATATGAGAAGTGACTTAATTATATAAGACTTTCTCACTCATACAACGAAACTGCAAATAATTACAGACTGTGCTTTGTTGTTACAGAAAGAAAACTTGAATTCACTTCATTTTGTTAATAAAATTCCAGGTGACTAACTACTGTATGAAATAATGACTTGAAGCACAGTGATGACATCTGCACTTCTCTGCCGCATCATTGCAGAAAGGCAACTCAGATTATTCAATTTACTAAATGCTAGTTAGATTTAGAATAGACTTGATTTGTCAACAACATCGATCCATGCAATTAGTTATCTTGAAGAACATCGAATCACTCAGCTTTTGCAGACTGAGGTAAATCTATTTCGCTTCACGGAGGTTTTGTCAGCTGTGTACAATATAATTTAAAATAATGCATCAGTAATCACTACGATAAAATTTTTGACATACTTTAAGTGAACAACCGCCTATGTCTAAAAGATATCGCACTTACTTTGAATAATGTAATCCTTCAGAGAAAATGACGAAGAACGTAATTCAATTTTAGAATCTACAGACACTAGGTAGCATGAACATTTATACAACCGCTTACACAAATATACTTGCGGGTTTTAAGCAATTTCTGTTACTTTTAAACTTTGTCAATCTAATATACCACCACTCAACATAAATTCGATTAGAATACACTGCATGGTATTTATAAGCGGTCGATCATACATTTTTACACCTTAAAAATAAAATATCGTAATAATCTCAGCTCTATTTACTAGGTACCCTGGCTACTACAGACAGTAAGTTTATGAAACATGTTATCACAGTATTTTCACTCTTTGGACTGAAATTATCATCTTAATTATTGATGCATTTCGCCAGCATTCAGGACCAATACACTGATTTCTTCAAGAATTTATTTAGTTCACTATTATCTGACGTACTAGAAAACTACGTTCAGTACCTAGGGAAGCAACATAAACCTGTTCTGCAGAAACGTATAACTCATCTAGAAAACATTCTGGAAAATCTGTTAGTGTCAAAATTACGTGCGTGCAATTTAAACTGTGGTATCTTCAATAAATAATGAAAACGAAACACAAATTAATGGAGAATGAAACACGGAGTCAAAAGCTTATTTGAAACTTTACACAATGAAAAATCGTAAAGCAAAACGTGTGACGCATGTCTGTTGCTGCCGTATCCAAGCAGTTGCTTTGTTTAAAACTGAACTTTCTGGGTAATTTGTGAGCACTGCTCATCAAGTTTGGAGTCTCCTGTCAACTGGCATTAAGTAACATTTGCAAGTGTATTAAAATTGTCCCGTACACAAACCTAATGATTTCTTTAGGCTGCACATAGTGGATGAGAAGCCAAACAAACAAATGATGGTAGCATCTTGTCCTGCACAAACTGCTTTTCTTGTTTTATTCAGATTCATAAAGGGAAACAAGTGTATGGAGCACATTGAAGAGTGGAAATTTTGGCTTAGTCCAAAATATTTACTGTGTATTAATAAATCGAAGGCTGTCTCAAGTAGGTACTGCCTGAATGTATTGAAAAAGACTATCGCTTTCCGTAACTTCATGTCCCGTGTTGCCAAAATGCTTCAAAAAGTACATACTGATTAATCTATGTTCATATTTCCAGATGCAAACTAGGATTCATCAAAAACAGCAACAGATCACAAGATTTTGAATAAACTATCCTAATTTGCTTATAGATAAATATTTATGCAGTTTTATGACTATGGTGGTATTAAGTGACACTGACATTCATTTTCACCACATCCGTTCACATGTGTGATTGGTAGGAGTAATTTAATTTGCCCCTACTCTAATTGTTTCATGTAGCTAGTCCTTGTGATAAGGCTGAATGACTTAACAGGTACAGCTTTTGTAGGATGAGATGAATTCATTTTACTTCATAGTCTTTTCACCGGCTTTGTAACACACGAACAGCGAAATACATAGATCACACTGGAATAATATTTGACACTTATTATTTTAATTCTGTTGGGTTCCCAGTAGAACATAGGACGTCGATAGCACGTCTCCATTTCAACCTGCTTTCTGTGGCCATCTCTAGTCGGCACCGAAGTCATCCATAGGCTCTCATCTACTCCTCGCACGATCTCCTACAAGTTGCTGTCACATCCAAGCCCAACTCATCGTGTACTATTTGGATTCCGCTCGATGGAATGCCTGTTGCGTTATATCAATCAGCGGTCTTCTCGGCGTTTCACTGACCCAAATTCATTTTCTCCATGATATTAATTGTGCGATAGCCTCTTGGTTGGTTCGTTATCAGAGTTGTCTGTAAGGAAAAGTGAATTCACCTGATCCTTCAAAGTTATTCTCATTAGTTCATTCAACTGTAGATATTTCGTTCCAGTAGTGAAACATGCTAATCAAGTTTACACATGGTGTGTAGTATACATTACAAATGTCTACATTTATAAGTATTATCACACATAAAGAGATCTATCAACAAAGATAAAATAACCGTTTGTTTATTCATTTCTTATCAGTTCACTCTGTCCATTCTTTTACATGATTAAAACCTCATACTCAATAGTTTTGATTCTGTGCTTCAGAGAAGTATGCGGTTTAACTAAAATATATCCTAAGATTATCAATTTCAACTTTTAGGTACCACACGACGTTAAATGTGTTCAGGTAACAAAATTTGATTGATTTACGTATTTCTCGGTCTTTGTCAATATTTTGAGTTCAGTTAGTCAGGTTGTAAATAAATGTGAAATGTATTCATAATCGTTAGCATTGTTTTTCTCTCGCAAACTTTCCAATTATTCTAAAACCAGCCGATAGTACATTTCAGTACACAAGTGCATATTTCTGCTAATGCTAAAGTTCACTTTAATTGAAATTGTACACAGATTTGCTGGAGCAATTTTTGAGGTTCTAAAGAAGTCACTGCAAATAAAAACCAGGCTTAATTTAAAGAAATGCAGTCACTATGCAAAGTGTCTGAAACAGTCCTGCAAAAATAATCGACTAGATTACTTTCAAAGTTCTTATGATGTGTACTATAATTCATTGGAAGTTAATAGAACAGCGGAAGATTTGCTTAGAGGTCACCATTACTCTTCTGAATGCTTGTGGGAAAGGAAACCAGAGGTCAGAAATGACTTTGATCCCAGTAGTAAAACTAACACCAGTTTTGATATTAGCTGCTTATATTGGGTTAACTTGTGACATAACACACAGAGATGCATTAATAATAATTAAATGAGGTTTCGGACTGAATTTACTACTCGAAGTCAATATAGTCAAAGAACTACTTGTAGACGGTGATTTGGTCGAAACATGACACGGACCAACCTTATCCCCAGTTAACTTCATCACTTTGTAATACTTCTAAATTTCCCCACCTATTGATAGATTTTATGCAATTGCATGCATCACAATGATTGAGCTTTCTATCCATGCTAATTAACTTAGCGAAGTCTAAATCTCTAGACAGAGCTCCATATTTCTTCAGTTGAGTTGAAAAATGAGGCTCATTGAACAGACAGAAACCGTTTTGTAAATTAGCATTAAACTATTGATAACTAATTTGTTAGTATTCACCCTCATATTTTGTCAATGAAATGTGAAGATTCAGTATAGATTCATTGAACAGTGAATAAATAGATACATTTTCATTTTATTATATTCCACACCGAAAATACACACCCCAGGTTTTATTTCAAGTGGAAATTTTGAGAAGTACCATACTTGGGTAAGCCATATTATTGTCCTGATGAGATGAAATGATATTTATTTAAGCTATCATTTCTGTTTTATGCTTTTAAAATTTGCTTTGAGGGAGAATCAGGCAAGGTCCCTCAGACATTTTAGTTATACAAAAATGGTTTGTTTTATTAACTGTGATGATATTCTTTGGTTATATTCGGGTATTTACCGTGGCATTCTGGAATACATACTTCTGACTAAAATCCTCGTAAGTGTTATCGACGTTTGGAAGCATTCTCCACTTACTGATGGCATCGATGATTTAGTTCAGCAACGTCGACTATTTAATGATGTCATTTCTTCTGCAGAAGAATAAGCGTAAAATAAATGTGTCTATAAACACAAAAATTGGAGTGAACACTCAGGAGGTGTCTTAAAAATAGTATACCCTTCTCTGGAAAAGGTCGTCAATTTAATCAGTGACCAAGGGTTGTTTATTTATAACACTTGCTTTGCTAAAAGCGTCTGTCAGCCCAGGATAAAATCAGGGAAACTGTTTTCTCTAGAGGGCCACCTACACCAAATTGAAAGGAAACTCCATAGAAGATATTTTATTTTATTTTGAAATATTTCATTACTGTGAACTCACGCGTATATTGCCTTTCCGAGTCTGGCCAGTTTTGACATCTTCATCCCATCTGACTACCTGCGGTTGAAGCCGTGCTTCCTAGTGAGATAAGCGAAGCAAGTAACCTCCGTCAAATCTTTCTGTTGTTTTTGCTGTTGGTTGGTTATCTTCATCACCTCCGTCTCCATCTTCTCTGTATTCGCCTGCCGTCCTGTCTTGGCTGCCGGCCAGCCTCTTCTGTCAGTTTGTTGGCTTTCGCCTGCAATTCTTCGAGCTTGTGTGGCATTAAACATAAATCACCCACGCGCGAAATCCAGATCTTTTAGAGTCTTCTTATCGGTGGTCCAGCGTATTCCTGTCTTCTCACTTCCCACCCACAGCATGATGCATAATCCAGCCCACCACAATTAGGAATATCATCGTATGTTATAATGGGCAGGCAAACAGTCTTGCCTCTCTACTGTATTTACCCACTTCAACGACTTTGCTGAGATTCGTGTTGTGGATCACCTGACATGTGGCATTGTCGTATAGCCAGCTGTTTAGTGAGGTTAATAAAGACTTGGGCGCTGCACGCCATATTGTTGAAGCAGCTTTCAAATTACTTGTTGGTTGACTCTGTCTGGTGAAGGCCTTTTCAAAGTCAATGAAATAAAGGTAGAGACAGGTTTGACTGCCATTCTATGCTTGATTCGATGATGATAATGATGCGTAGAGTTGCAATCTGATCAGTAGATGATTCGATTTTCCTGAATGTAGCCTGTTCCGGGGAACAGAGTTTTGCATCCAGTCTACATTTTAGTCTCACCAACATGACGCGACTCAGTACTTTACTTGGTGTGGGTGAGCAAGAGCATTATTGCACGCTAGTTCTTGCAGACCGAGGCGTGAGTCGCCTTTCTTTGGAAGTCTGACAAGGTAGCAAGCCTTTCTTCTAATCTGTAGGCACCTTCTCTCCTTTCCAAACCTTCTACAATAGTGGCTTGAACACATCTGCCGCAGTCGATGGGTCCGTTTTCAGTACTTCGGGGTAGGGGAATTCCATTTAGCCCTTCCACCTTCCGAGCTGACGTTCAGTAGCTTGATTGCATTCAAGAGGTCTGCTTTCGTTGGAAGGAGGAGTGGTGGTGATATTTATGAACGAATTGCAGGTGATGGTCAATGCAAGCGTCCTTTGAAGTGATCAGTTCATTCTAGTATTTGTTTCTCCTCCTTGGTGAGTGGCTTCCCTTGAACATATTTTATGGTTTTCACCTGCGTTGATCTCATCCCGGATAGCGATCAGCCTAATATCTGATATAGAAAACCAGTCAACTATCAAACAATGTTAGGTTGTCCTAATCAAGGGTTGTTTATTTCAATCCTGTTCTTCACTAAAAACGTCACTTAACTCAGAGTATAAATAGTATAACTATTTCGAATAGCAGGCCAGCTACAAATAAGTATAGAAAATGGTTTACTTGGATTTTAAATATTTCATTATCGCAAACTCAGTTTTACCACAATGCTTAAGTTCCTATGTTGGATAGTTTATATCCAACCATAGAGATCACTTAAAGATATCATTTATCAGCATCCTAGTGCACTCGGTCTCGATTTAAAATAAACCTAAAACATAAAGTAATCATCTGTCTTAACGAATAAAAAATGTCTTGAGATATCCAGTATCCACCTTCGTAAATATCCCGAGTTGAGTTAAAATAGTGCGAACATGTAAACTGCACCACAGTGAACTTTTAAGGTATGCATACATTTCTTCAAATTAGTAACAGAAGAGTTTAACTTTTATTGTTACCACACTTGTTTTAATATATGTGCATAAATATACATTTTCGTGTTGGAATAACTTTATGTATCAATATTCTTCAATTTTTAGGAATGCAAATAACGAGACTGTTCTTAAAATTAACTCATTTATTAACACCAATGACTATATTTTTTTGCTTATTTTCTTAACCAAATACCTTTAACTTTTCTCATGCCACCTTTAGAAAATTGTGCAACATTGCTGCTATCTGCATGATTTTATTCTTTGTGAACGCGTATAACATCCTATGATTTAACTCCTTAGTCAACATGCCAATCAGCCGTTGGTATATTTTATTGACATTGGAAAGCCATGTGAAGTAATGTAACGTTTTTTAAAACAAAGAGGATTTCTTTATCTTGAATATGAAATACAAATTTAGTACTTTAAGAAGAACCGACTACAGTTGGATCATGCTAGACAGTAAAATAAGACTAAAACAAGATGGTGGGTTCTATATCAGCGTTTATACGAAACTAATACACTCTAATAAATACTTGGACTTCAATTCATCCCATCGAAAATCAAGTAAGATAGATCTAATTAAATGCTTATGTAATCGGGCCAAAACCCTATCTAGTAAGCCAGAGGAATTAAATAATAATATCAAAACAAATGAAGAAAATATATGAATAAAGCAAAAACAACATCATTTATTTCTTTGGCTTCTCATGAGCCGCTTACACCACAAATACATTATTAAATCTATGCACAATTACACACACAAAAAATTCATTTTTAAACAAAAGGTAATTATATACCTACAGTGGTAATAATAGTCACTTTATCCCAAACAATAATAATCATACACAATGGAATTGTCAGGTGTTACGCAATCAAATGAAAGAGAGGATTAAGAAATCCAGCTAACAGGGCACGAGAAAACTGACAAACGCTTCTTTCTGAACGCATAAATTGGATTTCAGGCGTTTGATGTAAGCAGCTAATGATAAGTCAGCGAAATAAATGATATTACCATTTTATTCCGCACACACAGCTGTTCTTGCTTTATTCGCATTCATAAAGGAGAATAAATGTATGAAGAAAATATTACTAGTGAATAACTAGGCGCCAGCATTTATTCAGAAATATATGACGAACCATGGGAAAAATAAGATCAACAATGAAAATAATGGAAATAACATGAAATTCTAAGCTCCTGTAGTACTGCCGTATGAAGAAGGAATATCACAGGCCCTACGTAGAATTTTTAGTAAGGCTGGAACTAGGCTGGCATTTAAACTAACCAAACAACCAACTCTATTAGATATAAACCGTGGCGCTTTAAGAACCCTGCAGCTCCAAACAAGATGAATAGTGTAGTTTATCAAATATCATATAATAACTGTGAAGTCAAATACATAGGTTGAACCAGTAGATCAGCGTCAGGCAGATTATCGGAACGTGGGAATTTAGCTTAACCTGGAGTAATTAACCCTGATAAGTTGAATAACCTGGAAAATCTCTCTGACGCTGCATTCACTTGTTTGTAACCAAGCAATAAGGTGGAATGTGGCGAAAGTGTAAAAAAGTAATATCGTTAAATTTGAGAGATGTTAATGACTGAATCTTTCTTCATCTAATCAATACCAAACATATGCTATAGATGGAGAATCAAAATGAATATCAGAGGGAAGAGAAATTATGAAGCCATGTATAAACACTGATATGATTAGGAACAATAAATTGTGTTCGAAATGTCAGCCAGTTATTGATTCCCTATCCCCGTGTTATTTAAAACAAACTTATCTAATATGAAAATGCATTTCACCACAATGACTAAGTCTCACACTTACACTAGAAAATTTTATTCCCATCGAATAATTTTTAAAAGCGGTACAGTCGTATTTTTTTGAACAGAGAATTCATGAAATTAACGAAATACCGACACTTATGTCCTAGAAAATGTTTCACATAATGTGACTTGTAAAAAATGTACACAAGTAGATTAAGGAACGGAAGTTGGTTCTATGTAATAAATGTGAACAAAGCCCGGTCATTCTGAATGCAGAAAAGAAATGAACGATACCTAGCAGAAATATGGCAAGCGGTTCACATAAAGTCTGCATAATAATAACAATAACAGTAATAAAATATTCATGATCATAGTAGCAAACTAAACACCAAAAGATAAAATGCAAAAAAATTACGTTCCAGGGAGGTGATAATTATTTTAAAAACATCTGTGTGAAAGTATAACGATGGAAGCATTTATGAAAGTTGGATAAGTGACTACATACCACGTAATTTTGAAACAACAAAAATGGTTGAGAGATCACTTCGATGAAGTAAAGTCAACCATGAGCGAAGTAGACGGAATAAGACCATTAAACACTAATAGCTCGTAAATAGGAAAGAGGGAGAAAAAATTATCAAAGTAAGATAAGTGCCCGTACTAACTGCTGAGGACATCAGTTAAGCATTTCAGGTTGGATTACAATTACTTCTGCTCAAATTGAAACACGAACTCGTGAAGCAAAATTAAGCCTATTCTGGATACAATATATAACACTAAGTGCTTTGTTAATATTAACTCAGTGTTTAGTATACACGTGATTTTTTCAGATACAACTAAGAATTTGTTTGCCCTTCACTTAGCCTTGGAGGATGATGTTCAGAAATTCAATGACGAAAGTGTCTAATTTAACACTCGACATAACTAGCTCCTCAAAAGTAATCAGCCAGCTTTCCCCACTGCATGCGAAGCCGAAAATATGTACTTGGTAGAACTGGGAAATAACTTGGACATTTATACTGTAAAGCAACTATTATTATTGTGTTTTTCGTGAAAAGAAGTCTGAAAGGCTTGAGTGACGTTCTTTATTACTTTGAGACAAAAACCCATAATTTAGACATTTGGTTTCCTTTTTATGGTGAAGAGTAAAGAGAAACACTGAGAAAGAATATTCATTTTATTGCTTTACACTTGTAGTTCACATAGAAAATGCAGTTTATATCTGATTTAATGCTCTTATTTTCCGCAGACTGTATGGATAAATAAATAAATCTAAGGGAAACATTTAATAGAAAATAGGCATGCGTGTAGATTATAAAAATCTATTTGGAAAGTGTTATCAAGTTATGAATGATAATAAAGCTTTATTTTAGACAAAATATTTTTTATTCTTATTGGATCTACAAGAATAAAAATAATTTACAGTATATCATGCAATGCAGTGTTGTTCCATGTAGAGAGAAAGACCCAATTCTCAGCAATATTTTCCCTTCATTTCCTATCAAAAATGTAAGAAATTATGTTGGAAGCTGATTAAAAATGTTTGCGAATCCACGTAGTATTCAATGGACATAACTGCATGATTGAAACAAAAACAATAAGTGTAGAGGAGTTAAAGGCATTTTTATGGATGGAAATTTTGGGTGGGAAAGGAATTTAAGCAGGCTACCACTTATTAGCAGGCTAAGTTAATATATTGAGAAGATGATAATTAGGGTGAAACTGCACATTAGAACAGTTATCAAACCGAGCCGGCCAATAATATCATACTCCCAGTGATTTACATGTATCGATCAGGGAACAAGTAACTATCTGACATAAAAGGAATACATGAATCCTGGATTAGTGTGTCCCAACTCACTATAGCTACAATGAGAAATATGCTAGCTCGGCAATATATCAGATGACCAGTAATTTGACGTACGATAAACACATAAGTCACTTATGCATGACTGGCAATGTGGCGATCATTAGTGGTGAGGCCTAGTTCATGCATATTACCTACTTAAAACGTCCACGACTTCTAAGTTAAAGTATGAATATCTAAGGTTTAGTTATAGTGCTTAAGGAAGTGTTGGGTAGGTCTATTTGACACGGTGCATTGTCACCAACTATTAATAAGTAAATGACATTCCGAGTGTCATTGTGCAAATTTTGTAATGCAAATCTTGCTTCGTTTGAAGGAACTGTAATATCGTGGACCAACCTAAATTAGTGATAATAATGAAAAACCAATATAACCAGTAGAAATACCAAGTGTGATACACGTTGAAGTACTTAGAGAGGGCCAAGAAGACTTAGCGTGCGAGCTCACATCATCACCGCGTGAGGTTTGAGAGGAATGGAAAGAAGCTACTGAGTGGAAGGAAAGCCGCCATGCATAAATGTTAAAGTCAATGCAAGGATTGGAGTGGAATGATGCACATGTCCTCAGCCAAAATATTAAGCAACATCATCATCCTAATGAGACTCAATTATGCATAGATGCAAAAGCCCTGCCAGAACATGCTGGATTCAGAGAAATATGGATAAAGTTGCAGTGAATTGGCGGAAGAAGAAAGACTTATATAAAGAATGCTGTAGGCGTTCACTCTTAATCGATCTTTGTGTGTGAGTAGCGTAGTAGGATTCTTACTCGCCGCAGGTTGATTCGCTTCTGTTCCGTTAGTGATCACCTGTATTACTGTATTCAGGGAAGGGCCTGATTTCTGACTGCGGTCAAATCTTAGTGGGTTTTGTTCCAATGCGTACACTCCGTAAACAGCCTCTGGTAACTCAGCTTCGTCTTCTGGTCTAGATAAAAAGTCTGCCAAGAAAGTGAGATCGGGAGTCATTATCCTGTGGGTGCAACATACACGGCGAAAATCACCCACATAGGTCTCCCTCTGTCCTCAGAAACTTCAGCGGCTTGTAATCAGTTTCTAAGTGGAACCGTCAGCCGAGTAAATACGATTTCCGTTTGTCTACCGCTCATGCTATTGCCAAACATTCTTTTTCTATCATTGAATATTTCTATTCTGTATTTGTTAAAACACGAATGGCGCATTTGACAACTCCTTCACCCTGTCAAAGTACTGCCTTTATGCCATAGTCACTTCCATCTGTACACACTGTGAACTGTTTACCGGGTACAGGCAGTATTAACGTCAATTTCTGGTGGTCCAAAAGTCGTTTAGTACTGTCGAATATCTTCTGGGAATCTTCCGACCAAACAAACTTCGACTCACCTAACAGCCTGTACATAGGGCTGCTATCTCGTTGAAGTTCTTGACGAATCGACTATAAAATGCTGCTCTTCCCAAAAGCTTCCTTAGCTTCCTCTTGGAATTCGGAAACGTAATTGTCTTTATCGACAAGATTTTCTCCGGAAGCGGTTTCATCTCACTGTTGCCTACTTTATTACCTAACAGCGTAACACTCCATTTGGCTATCTGAAATTTGGTTTTGTTAATGTGCACTCTAAACTCGTCAATGCTTTTTAACACGGCTTCGACATAATCCACAGGGTTGCTTTCATTTTCATCACGTACACCCCTACATTCTCCAAGTTTCTGAGTAAAAGCGTAATCAGTCTTCTGCAGGTAAACCTTGCACCTGCTAGTCCAAATGGCATGCGTTTAAACCGATACTGTTTCTATCCCATGACGAACGCCGTCTTATCTCTGTCACTCTGTTTTATCGGTATCTGCCAATATCCTGACTGGAGGTCGAGCATTGTAAATCACTCCACGTTTTGTTGACGATCCTAGGTTACATACATGGCACACAGTCTGAGCTCTATCATGCTGTTTAGCTGTCGGAAGTCGTCACAGAATATGTACTTCCCGCTTGCTTTCTTCACTGAAGGAACTTGACAGTTATACAGAATGTCAGCTTGTTTAATAATATCATCCCATAACATCTCCTTCACTTGTCGTTCGATTCGCCTTCCAAATGATATAGGACTCTTCGTGTTACGAATGGTGCCATTTTGCGACCGCTCGGTGAGATTTCATGACTCACTTTATCACAATAACCATAGGGATCCCCATCTTCATCTATTAGCGAAACTGCCGCCCCTGTATCTATTAAACAGACTACTTCTCGGCCAATCACACGCAACTTAGAATGCATTGTTCCCCTCTCAATAGCCCACTACTTCTAGTCTGACAGAAGAAAAAGAGCACACATTATTCTATCTGAAATATCTTCTTCTCATTCTTTCTAAGCAGTCCCTCTTCCAATGTCCGGCTTTGCTACATTCAAAACATCAGTCTTTCTTGGCACTCACTGGTAGTGCAGCTACTTCAGACTGGAGTGGTGCTCAGACTCCATATATAACCGTCCAACCAACATCTTACAGGTTTCCATTCCACCTCACCGCTACACTCTCCGCCTTTTCGAGACTTCGCAGTAGCGTCCTCAGAACTACCACCTTCGAAACCGGATCCTCGACGCCCACCAACTCAGTGACGGCCTCGAAGTCTCGCAAGAAGCCCCAAATGTCTCCTTTTCGAAAGCAGCGGACCATAAAATCTTCATCATCTAGAGGCAGCGACAACATCTGAAATGGTAGAAGGCGAAAGACTTGCTAAAGGAATTTTTATTTGGAAATCGATATCTCTATATAGCCAAATTGTGTACACCTTAACTTCGAATCCCCATTTTCACAGATATTCGTGTTGTGCGACCTCTGTACTTCATATTGTGTATCTTTGTGTTCCTTTCACGTCTCCCATGTATTTCTACAACACTGTAACATTTGCCTTCTCTGACATCATATGCATCTCCGTGCTAATTGATACTTTATGCCGATGAACATTTCCTTATATACCACTGACAAATCTTACCAATAGCACTCACCACAGCATCACTACCCATTGCAATCAAGCAAAGTAAAGAATGGTGCCTATATGTCTGAATTTCATCCACACTTAGATGGACTTCTGCAGTGTCGACCACGAAGTAATGTAGCAACTGGGAGTACAGTGAACTAGAAAAGAAGCTATTACTGTATAAATACCTAGAAGGAAGTGGAGATGGATTCAATATATACTGAGATTACCCTCAACTGACATCACAAGCGAAGCACGCTCTGCAGTGGAACTCGAATGGGATCCGACCAGCTGAGCCTGGTTCCGAGGGTAAAATGGGGAAGATCATGTGAAGAGAAAACCAAAGCTTGTGAAAAGTTGCGGAGGTAGTTCGAGTCCACACCAATAAACCCACTCTGCCGAAACCCTGTTTTCCACTCGACATAAAGCATAATAATACAGATGACAAAAATAGATAGGTGGACATATGAATGAAGGAAAGAATGAAAGGCGAAGAAGGTATTTTTACAACTATATCATGCATGACAATTCCTAGGTAACTGCAGTTTCATACTGTAGGCATATATTTGTTTCTGTCTAACGAAACTTGCCCACTTCTATTAAAGAAGGTGATTTTTTGCCAACTTGTTCACCGAAGACTTCTGAAGATTTAGGCATTTCAATAATTTGCTTCATTTTATACCATTTGGTACTATTTGAGGGTATTTTCCAGGAATACCGCTAGGGGTTTTGAGTACACTTCTTTTATACAGAAAAGTGATGAATTTCACAATATGTTTTCCCCATGAAAGTTTCCACAGATGCATATTTCTGAACGTTGAAAAATTCGTTTTATTATTTAATTGAAGGCTGCATACTTAAACCTGTGTATCACACATGGATGACAATTATGTCTATAAGCGAAAAATATTCAACCAGAAGCAATCATTAGAATCTTAACAAAGCCAGTTCATCATGAGAAGGACAACAAATTTGTGAAAATATAACAGTTACTCACAACACACTTGATTTCACTGTCCAAAGTTTAGTATGTTAGGTTATCTGATAATGAAAATTTTGTACAGATAAGTAGAATGATAGTCGTATACATATCTGCAAGACAAATCATATATCCACCAGTTTAGAAGACAAGTATGAATTTGTGCTAACTTTGAAGTCATTTTTCATTTTCAATGATTCCAAGTTCTCAGCTACACAGTAAAATGAGACGTCTACATAAAATAAGTGATTCTACAGTGAAAAAGAAATGGGCAGGTTTGTGAAGGTGTTTTCATTTCGACGATAACCAATAATTTTATGATAGACGCACCACATCAGTCCCACTACGCTTTATGTGTATTCATTTTGATTACAGGACGAATCATTAACCGGAGACAATTTGTAAATTTCATTTAAGGCATCCGTTCAGTTGCATGCGTGAACATCAGCTCATCACCCTGTCTGTAGTCTACAGAAATAATACAAAAAGAAACAACCACAGACGGCATGCAAATGGATAAAATATATATCGGCGGAAAGAGTTTATTTGAAATGAAATCGACTATGACATAATCTACAAATTCATAACTACCACAACACTTTGAATAGGTAGCCTAGACGTGAATGCGTTTGTGAAGGAAGAGAAAACGCAACTTCAGTACCCATTAGCCAACTTATTCTGTCTACGTGCAGCTTTCCATCTTGTCACCACCTTGACAAAAATGATTTACGAAATGATTAATTACGACAACACCTACACGTTTTCATAATCCAAGTACTTCAATGGTATTCTAGTTAAAATGAAGCCATTTTTGATTTTATGTGTATTTTTTAAGTTGTTGACAAGGTGAATAGTTAAAGATAGTAGTCTTTTACAACTATGACATACCTAATGCAGAAGAAATCCAATTTTTCCTCTGTATCATGTCAACTAAAACAAACTGAATAATTAAATTTAATAAGTTTAATAATATCTTATTACACTCTAGATAAAAGGTATCTTGTCAACTGCTGACAACATTAGTAATGAAATGTATTCGACCCATGGTAAATGACATGTTGCTAGGTTATTTTAATACATTGGAATAAATGTGTCTAAATACTAATTCACTCATAATCCCACGTTTTTCGAATGACCTGACATCACGCTCTATACCACCAGTCTATTAAAAAGTTTTATTAGGAGTGTTTCATCTCATTCATTTCATTTCGTTAGTTTCTTGGCAGCTTCCAAAGTTTATGCTGTATGTGTTAGAAAAGCACCAGTGAAACAAAAACGACCTGTTTTATTTAAAGTATACTATCTTTTGATTTCTACTATTCAGGTCGTCAAAAGCTGTATGTGGAATGGATCTGTTCCTTGCCCTGTTAAAACTGTGAAAAAATTGGAACCTTTATTATTCAAAGTGTAACCGCTCAGGAAAACATCCATGGAATAAAGGTGAGGATCTGTTTTAAATAAAGTTGGAAATCAAACTATAATTACAAAAAAACTATCCTTTCTGTCTTCAAAGAGGAGATAACTACAGACAACTACAGGCAACAATGGACATTACTCCAGCTGGTGACATTAAAATACTAATGGGAGACATGAACGCCTAACTGGGATCAGACACCACAGGGAGAGAACTCATCATGGGTAGAGAAGGTCTCGGAGAAATGAATGGAAATGGAGAACTCTTCGCCGACTTCTGCATGGCGTATACAAACACAAAGATATCCACAAGGCTACATGGGTATCACCAGATGGGCGAACCAAAAACCAAATTGACTTCATCTCAATCTCAAGGAAGTGGAGGCGCAGCCTACTGGACACAAAAGTAAGCAGAGGGGCAGACGTTGGCTCAGACCACTATCTCGTACAAGGGACAATCCAAATCAAATTAAAAGCTTTCAGAGAATCAGGAGCTGCAGATAGACCACAAGCCAAGTTCAACACTCAAAAACTGAAGGACCAGGACACAAAGGACATCTTCACTGCAAGCATAAAGGACAAAGCCGAGACACCAATCAACACTGGCGAAGAGGTCAGCGTTGAAAAGCACTGGAACAACTTGAAAACAGTGTGAAGTCGAACCTGCATGGAAGTTCTAGGCAAGAAGAAGAAACAGGACAAACAGTGGCTCAATACGGACACTTGGAGACTGATAGAAGAGAGAGGGATGGTGAAACAAAAGATTATCCACAAAGTGGAAGATGTGCAAGTGAAAGGCAACAAATTGGCAGAAGAAGCATCAAAGATAGGACTTCAGGTGAACATAGAGAAGACAGAGGTGATGAAGATTCTTGGCCAACAGCAGCAACCACAGCAACGAACAACAATCAGCATAAATGGAAGGAACCTGAAAGAAACAACCTCCTTCACCAACCGACCTAGGAAGCATTGTTTCAACTACAGGCGGAACTGACGAGGATATCAAAGCAAGAATCGGAAAAGCAAGACAAGCTTTCACTACTCTCAAGTCTGTGTGGAGATGAACAGCACTCAGCGTGAAAATGGAAATAAGATCCGGATTTTCAACTCCAATGTGAAGTCAGTGCTACTCACCATACGGATCAGAGACTTGCACTGCGCGTCATAAAGAGCATCTCAAACAAACTACAGACCTTCATAAACAGTTGTCTTCGCTCAATACTCAAGATCAGATGGCCGGCCAGAAAAGATCAGCAACAGATATCTCTGGCAATGAGTGGACCAACCAGAAACCGATTGTGAAACAAATAGGCAGGAGGAAATGGAGATGGATTGGTCATACTCTGAGGAAACCATCAAGTGACATCACTAGACAAGCCATTGCTCGATTGGAACCCGAAAGGGAAGCGGCGAGTTGGTCGTCCAAAGGTGACTTGGAGGAGTTCATGTGAACAGGAGATAAAAGCGTGTGGGCAGACTTGGAGCCAGGTGAAGACTCTAGCACAGAATCGAACGGAATGGAGACGCACGACTGAAGCCCTATGTTCCTCTAGGAATTAAAGGAAACAATAATAATAATCAATTACATCACTTAGGTAAACAATGAGTCATCAGAGAATATAACAAGAGTTGCAAACAGAGTAATATCAATAGTAATAGTTATAATGACAATAATAATAATAGTGGTGAAGTGAGTTAAGATAATACTTCTGATAAAGGATAGTTTTAAATGAATCAAGAATAATAATAATAAGAGATAGAATAATAAGTAAAACGTATTACCATGGTAAGGACCTACACGGTCAAATCTGTACCGTCTTGCTGAATCCCATTTGTGTTCTGAAACAGATGAAATCAGTAATTTATGCGTATTAATAAGCAAAATGATCAGTGTACAAAATGACTTAAACTTCGTATGTTATCTTAAATTCACTAAATATCTGCATGCCACTTCTAAAAAGACAAAAGAATCAGAAGAAAAGAAACTGAAGAGGTCACTTCATCCGGAACAGCCAAATGAAATTTTCCCAGTGGATACATTTAATTATGTTCATAATTTATCTGATGTTTCCCTATCAAAAGAACAAGCAGAAATTCTGTCATTGGGATTCAACTTCTTTATTCCTATGAATAAGATAAAGCAAATTGATATCGAATGCCAATCCGAAAATATTTATGACCAACTTATAGGGCTACATGCTATGTCCAATAACAGCGGAAGCTGGTTGAAATCAAAGATAGTTGATACTGCTCATCAATTTCGAATCATGCCGACCAATCAAAAGTCGCACATCACCAAAGAACACTGGAGATCTCTAAACAAGTTCGGAAAAGACAATAATCTTATGATTTTACAAGCTGATGAAGGACAAAGTGTAGTACTAATGAATAAGATAGATTATCTCGAGAAAATGCATAAAATTCTCTCTGATGAATCTAAATTCAAACTGGATAATCATGCAAAAGATCAAATGTTATTGACCGAAACGAAAATTGTGTAGCATCTACGGTAACTCTTCAAAAAGTCTGTCAATAAACCATATATAACATATGCAGCCACAATTGAGTAACTTTAATATACTGTTAGTTAAAATTTAATTGTCTCATACTTTCACTTTCTGACGTTCAGAAGTATTCAGATGAAAAAGATGAGAAAGATTTCCAATACATAATTAGGATGAATCGCAATATAAGCTGACTTCACACTTTGTGTTAAGCTGGTGGACAGGATTTGTCACATCAATCCCGAAAGATTCGTAAAAAAATTAAACTTATCAAAGCGCATCAACTTAAGTGGAGAATTAAAATGGTGATGAACGTCTTCTATTTAAGAAAATGAATATCTATCCTTTTACTTAACAAAAGCATCATGTCAGATCCTACTGCGGATTTAGTATCCTACCGTAAAAAAGGATAATGAAAGTTGTCGAAGACTGTGTCTTTTCCAATACATGGAAGTCGATGCAATGATTTCGTAGGCAACGCATTTAAACGACTGTTCCGCGTTCGTATGAATATGATTAAAGAAGTTTCAACCGGACTTTTTGAAAAACTTCGTCGCTCATATATGCACAGGTGTCGTTACTACTTTTTTTCTTTAGAGATATCACCAACAATGTTAAACAATACACTAATAAACACGATAAATAGTCTTTTGGTTATCTTTTGTCTGAATTTCAGCGAATAAACAGCACACTAATGCTAACTTTTCCACTCATTTTCTCCCTTGATTCAGCACTAATTTGCAATTAAATTTGTAAGTTTGAACAGAGATACACATTAACTGGAAATAAACTTGCTCCTCTAATTGAGAAACCACTGAATTTCATCAACATATTGTTGAAAATTGCGTCATTTTATAAAATGCTTAAAAAGTTTAGAAGAAATAATGTGTACCATGTGTATGCAAATCTTCACGCTGTGGATTATTATCCTAAGCCTCAGTGAGCTATAGAGCAATAATGCACAGTATAAACGAAAGTAGAAAACTAGGCTTAAATAATTACTTACCCAACTCTGCTACCTTTCCATTTGCAATATTATTTAGGCGTATTGATTTGATCTTAGTTACTGATAGAAATTGTTTTGTCTGATTAGATACTTAACATTTTATTCCATATTGAAATAATCCAATACAAAGTTTGAATATTTCACAGGCTGCTAAGACATAAAACCCCTTTGATTACGGTACAGCTATTTCACTGGCTTGGGATTCTTCTGCCACAGTGCTCCTTTAACATCGGACAATCAGCACTCGAAATATTCTGATTATACACTATTGACCAGTTTTGTCTACACAGGCGACTGGAAGATGCTTCGAAACGTGGAACTATATCTTAGAGTGCTTCAAGTCTTTACACGCAGATCTGGGTAGCTTAGAAAGCCTTCACCTAGCAACAGACTTGAAACGGATTTCTAATAAGTAAGAAAGAACAATATATTTACAAATTCTGCGTCGCGAAATCTGCTGAAATATGTCACTTCATCCCTGTTTCCAAACTTTTATTATATACACATTATTGTATTTCAAAAGATTTAAATGCATGACAGTTTTTGTTTTTAATTTCCTTTGTCTTCAGCATGTAAGCATAGGCCTTATTCGCTTTAGAAAAATATGAGAAGTATCACTGTAATCATCGGGCTGTTTGCTACCGAATATTTGCATATTTTTACCGCATTTTCATAAGTGGATTTGTTCTTTTTGAGCAGTATTCGGTTAAATATAAAAAGGTACTTGATTACGAAATTTGTGTCGGATGATCATCTGTGAATTCACAATGTTAGTTTCTTACAAATTCCTCAACAAGCTCATATAATTTAGTTCACTGAACTGGTATATTATATATATTTATATACAATTTCAATTAACATCGTAAGGAGTAGTCATTCGTACCGTTTTATCTAGAGCTAACAAGAGACGTTTAAATTAATACTATAAATAAAAGTGATTGAAAAGGATTGTTTTCACTACAAATTAATGAAAATAAATCTGTCATTAAAAGTTCCGTTTACTCGTTTTATTGTTTTTAATCAAGAAAGGTACATGCATCAATATAAACTCAATGTTATCAGTAACTGTTTTTGCTATAAATAAATATTCATTATTAGCTGCTAGCTCTAGGCTAAGGTTAATCCAAATAGATTCAATTAGCAGTGGATACACTTTAGGAGATTTCAATCGGCACACACACACTTTTATCGCATAAGCGTTTCACAAGGAGACGTAAAGTAATCATTAGGATTGACAGAAATCCCTCGTCCTACTAATTTTTCTACTTAGCTTAAACAGTTTTATTTTCTTCCCTCTCCACCATTAAATCTCTACACATGATACTGATATTAACCAAACTCCCCTTCAGTTTCACTTGTGTTCCACTCAATCCTGTCGATTATATTACGCCACTCAATTGTCTTACTTGATTTGACTTTAGCTTATACCCTATCAATGATTCTTGTATTATGTAATTGATGCATAAAACTCACAATTTTAGTGACACACCGAAAACTCTCCTTTCGTTACTACTATGATCTACAATATATGTGACTGTATATCTTGAGAATGATATCACTGAAAATTGTAATTCTTCGCTGAACGCCTCTTATTTTTCAGTCATTTTGTTTTGATGTACGGTACTTTTTGTAGATGAGAAAAATTTGGACTCTGGAGTTGCCGGATGACATTTTATTGTTCATAAAAAACATCACTGTCGAATGGCGTCCCAGATACTATAGAGTGGAATCTTCCCCTAATATTTCTTGAATACAGTTTTGGACTCTGTCAATAGAAAAAGTTTGGCAAGCTACACAAAACCCAATGAACGGCCCAGTGTATTTGGACCAAAATACTTCAGTTTCTTACGTTATAAATATACATACATATATAAGCGCAAGTAGTAGTACAAATATGTGTACTCTCAGACTACTAAAGTTCATGCAGTCTTAATAGCTCAGGAGACAATAAAATGTTGTCTCAGTCCATTGCATGGTAGAAGTTAGACCCAGGTTTTAGGTGAAAGAATGTTATAGTTTTCATCTGCAGTAGTAAACACAAAACAGTTATCCCTTTAAATTAATATTTTAGGAAAAAAATTGAATTTTGTGGTGGTGTTTACTCACAAATATTTTCATTATGGTCGTCTAAAAGGAATAATAAATGCAGTGTACGTTATTGTATTTGCATGAGATCTCGAAAAGTAACAACAAAATATCAGGTTCCTTAGAAAAGGAAGTTCTTTGTTACTACTACCTGTGAATTATTGGGCGAAGATGATTTTTCTCCACCATCAATATTTTTTCACTGTAAAATATCTTGATACTACATCCGTAGCGAAAACACCAGTATGAAGTTGTGTAATTCGTATAAAAATATGCTTCTTAATCGAAGTGTACCTTTTAATGTGACTTAACACTAGGTCTATCATATTCTTCTTTATTTTATTTACCCTAGCAGAGAGCGTTTTGCCGGAAAATAAAAACCTACTTTCTTCATCCTTTAAAATCGAATAATCACATCAGCTGGTTCTGAAGTCATCGCACTAACAATGCACAGTACTACATAACAATTACACGGAGATCACAGTAAGCTATTAATAACAGCTATACTGAACATTTAAAATAGACTAGGTGATTAGGCTTGGAATATTATACTTTAAACTTTTTTGTGGCGTTCTTTTGATGAAAATTGATGGTTATTGGAATGAAGTTTATTAAGATAAATTTCAAAGAAGTTTCGTTTGTAATATTTCATTTGACTATTGGGGTTTATAGTTGTGAATAAATACTTTTGTTAAATTCAAGCGAAATGGCTGTCATTCGTCTTAAATTAAACCTTAATTTTCACCTACAAAAGTATCAACATTCTCTTTCTTCATTGTAATGTACTAGGCTTATTCATATTTCAGAGTTGTTGCAGAGCTACTCCTGCATTCATGAAGATTTTTTATTGTGATAAGCGTAAGTAATGAGGAAATTAACTGTCACACTGAAATTATGTAATGTCAAATGTAATTACCCATTAAATTATGTAAATGACGAAAGGTGTTTACTCAATTTGTAAGCACTGGTATAGCAGAATTGTTGTAAAAACGAATACTTACTTAATAAATTCACTTTCTTGTCAATAGTTTTCAGTGAAATTGTGAGTTAGTTACTACAAGTTTTAGATGAAAACTTACCTTTTCAGAAATTATAATATTTTTAAGTTTACCTATAACTCACTATGCAATGAAATGAACGAATGTTTGCTTCATTGCCTTAAAGTGAAATAACTTCAGATGTAGCTTATTCTTAGGAAAATCTAAGACAGAATCAAAGTGTTGAGATTGCTAGTGAACATAACAGCGAAAAGTAAACTTCTCATACAGATGGGTTGAATTCGGTCATCCGTATGACGTATTATGCAGCCCGGCTTATTATTATTGAAAAAGCCGAAAATATGCTCCACTACGAACCTCAAGAGTGCACAAGTGATTATGTCACGTCCCACACAATTTACCAACTTTCGTGTGTGTGTCGACACACATACATAGGGAGGAATAATCGTGCTTTGCATGTGACAGTGGGATAGCATATCCTGAAATGATTAGAAAAACAAATGAATTGTGGAGAACCAATAGACGCAGGTATCAGACTACCAACTTCATCTATAGCCAAACGTCTAATCGAGATGAACCACAATATTGATTTTAACACAGCCTTTAAGGTTATCTATAAAAATGGTCAAGGGCACTTATTGAAACTTGAAAACAAATCAGCAATTGCTCTACATTTGACAGAAATGGGTCACAGGATAGACTTCAGTAGGAACAAGGTTCTGCAGCAGGGTTTTGGTTCATATAAAGGAAGACTGAATGCAAATGCCCCATATAAATGGGTGAATCCCAGAAGCTTGAACAGGCGTGAAGATGTGATGTCAGCTGATGCATGGCGGGCCCTGATTACTAATTTGAATGTAAATGTGGACACACATACATAGGGAGGACTCATCCATCTCTGCGAGTAAGACCTTCAGAGCATATTCCTAAATGGCTCCAGAAGCAAATAGAATCCCCAGAACTCATTAATGGTGAGAACAGGAGACATAGCTCCTCTATTGCGAAACATATCATAGAGAAAGGACATAGAACTGATGTTTACATGTGTCCCAAGGTTTTTGGAAGCCCTAGCAATTAGAAAGTTTAAACCACCTTATGCATTCAAAGACAATTCGTCATCACACTAAGCCATAGCAGATGTACTATTAACTCTGTTATTTGGTTTAGTGATCTTCACTGTCATTTTGACGTTCAATATGTCCTTTAAACTTGACTCAAATCAAGCTGGAAAAAGAAATATATACCGTGTACTAGCGTGCTTTATCTCAATATAAGACACAATGAGAAATATATTGTCTCGGTAATATATCAGGTAATCTGTATTCTGAAGTAAGATAAACACAGAAGTCACTTGTGTATAACTGGTAGTATGACTGTCAGTAGCAGTGAGACCAACTTTACGCATTCAAGAAAAGTATATCAAACCATCTTGTCTCCCAATAAAACCGACGACTTATAATTTGCAATATCAGTTTTTAAAGTTAAGCTACAATGCTCAAACAGGTGTAAACAGCCAAATGATAGGTATTTTGTCTACAGAGTAGGAGGATACTCAGATGATTTCCAATAGATGATTATTTATTTCGACACCAACACCTTCTTCGGAAACGTCACGTTCAGACATTTGCTGATAGCAGCACGGACACCACATGTCAGTCATACTTCTTTCATGACGGGTTACTATCAGAGTGACAGTGAGTCAATAATCAATCAAAAATCACAACCAACTGACACCTCGTAAGTTGAAATATACAACATTCGTAAGATCTCGGTGCAAATCCCGAATATTAGACAGTTTCGTAGAAAATCTTCATTTGGCTACCCGATCGCTAATAAAATATAACCAAAAGTTGCTTCAGAAAGTCGGTGCAATGAACCTATGAGTCCTCTATCTAACTGCTGAAAGCTAAAGGGAAGGACGTAGTGGGACTGAATTTTTCGTCATACTAAACATATGATCGAATGGCCAGTCAGTGTGACGCTTTCGAATATCAAATCGTCATAAATCAGAATCTTAATAGTATTATGGTGAAAAACGAGGGAGTTCCCTCACTATTATAGATAAGATTTTATTTTATTTATACTCCACCACAGTGCCAAAGTTTTATACTTGTATCAGTTTCCTCACTAATTACCACCTCTCACTTGACCGTCGAGAAGATGTTTACTTTCATATTCATGGCATTTATTCAGATAATTTCTGTTAGAGCTTCAGATTTAAATATGTTGAAAGAAACAACAGGATGAAGTTAATCTCAGTGTATCTTAACTCCAGTACAGTTAGCCATTGCAGTCAATCTCTACGTAAATTCAAATATAACTGCAATGAACGAATTCCCTCTTAGTTTTTATCCACTGGTCTTGAGAGAGTAACAATATGCTTATTCAGGTGTCTCAAATAAAAATATATACCCCAAACTATATTTACTGACATAAAATTGATTCCAAAACTTGAGGACATGCAAAGTTTTCATTCATTATAGAATTACTGTTGTAGCAACCAAAATCATCGTGTTGTAGTATGAACTCTGGAAACCAATTTTTGCTTTACTCTTAGTCCCAAGTGTCCCGACGTCAGCAAAAAGGCAGTTGTTTGTGACAGAATTTGTGGTACTCAACAATGCCGTTAGACAGGTAGGTAAACAGATCAGAGAGTTCTCGGATACAAATAAATACTGACAATCAAGAAGAATACTCTCAGCAAGGTGGGATCAAAACTCTGTCAGCAAAAATCACGCACCGGACACTTCTCTCAGACAGTCAAAGGCCAGGATTCACACGAAAAACCCTGAGTTCATTCAAACAAAGTCATAATCGCGAAACAACATAAAATCGATACCATCACACAATCAGAAAGAGAGTCATTTAAATTAAGGATTAAACAGGAATAATGATAAATAATTAGAATTAAGTCAACAGGTGATTTGCAAAAACGAGAACAATAATATGTAGTCTAGGAAAAAAAGAGGATAAGAAATGCAAAGCTAGTTGAAAAATGAAAATAAGTATGCATATTGTAATTAGTTCGTTCAGGAGGGATTTTATTGACAAATGTATCCAAATTTTTGCAAGTGTGTCTTCTAAATACCCTGGAATTCATTGTATGAAGTGTAAGTCTATCTTTGAGACATAGGAAAGACGAACAACTTTTGATAAGTCAGAAAAGAGATTAGATGTTTCTAAACTAATATTCAACAGACCATACACTACTTAATGCAGAAATATGTAAAATATTACATCGGAACGCAAACTAACAATCCATAATAACACGAGAATAATTAATAGGTTTACTTTGTGCATGAAAATACTGAAAGTAGTGAAAGTTGATAACCGTGGCTGAGAATAATTCTACTTAAGATAAGTCCATTCGAAACGGTACATAGTCATGCACTATTATTAAATGAATGACACTTCGGGTGTCATTTATTTACCGAGCCAAAATGGTCACACAGCATTCTAACTTGCTTTCGCACATTCCTATTTTCTTCCGCTAGACTTTCCAGTATACTTGGTATCTGTTTTGTGTCATTCCTATTTAATGTGTGCAGTGTGTATTCAGAATTTTGGGGCAAACCAATTTAAAGTCTAAGCATCCGCCAAAATATAATGTTTTCACAAACACTTGTATCTAAATCAACACTTTACGAGGATAGATAAACTTTTCAGGATCATGGCAATGTGCCCGCAATGTAATAAGAATTTCTTGGGTTTGAAGGGTCCCGAAATAGGACCAAAAAGCTGTCCGTTACTCCCTGGTTTTCAGTGGTTGTGCAGATGAAGGCAGTTCATGATCAAACTTAAAATCAATCAGATGCCTCCCAACCAATACTTGAAGATTACCTTAAGACTTAATTATGTGGACTTACTCTTTTCATGAGAAATAAAGCTTCAGACTGTCTATGATCCAATGTGTATTGAGACATAAGTTATCTTTGGTTTTTATCTGGATTTAATCCTAACCGTCTATTCAAACTTTGAAAGAGTAGCTTTCAATGAAACATCTATAGCGAGTGATTGTCTGAAAAATGCAAACAGCTGTAGAAGTAGCTTCCATACATAATTCGTTGGATGCAAACAGAATGAAACAATTACATTTTCTACCGGTAATTAAATTTGCTTAAATAGAATTTTAAAACCGTCTGATTATATGAAGTAAACGAAGACCAAACACAAAATCCATCCGTTCGCGACATCCAGATTTCTTTATTAAGAAGCCATGCACATAATTTGCGAGGTGTTTCTCTTATGACAAAATCAATTAATGGGATTACTACCGTATTATTTCTTTTCCTTTCCCCACATTCTGAGAGAAACAAAGAGATTCAGCAGTACATCCCCACTGTACTAGGTTCAAATAGCTTCGAGATATCCTCCAATCTTTTATTTCTTAACCACATGATTTTATCCATGTCACTCTTGGACACCAGACCCTTTGCTTCCCATTCGGGTCCCATTCAACGGCCTGACATCTGATGTTACTAGTTCTCCATAGAGTAAATCCAATCCATTTGATTTTTCTTTCCGCACATCATTTTCAAAATAAGTTAATTGCTGGTTCACAACACTGTCAGAGTTCCCTGTTGTCTAATATTCATACCTAGTAGAACAGCAAATTCTCACAGACGTATTATGAAAGTGCCTTTCGATTTCAAGAAGGGTATGTCAGTATATAGGGTGTCTATATTAATGTAGATCTGGAAACGTGTAATTATATTCATGAATAGAAATATCTTCCTCATTTTGGCCTCCACATGTATTAGTAAACCAGCTATCTGTCGTAAAAATCACACATATTTTTAACCTTTGCCGCAATCTCAAGATAATAGGGAACACATTACTGTTCAGTTCCATCCATTTTTGTTTGTGTAGCTTTATCTGACAGCTACGATACGCCGGCATACACGGTGAAGCGAGGAATAATTGCCGGTGAATGTGGATGTGTTTGCTTTCATCTCTGGATGGGTAATTTTTCATTTTGTTAAGGACGAAAGATTTGAAATTGTTTTCAGGGACGGTTGATGAACCTTTTTGAACAAAGATAACATGCAAATGGATCGCACAGATATCAGTGGAAAGAATTAATTTGAAATGAAATAGACTCTGGCATAATCTGCAAGTATATAACTGCCATATTTTTTTTTGATCAGGATCGTAGGCGTTAATTTGCTTGTACAGGAAGAGAAAACACAACTTTTATTCACATTAGCAAACTTTTGCTGTCTGTATGCAGCTTGTAATTTTGTCATCACCTTGATAAGTCATTCATGAAATGATTAACGATGAAAACACCTACGTGTTTTTGAAATCCAAATACTTCAATGATACTGAAGTTAAAGTGAATCCATTTTATTTCGTCGGTATATTATAAGCTGCTTACAAGCCGAAAAATGAAAGTTTATAGTTTCATTACAAATGTAAGATACTTTATAAAAATAAATTCCAATTTTTTGACGGTAACATTTGAAATCAAAGTACCTAAATAATTAAATTTAGTAGGTTTACTAATATTTTATCATACTTCAGATAAAAGGTATCTTGTCAATTGTTGACAGCATTAGAAGTGAAATTCAATCGGTTCACAGTAAATGACATGTTGACAGGTTATTTAAATACATTTGAATAAATATGTCTAAATACTAGTACACTCATAATCCCACGTCTTTTGAATGACTTAGTAACATGCGTCATACCATCAGTGTATTTAAAAGTTTTATTACAACACTTCACACATTTTGTATGAAACGGATCCATTTTGCTTAGTCAGTATCTTGTCAACTTTCAGTTATTATGTTACATGTGTTAAAAAAGCACCAATGAAATAAAATTGATATGCTTCCAAAGTACACTAGCCATTAATTTCCATTATTCGCGCAGTTAAAAGCTATAAGCGGAATGGATCGGTTCTTTCTTAGCTGTGTTAAAATTGTAGTGAAAATTGAAATTTTCATTATTCAGAATACAAGCATTCAAAAAGAAATCCAAGAAATAAAATCGGTCTGTTTTATTTAAAGTTGGTAAGCATTTGAGAGGATGCTGTGGAAGCGAAGTAGGTGGTTGATCTGCCAAGCCTGAATCAAACTAATCTCACATCCGTTTGGATGTTAACACATAAGTATTTAGTTAGTAAAAGAAAGTTTCGTTTGGCACTAAAGCTCACTTAATAATAAGATGAACCAAATGTTTCTTTTGTGCTTACAACCATCGTATTCTACAGTGGCTCTGAATCATGTAACAGATGCCTAAATGTATATTAAAGACCACGAAAAATCAATCGATGCGTACGAGAATCACAAGTACCCCTCATTTCTAGATATTTCAGTTGATTTTTCTGTATTCAACGGCAAATAAACAACTACTTATAACACGTAGATAAAAGTGATTTTAAGTGCTTCATGTCTAATGTTCAACGTCTTCAGTCACATCATGTCAAAACCATGTTTTGGCATCTGGTTAGTACATCGTCCAATAAACGCTCCAACCAAAGATGTTTGAAGTTGGCTGTTAAATTCAAAATGTGTAAATGTATTATGTTTCAAAGAGACTCTTTGGTATTACATGGTTGGAGGTAATCGGCAGGATGCCCTGGGCCTAGGTTTCGTGCTAGCTGGCACCCAGCAGTTGTCATCGAGGCCTATCTGCAACCTAGAAGGAACTCATGTCTCTTCTGACATTCGAACCCGCGTAACCCAGTGCTGAAGTCAGAGACGTTACCACTGAGCTATTCAGGCTCGCGACTGACCTCCTGTAGGACTGTATTGGATATTTTTGATTGGACACTAGCCAGTAACTAGTGTAATGTGTTTAGTCCTACCTTTGGTGTAGACTGAATCCTATCATTCAAGTTGCAATGTGGCCACCATTCTAGGTGGCTCATCACCATGGTGCCCTATGAATTGTTGGTATTAGATCGTTGGAGGCAATCGGCAGGAAGTCTTCACTCTTTCCTGAATCCATTATCTCGTGAATTATTTATGCTTCTAAACATTGTTTCTCCTCTTTGATTTCCCATCCGTCCTCAGTTGGTGGTGTTCATAATATGATTACTTTATGGTATAATAAGCCATTGGTGGAAACAGAGACCTAAACTCTTTCTCACTTTCCTTGAAGTTGTAAAGCTTCTGTTATGTAGGTGACGACATAATAATACTACTGATCTGTAGGTTCATTAATGACTTCTGAACCCCAGAGTCCACGCAGATAAAGATAGAAGACAAAGTGGTGAGAATCATTCAAATTTATTACACAAAAATATATTGTGTACAATTATTAGGACAACAAATAACCAACTATACTGGTTGCATAAGGTCAGGCTTCTAAGTTGTCCATCTGTATTACAATAAGTTTTCTGCCTCGACCTAACGGTTTAATTTGTTCAAACTAATTTGAGCCTGCTTTTTAATCCCGTATTGAACTGTTTAAGCTGGTTTTTGCCTGTTTTAACAGCTTTTAGCCTCTTCCAACCGACCACATGAACAAATTAACATGTAAACAGTCAGTGATTACAAGCATCTGGTAAATAACATGAATTCATACATCTACTATTTTGAGAACTGATCAAGAATCATAAAAGCCATTTATTTAGCAATGTGTAAATTTCTTCCGAGAAATCTGGAGCGATAACTTATAATCGAACCTTTGATTAATTAGGAGAAATATCTAGGTTACGCGAAAAATCCATAACACAATGTTTTTCTAAAATACGGTACTTTGTTACACAAATATAATAAGTAGAATCCACAAACTTCAAACTGTGATATAACTAGGCTGATTGCCATCGACGGTTAGAATGTGTAGGTCAAGTATAATGAATTCGAATGGACAGTGTTCAATGAAGAGCGGAACATCAAGAAGAAATGTATAGCACTTCTTATTCTTCATGCTAAGTGCAGCAGATCTTAATACTGGTGTCAGAGTAATGAAAGTTCGTTTTGCTTTTTTGAGCCTGCCTTTGACATCCTCATCGGTGTCGCCTGTAATCAAAACAATGCTGCCTAGGTTAGTGAGAGATGAATTTCGTCAGACCTCTCAAATTGATGGTGATTGAAGCTTGTTGTTACTGCTGACTAGCTGTCCTCACCACCTCCGCCCTCTCTATGTTCACTTGAAGTGCAGTTTTCATTGCTTCTTCTGTCAACATTTTGATAACTTTCCTACAATACGAGAAATAAATTCCAGTGGAAATTATTAATCATGTTAATAAAGCAACGATTTAGTAAATAAAATACCAACACATACTGCTTACTAGTATTAAGTCATATAAAGTCAAATGCACGAAACTGCAATCAGCGTCATTAACATCCTCAGTTCCACACAACTGTGTATTATGTGGTTGTTGTTGAAATGTCCATAACCATTTCTGTAGGGGTGTTTATTTCTTTTCCGAAACGATGGGTGTTTGTGGCTTAGACGTTAATCAACACTGTGCACATACCAATTTCACTGTGGCGTGTCATAATCATGATGCCACTTATTTATATACTTTCCAACTACGGATTCTTTAGTTTTGTTGACAACTGTAATGTACACACACACAAACTGTTGATTATTGTCAATGATGGTGGTTTTAGACCTTTCACTATTATCTTTCATAATACTTTCATCAATCTCCGTATTCAGTCCTATCTCCCGTCGACATTTTGGAACACAATAGAATTCTAACATGTTGGCATTCTGTGACTTGGATACTTCAACTACAAAGCTTCCACCTTTTTCTAGAAAGCATCTTCATTGTTACCTTCAGTGTGAAACGAGCTTTGAGTGTGACAAGCGTCTCACCTGATAACCATGAAGGTGAGTGATTGTCTGAGGAGATCTTTTATCCTCTGTTTCACTTGCATTTTTATTCATCATATTGTTTTCCTGAAATCTGATCTATTTGTCTAAGTGACTTCTTTTTCATTGCTCCATAAAACCTTTCTATTGAAAAAATTCTGCCAACAGAATCGTGATTTATACCCGTTTCTTATCGAGTGCAATGCGACCGCTGATGTGTTTTCTAAATTCTTCTGTTCTTTTGAAGCCTTTTCATCTACACCCTTCAAATGCGCCTTTACGTCGTTACTGTTGGGGACTCTCTTTCATTCGCCTGTCGTCCCCTTAAGGCAGACAAACACTTCACTACTTACACAACTCTTAGTGAGAAGTTTTGATTCATTCATATTCTCGTCATTTAATTACCGTTTTAAGAAGTATTTTGGAGGGTATTTTAAACAAATTCAAATTCTCTGCTATTATCTTCGCTCGAATTAATCAGACGCTTCAGTCTGATCAATAAGTTTCTTAGCTAGTTTTACTTTTGTGGTGAAGGAGAGACAGATTTTACATTATATTATCTCGGTTAAATAAAATTAGATTTGTTTTCCTCAAAGTTAAATACAAATTTTCCGGCTTTTCGTATCAGCAATTTTGAATAGCTATAAAAATCAGATTTGGATATTGTGGTAGAGTATAATTTCACCATAGAATAATTTTATTTGAAAACTCATAATGATGCAGTATTATTTACTAACGAAGTTCCGAGATTAATTTATTGTTCCTCATAATCATACCAAGGCGCTTACATAACTTTCAAATTTGTTTATGTAATTCGATAGTTCCTTATACTTTGGTTTTTTCCGTAGTGGTACTTTCCATATCTCTGATACTGGTGTTGCGTCATTCCTACTGCACATGTTAGTTTTAGAGTCAAACAGAGATTCAGTGATCAATCTCTCCCTGCACCTACCATATTACCCTTTAGAACTGAAACTCTGTTCCAACCTACTGTGTGACTGTGTTTTTCCAAATAGTGGAAAATCCCCATCAGGACATTAGAAAGAAGAGAAAAAGAAGAAACTTCCGAAAAGATGTCTTTGTCGCGCTTTTTTTCTTTCTGATTGTGTATTTAGGCAGGCATTCCGAGTGATGAGATTTCCGCTAAGCTGAACTGAATTCCGAGGATGTCACTCCTTACACAGGGTCTGGACTAAGTCAAGTTGATAAGGCAACAGCAAAAAATACCCGACGACAATGTAAACTGGCACAATAATGACAAAAGATAATATACATGTATAGGGGAAGATAAGAGTATATGGTAAAGGCACTGTTTATTGGCATTTAGACGTACGGATATAAGCAAAATACATCTACCACATATTAGAACCATGTTTGCGCATATCTTCTGCATTGTACTACTTTTGTCCTCCGTATTGTTTTTTGTATTCATTTCATGTTTTCCATGTTGTTCCACAAGCATCGTCCATTTCTCCTCTTCACACTTAAATCCATCTCTCCGCTATTTGATATTCTTGAAGGTGACATACATATTTCTGTCTGCGTCCATATACTACTTACAAGTCTAATCAGTCGCTTAGGTCATATGTGCAAATCGTTTTATCCTTAATGTCAACTAGTTTACCTGCAATCAGTGAACACTCAGTCCTTCTCATAGAATCTTTAGCTTAAAATACCACTGAGTTTATTTTTTACATTCAGATGTCAGAAATAGAGGTAGAAGTCTCTGTCTTTTGAAGCAAATCACGTAAATATATAGCCAAATTAAAACAGGTGATTTCACAATGCCTAATGTGAAAGTTGAAAAAATAAGAAGGATGAATAAGGGATCAAATAATTCTAACAGATTACATAAGAACAGTTAAATGCAAGTAATAATAATAGTATATTCTCATTTTGTAAAGGGGGGACGCCAGTTTACAGGCATCATCAATATGATAAATTACATATACGATCGGTAAACATATTTAATATTAGTAATTTGATAAAATACATTTTTTCTTACCTGTGTAGGGCACACCAGTTGTACAGGCATGGATAAGTATTATTTAAATTACATAAATTTGGTTCATGGTTAAATAATGTGATTGCAGTCATTTTGTCTATGGGAACAATATGATAACTAGTCATTCAATGGAGCACATCAAGAAATATAGAAATATTGTCTTCGCTTTAACAAAAAAACCCAGGTATGTTTTGGATGGATTACAAATACTTGGGAAAAATTAAAGCTTGAAGTAATTCCTCCATATAACTTTGGTGTGTGCGGCATCGTATCTTATTCTTGATTTATATCCAAATTGGGTATTAATTTAAAATAAGTGATGTATTTGTATAATTTTGCCAGCATTTTCATCGTAAATAACACCAGAAGTGAATTGTACTGAATGCAGATTAATATTGGTCACTGTCAGGCAGATTTGTTTAATTGCATGTTCACCTACTACTATGAGAGAGTCGCTTTTTGCTTCAATAATAATAATAATTTTTATTTCTTGAACAGAAACCAGCCATTTTTACAGGCATGAACATATGTACAGTAATTAGAACTTGTAGAATATATAATATGATTTGTTAATCTAGAAATAGATTGAATACTGGTAAATGTGAGAGAAACATTTAAAAAGTAATGTACAAATAAGGGGACAGATAGTTTTTGAGATCTGCTTCCAACCGAATAAGTCATAAGATATAGCATCAAATCTAAATTGTAATTGAAAAAATTACGGTATGTCAATTTGTTGCGTGCGCTTCGAATACGACGTGCATTTTCCTCTCTAACAGGAAATATCCACTTTTGTGAATAATTCGTTTGGGGAACCTGATCTTCCTATCCGGCGAATTTTATTCAACCATTTCTTCTTCGCCGAGCCTGTGTTTGGTACTTCCCACTGTCTCGAACTACTGCCTAAGCTTCAGGTGCTACTTCTGTAGCCACATCCCTCTCACTCTTTCAAATATACAGGACTTGTTGGTCTGTTACGTGATTGTTGTGAAGCCAAATAACCCGAAAGTTACAGGTAAAGTCAAAAGCTTTTACTTATATACTTTATCTTTCTGTTCTGTGCTTTCTATTGTCTTTTGCTGTCAGTCTATTGGACAAAACTCCACTGTCTCTTATTATTTAATCATCGGTATTAATTTAGGAGTAATATGACTATAGATTCTCACCCTAAGATAAGTAATGGGAGACTATACACCGTAGTCACCAGGGCTTCAGCCAAATTAGGCAAACAGGTGAAGGTGATGGACTCTCGCATACCGGTCTTGAAGACCAGGGTGAATATTCCCTGCGTGGACAGATTGCCCATGTCGCCACAGTCCTGTGATACTGTGAAAGTCAACTAAACGGATGTGGCTCCATCCCTGTTAACACGACTAGGTTAATATGTAGTGACCCATTTTATTACTCATCATCGTACTATACTTTCACTATGTAACTGGACTTTGATTTGTTTATTACTCTAAATCTTGCATGTTAACAATTGGTACTTTTGTACTCGCTCGATTTTTGAATTTTGATTGCTGCAATAATACACCATCGTATTCCGAAAAGCGATATAGGCAGATTTTGATTGGCTGTTGGCTAGCTGGCTTCTTATTGGTCTAAAATATAAGTAAAAATGGCAGTCTCTTTATTTTGACACGGAAATTTACAGTCAGTTTAAAGTCAGTGTTAACTTACCATAATATAACGGCGTGTTAATTTTTTTGGTGCGAGTGTAGTGTGATAGTCACATGCTATTTGGATGCATTGGTGGTGTTGAAAGTACACTGAGATGTATGAGAATGTCTAGTAAGTGAATATAAGTTAACAATAATTTTGATGCATTTATTTTAAGTCCAAAATAGGATGTATGCATTTTTTGTTACTATGGGAATAGAATTCAATAAAAATTGCTAAACGTATAATGTGTCTAATTTTGGACATGTAGATATATGTATGTATTAAGTGATCTACTTTTTTAAGTTTTCAGTTTAGTAACCTGTGGGAATTGCACATACTAGGTCAACATAAATAAAGTAAATTTCCTATGTCACAAAAGTGGTATATAAGCAATGAAATACATACAACTGTTCATTTACTTGAAATCATTGTGTTGTGCACGTTAGGAATTGTTAGAACCATTAAATGATATTGCAAAGTACTCCTACTGCGTCTACTTCACGGAATGTGTCATCTATATTGTGTGATGTAACAGCTACATTCCAAAGGATAATGCTTTGCTGTGTATTTTATACATGGATGCAATTTAAGGAAGCTTTAGATGCATTTATGAAGGTACTAACTAAGTTGTTCATTATTTCTTTGAAAGGAATCCAACACATGGTATCGGGTTGATTCCAGTAAAAAGGATCCATCCGGTCCTATGGAATACGAGCATGTGACGTTTAAATGCACTTTTGGAAGTAAACGTGCTTCCCGAGGTGCTGGCTTTAGGAACAGAGGGTAAGTTTACTGTCTATGTAAATTTTAACAATTTCAAGGTTCAAAAGTACTTCATGTCAATCAGTAATAACAGTACGGCGCAAATCCAACATATACAGGATAACAAAGTACCAAACTGTGCATAACCATCCATGCACAGCAAGTTTCATGTCCATTGATGTATCTAGACGTCGGTTATCACCACAAGAAATGGCAGTTATACAACCGTTCATTGAAGGGAATACTGATGTCCATGAAGTAATGGATTTAGCGCATGATAAATTTGGCAAAGCCCTGCTGTATAATGATATTAAAAACATGCGGGCTAGGATGTATAAACGTAAGTCGTATGAAAATAAATGGTGCAGTAGAATAGAAATCGGCAGTTTGGAAGACCTGCTTCATCGACTAAGACAGACAGGTGCAGTTAGTGTTCTGCATGACGACGCAGGCTTTGTATCTAAAATTATTTTCGCTCGCAATGATATGATAGACTTGTATCATAAGTTTCCAGAAGTAGTTGGAATTGATTGTACCTATAAAACGAATAAGATGGGGTGAGTTGCAGAACAAGAAGGGATAAATCCTTCTCCTAATTTATTACAGATGGCCTTTATATCAGTTTGTTGTGACTGATGGATTCGGAAGAGGAAGGACTGTTTTGTTTGCTCTGACTAGGAGAGAAAAGTTTGCAGATATCAAGGAGATATTGCAGACATTTAAGAGATTTATGACTGATACATCAAAAACACTAACATTCACTGTCGACTGTGCAACTGCACAGATTAACGCTTTAAAGGAGGAATTCCCTAGGTGCAGTATTGTTTTATGTCTTTTCCATGTATGCCAGGCATTCCGAAGGAAGGTAAGCTGCATTCCCATTAACTACCTTAGCGAAAACAGTTCCCAAATAAACTTGTTAAAAAGTGGTTGTATCGAATGGCGCACACGCGCAGTTACAACAGGTAGGTTAACAAATCAGGATTCATTGCCAAAGGTTTTGGACTTATCTAAATCTCATTAGTGTTATAGACGCTGAGGCTGGTGCTTACATTAGAAGGTACTGGCTAAGAACAAGGAAATATTGGGCTGCAACCGGTTCGCCATCACCATGGGGAACAACACTAACAACAGAGTTGAGAATGCTCACAGGCAGCTGAAGAGATATTTACGTAAAGGGGATCCGCTGGAACTGACTTTATGGAAAATATGGAAGTGGATTGACCACACAACCATGCGTAAAATACGTCAGGGCCAGTGGATGCTTTGTAAATACTACAATTACGATGTAAGTTTGAAGATAATTTACGATTTTTCCTAGGTACATACTTCCCTGCAGCCCATATTACGGCGTCTCACACCCTTTGCTGCCAAGAAAGTTTTCTTAGACTTGCAAAGGCGATCCTTCTTCTTTCATTCAATATCTTCCACTTCAGTTAATTACGCAGAAGGTGGTCACATCTTCTTCGTAAACAGGGATGAGGCGAAATGCACGTGTTGGACATACTGTGCATACAATTTGCCATGTGCTCATGTCGTTGAGGCTTTCTTAAATTCATATCTAACCTGTGGTAAGTTCCATTTCCTTAATTGTTACTCTTAGATATTCTGAGAAATAGTGACAGGTGGACACGTCAGTATAACACCACGGAGGACATTCCACGAGCCATCCGCCTAACACCGGAACCGAACAACGCGTTCAGAAATGCTTATGAACGTTTAAGACGTCGTCTCAACATTCTGAACCAAAGAAATCCGGATGCTGCACTGCGGGAAGTAGCAGAGTTCACAAGAAGGTTGGACACTTTGCTAGCAAATGAACCGCAAACAACTCTGAGATTACGACGTGCCCCTGTTAATCGATCATTTTTGTGAAAATATTTGCATTACCTTATTGTTTCCATTTGTATTCACAATATAAACATCCATGTCTAAACTGTGTTACACTTCCTTTCCCTTCAAATGCCTGAGAGCGACAGTTTAAAGCATACTTTGGTTGATTGTTTCCTGGTGAGAGCGCTTGGCAAGTCAGTTACAAATTACACCGATCTGTGCCTTATGTAATGCGTTTTATCAGCCGAAGATTTCTAGTTCATAGCATATCGCGAGTAACGGCGACTAATACGATTTATTGCCTATACCGTAATCACCCCAGGCTTACAACAATTCTAAACTTATTCTAACCTATTCTTCGATAATGCTTATTAAGAAGAACAAGGTGATGAGTTACAGCCGGTCATGCGGATAAAACAATCCCACAGTTCTGGTTCAATCACATTATCAAACAATGGAAAACCAGTTAGGGAGTTCATTTATTAAATAGTGTTACTATACTATCATAGTGTACGTGAATTAGCTCAATGATTGCAGGTTTACCATAATCCTTAACTACCAACAGAATAAGTGGGAACTTCTGCATAAAAACAACCTTACTAGTAGCATCCAGTGACAGAAAACTGACCTACATACTCCAAAACAAGCAAAACGTTCAAAAAAACCTTTAAAATTCAATGGAAAACGAATTCACGAAAACATATAACCACTAGACGCAGGAACCCATCATGACCTTGAAACTGACTATAGCGTCTTTCTCGTATTCCTTCGCAAGTGCCTTTTGAATTACGTTGTGGATGTCGAGTAATCACAACGTTAGCACACAATTATAAACGCGAGGAAGTACTAGAATATACGTGTACTCTAGTTTAGTCAAAATAAAGCAGCACAACAAATAGAACCGAATGGTAAATCTGCACAAAGTGAGAACAGTATAACACCCATCTCCATATTAGGCCCTGAAACAAACAGGAAGGTCAATAAGAAACGTTCACGACGTCGCAAGACAACAAAAACGTTCCCCAAGAAGGCAGACGATTACAAGGTCTGCAATTCTGTTGTCGAACAAGTAGACTCTGACTTCGAATGCAACTTTTACAAGCAATGGGTACATTGTGGATGTGACACCGGGTACCAAAAGTATATTACGATTTTATGCGTAAGAACCCATGCCCATGGTTCTGATACATATGCCCAAGTTGCCGTCCTGACGCAGCCTCGTGTAGTTCCTCGAAAGCTAAAGATGGCATAGAGGTGTCAGGGAAAAACGTGAAACGTTCTACTCCCACCAACTCAGAAAACAGCACAATTGCACGTAAATCGGGGATACCAAAATCCACATCGGTTAAACTTGCAATTCCTGCCATAACTGCCCCAGACACAGAGGTTGAAGCACCAAGGGTATCTGTCGCTGGGAAAAGACCCTTACCATCCACTAGTAATAGTGGCCACTGTACTGCGACACACAATAATATCCAGTCACACCAGACGAAACGAAACGGTCTTAAAGGGGATGACAAATGTACGAGGACCGAACCTAAATCCACGGTTAGTAGACCAAACTGCGTAATCCTCTTTAATGTACCAGACTTTAGTAGTAGTCTGCTGGAAAGCAGGGCCCTGTTTGATCAGGAACAGTGGTCCAACTTATGTAGCACACTGGGTCTGGACATTCAACCAGTAAAACTATGCAGATTGTATAGGGGCACTGGTGCTCCTCAAGGCTAACCATCCCCACTTAGGGTAACACTGGGCTCTACCGAGGATGCCGAAAAGTTTTACTGACTTCCCAAGTCCTTTCTATAGGGAGGACCTGCAATATACGTGTTAGGCCAGATAGGCCATGGAAAGAAAGACAAATGGCGAGGGAGTTGCCAGAGCTTATTCCTTCTGCCTCCATCGTTGTTCACGGCATTCCCGAACTGGGAACTGGGAACGCTTGTGAGAAGCACTGTCACGATGTACAGCAATGGAGATGGTTGGCATCCCAGATGGCTCTGGGAAGTTCAGGGGTTGTCTCTATTTATAGACTGCCTCGAACCACCCACCTTTTGTCAATTAACACGCCACGTCTGTTAGCTGTCAAGTTCAGCTCCCGAGACCACTTGACTACTGCTCTCCAGAGATGGTACGAGACCAAGGACAAGGTCAGCAAACACATTCGCTGCTGCGAGAGCCGGCCTCGTATCCAAAAGAGAGAACAAAACGTTGTCAAAGAACATCCCCAACCCCTAGTCACAATACAGCGGTGCAGCACGGACAATGATAGCCAGTGTCATACAAGTGTTCCGATTGAATCAGAAGAAAAAAACGCCAACAGGCCGGTTCGGCCAACTAGTTCGTAGGATAACTCCTCAACCGACAGCCCACATCACGTCAACCACCCCCCAATACGGGGACGTGGTGACACTGACTACCAGTTGCCTGTACAGTAATGTGAGAGGTCTAAGAGACAAAATAGCTGAACTTAGATACCTACAATCACAGCTGAACTCCAAAATCCTAATACTGACGGAAACCTGGCTAACCCCTACGGTGGCAGACAGCGAAGTCAGTATAAATGATATGGTCCTAGTCAGGTGAGATAGGGACCTGAAAGAAGGAGGTGGAGTTGCCATATACGTCGACAAACAGCTCAGATGTGTCCATGCAATGGACCCTCCCCTCATTGAGCTCCTTGACTCCATATGGTGCCATTTCACCGTTGGGTACCGTAAATATCTAGTGGGCAGCAATTATAGATCACCTTCATGTGGAGCAGACCACAACCAGATACTGCTAAATACAATTTCAGCGACACAAGACATGGGTTATGAACAAGTTCTCATAGGTGGCGACTTCAATGCCCCATCTCTTAACTTGATGACGAGATATGCCATGACAGATTTGATCGAAATCTGCTGCATACCATCATGGAGGCCGGATTCACTGAAAATGTCAGAATGGATACTAGATGGCGCCCAGATGGGAAGTCTTCTAGACTGGATTATGTGCTCACTAGTGACCATCTACTAGTGGAAAACGTTCACATCACGACTCCCATAGGTAGTAGTGACCACGCGGTCATAATATTCGACATAGTCCTCCGCGAGCGCTTACAGTGGGACAAAACACAGCCCTTTCTGTGTTATAACAAAGCCAATTACACCGAAATGTGAAGACTTTTGTCTGAAGCAAATTGGCCAAAAAATTGGACAGAACTTACAATAGAAGAACACTGCGGGGTGGTAAAGGAGATCATTCACCAGGCGGTCTCAGACACTGTTCCTTTAGTCACACCAAAGGCTAGAAAGCGACGTTCATGGTTAAAAAGGAGGGCAACGCCTTCTGTAGGCGAAGCGAAAAGCCTGGTTTGCGTGGCGACTATCGAAGAGTCAACCCGAACATGAAGTGTACCTTGAACTCAGGAATCGATGTAACATACGGGTTCGGAGTGATAGAAGGACATTTCAGAGAAACCTCGCCAATAAGCTTCTCGTGAACCCCAAAAGCCTATACAGGTTTATGTCTGAGAGAAAACCGACCAACCAGGGAGCTTGCAATCTAGTGGGTTCTGATGGGAAATCTCTTACTAGTCTTGAAATGTCAGAGACATTCAGTTTAGCCTTTCACAGGCAACTGAACAGTAAAGAGGATTTTACCCCCACAAAACATCAAGATTACAATGCGAAACCAACGTGAGAAAACCTGCTGGGTACATTTCAAATTACCCCGGCTATGGTACTCGTAAAATTGGGAAAGTTGGCTTCGGGAAAGTCTGCAGGTTGCGATGACATAAGACCATCCGTCCTGAAGCAGTGTTCAGAAAGTCTCTGCCAACCCTTAAGTGATCTGTTTCAACACTCTTTTGATGTAGGGAAACTTCCATGTGAATGGAAACGAGCCATCCTATCCCCTATCTTCAAGGGTGGTGACCGGGAGAACGCGACCAGTTACAGACCAGTTGCGCTCCTCCCAATGATATCGAAGATATTGGAAAGTCTCATTGACTACCACATGAGAAAATACTTCGACGGAATTAACCTACTCCATGAAGCACAGCACGATTTCAGGAGGGGAAGATCTTGTGTGACGAATCTTCTACTAGCTTGGGACGATTGGATACTAACCTGAGACTTAAAGGTACCACTCCATGTGATCTTTCTCGACTTTGTGAAAGCATTCAACACAGTTCACCATGGTCTGCTCCTTCACAAAATAAGCAAGGCGGGCGTTTCTGGAGCACTTCTCGCATGGCTGAAAGATTACTTAGGCGAGAGAGAATTCTGCACCAAAGTCAACCGCATCCAATCATCCTGGCACACCTCGGTATCAGGGGTTCCTCAGGGTTCTATCTTAGGGCCGTTGATGTTTTGATTCTTATCAACAACCCGCTTTTTCAACTGAACTGCTCTGTGCTTCTTTACGCTGACGACGTAAAGATTTGGAGAGCAATAAACTCATCGGAAGACTCCAACAGATTGCGGGCTGACCTGCAAACTCTGGGAGACTGGGCTCTGGCTAACGGAACGCCTTTCAACTTAAAGAAGTGCAAAGTAGTGCAACTTCATTCCGGTAGGTCACAGAGTGTAAATAACACCCTTGGTGGCCAGAACCTGAGTTGTGTGCCATCAGCACACGATCTAGGTCTTATTCTAACAGAAAAGCTAGACACCAGTGGAAATGACACGAGGGACGTTGCCAAAGCCTACGCAACTTTACACTTTATGCATAGGCAGCTGGGAGCTCTTACTCCCGAACTATTCTTAAGGTTGTATACGACGTACGTGAGGCCACACCTTGAGGTGCATAATATCATTGCTCCTCCACTGCTCAAAAGGGATGCTAACATTCTAGAAAGTGTCCAGAGACGAGCGACAAAATAGGTGATCGGCCTCCGCAACAAATCATATGAGGAAAGACTGAAGAAATTAAGTCTTTTCACACTTAGTTACCGTAGTCACAGGGGAGACCTCATAACCGTCTATAAGATCTTAAACGACCAGGCCCACCCTAATAAAAGCATCCTGTCATTAAGTGATTATAGGCTTCCGCGAGGTAACCCACTAAGGATAGCACACCAGAGACCAAAGACTCGAGTGCGTTCACATTTCTTTTCGCTTCGAGTTTGCCGTCTCTGGAACGCTTTACCGGCGGCTGTGACTACAGCGCCATCTGTGGAAACTTTTAAGCGGAAGCTGGACAATCATGCAGAAATGCAAGGTTGCGTCTCAATGGCTTATCCTCTTAAAATTTGAAACCACACTGTCAGTGGATAAGCATACAAACTAAATCCCCACGACCCGTTCTGTCTTCTCTCACTGTACCGACTACTCTATCTTTTCTTTGGTCGCCTTTATTATTTCACTTTTCTCAACCTATATTATCTACACTACGACCTATTATTGTTATTACTGTTCTGCTTTTATGACTACACCGAATGACCAACGGGTGTTAGGTCAAACTCCATTCACGGCAGCAACTGAGTCCTAACATACTGCGCACTACAAACCACATCTTGGCCAATCTTCGCACCACCCCTCTTGGAGTCTACCAGAGCTACGAAAGTCGAGTGGCGGGATTTACTACGCATAAGTTCACCGAAGATCTGGAAACTCTACCTTACAATCAAGAAGCGAGCTCAAAGAAATCACTGGTTTATACTAGCTCGTAATCAGGATATTGGATATTGAATTTCACGCGGGAATTATGAACGATTACGTTAATTGTGGAGGGTGATAGTAAACGTTATAGTGATATATTATCGCGCAATGTATGGGTTATCGTGTTCACGCCTATAGAGGCGTTATAAGCGTTTATTTTTGTGAAAGTAGATAATATATAACTGGTTTCAGGCTTCTATAACCGAAAAAGCAACATTTTCCAGCATTGTGTTCGTATTAATGGAAGAACCTGTCATGATATCCCAGAGGATGTATTACTTCAAGAACTCATCATATATAAGAAATTTAGCATAGAAAGACTATTCTTCGCGTTTTAGAGCCGTAATGGTCTATTATTTGCTAGGGTTTTGAGGATATTAAGGTTCAAAATTAAGTATATGCAATGGTTGTTGAAAAAGGTTCAAAGCATCTTACTTAGGGCGGCGAAAATGCCTAACTCCCAAACAAAATGTCACAGACTGAAGAAGAGTCAGCACGACCACTGCTGTCCTATACGCCTTCAGTTCGAAACGCAGACAGAGGCTAAAAAATTCACCAACACACAACGTATCCTATTACAGGACACAAGCTACAAACAGGTAAAAGTTGTGGCAGATAAGACAGTGATTGAAAGGCGTGCTTACAATCACCTTAATAAACCAAATGGCAGGACACCTCAAGCCACTAAAATAGATATACACACTACCAACACGGTAGAACTCATAGCTTCCCCCCTCTCTAATCCCGTAAAAATAGCTCCAGAGAAAATGAAACCAAACGAAAGACTTGTGAGCTATAGTCTTACTCCTAAAGTAACCTCTCCTCCCTCTACGGTGGATCTAGATATGTCTATGGACAGCCATAAGATGGTAATCAATCCCTCTTGTAAGCTGACAACATCCTCTCCTAACCAAAACGTGACAACGCAAATGGAACTCGGTAACAAAACAGGCCGAAATACGCCACTTGTTGCGAAGATTCCCCAACATATTCAGACTCCCAAGAATATCTCACGCTTTAAGGTAAATAATATTCAAAACCACGCTAGCAACCAAACTAAAAACAAAAATAAGGACATAGAGCCCAAGGACAACAACGACACAACCTACTTGCATACTGTGCCAAGTCACACTGGTAGCTGGTGTAGTGACGCTATCACGCAAAGTAGTAAAAGTGACAACACTCGGAACTCAGCCACCAGGCATGACATACAAACTAACTTTGGCAGATTATACGGAACAAGCCTTCTGGGAAACAAACCACAGTGCAGCTACGCACATAACGACACCCATGTAAGGTCTCTTGGAATGTCCACACACAGTAGGCAGATTAACAAGTCATGGGTATCACAAGGTACCAATGATTTTTTATCCAACACATCCCTGTCAGCGCTAACCAAACAGCTGGTGGGGATGTTAACCCTTCTGAACCCGTACCACTAACGTCGGCCCCCTATCGGGAAGAAAACAGACATGGGCTAGTACACACGGAACTATCAGTCACACCCAAAGACTGCACAAGCATAAGCCAAATGAAAACCTCAACCCAAGTCTCCAACCTACCCAAGCCTAGAACCACGTCATTGTATAGTTTATCTAATAATCAAACCTATTACCCACTAAAAAAGATGGATAGTAACTTGACAGACATAGGTGGACAAACTGGTTGCAACACAGGGTTGATATGCCACGCGGAAACAGCGGATGCCGATCCACACTTGAACCTTATTGACGAGCTTAAACACTTCAAATCTCAACTCTACTTAATACTTATTAATGCTAGATCTATCCTTAACAAACTACCGATGCTCAGGGCACACACGCTGGTATACAAACCCCCTATAATCATTATTACGGAATCCTGGTGTCACTCCAATATACCAGACGAAGAGATAAGCATCGAAGGGTACATACACTTTCGCTGTGACAGGAAGAGTGGTAAGGGAGGAGGCTGTCTAATGTACTTCCTGAACACACTTACTGTATTACAGCTAGAAAATAAGGAACTCAATGACATGCACGACACCCTGTGGGTCAACGTACACTTCAAAAGTGCTACACTACTAATAGGATGTATCTACAGAGCACCTGGTACCTTTAGTGATTACGAGACACAACTTATAAATGTACTGGAGCAAGTATCCACTCTTCCATACGAGCATAAGATCATATGTGGAGACTTCAACCTACCCGAAATCAACTGGGACTTATTAAAAGGGCCAACTAAATACGACAAGCTCTTAGGGACACTGGACATCTTCGGCTGGAAACAAACTGTCACTATCCCTACAAGAGGTGACAATGTACTAGACTTAATATTCTGTCACGATATAAGCCCCCTCTCAATCTTAGTGGGTTCCAAGTTTTCAGGTAGTGACCACAAAACAGTAATGTGTGCTCTGCCACTTCCACTGAATAGCAATGCAGCTCATACCTCCACTTCACAACAAGTACTATATAGGAACTATAGTAAGGCAAACTGGACCTTAGTAGAATCAGTGCTAAGATCCTCCGAATGGAGCGAATACTTCACTACTGATGACCTCTCGAGAGCTCTGAGCATCTTCTACCATAACTCGAACACATGCTTAGATGCTGTCATTCCACTGCAAACACTTGAGCTGTCCCCACATAGGAAGTCATTCATAAAACCAAAGGATCGTATGAAACTGAAGAAACTCTCAACAAGTTACTTCAAACACCACGACTTTGGCACACTAGGTTTAATACTTAACACCCTTAGTTCCATCTCACAAGCTCGAAATTTGCGTATGAGAAACGAAGAACGCATCGCAGTAGCCAGTCCTGCTAGAGTGTATGCACTCACGGAAATCTTAAAGAAGCGAATGAATCGCAAAAATCACAGCATTTCCCTCCTCATAGACAAAGGTAGGCTATGTACTAATTCCGCAGACATGTGTGAATTATTCAACTCAACTTTTGCAGGTAACTACCTTAAGCCCACAGTCCAGTTACTCAATATACACCCTGCTACTAATGTGGCACAAACTCCATCTCCACACACACCAAACTTAATTAGCACTATTGAATTTAACTATACTAACATTAAACAAACTATAAGAACCCTAAAATGCTCAAAAGGTTTCGGTACTGACGGCATATCATCCTATTTTTATAAATATGGTGGCCCTGACATTCCCTTACTCCTGCTTAAAATATTCACAATGTCCTTAGAAACCCAAACTTACCCTGATGTATGGAAAACAACGTTTATTATGCCTAAACACAAATCTGGCTCGAAAACAGACGTCAGTAACTACAGGCCAATTAATATCACACCTATAGCTTCTAGAATTATGGAGAGACTAGTTAAAGAAAACCTAATGAAGCATATGCTTAGTTGCAATATTATAAGCCCGAACCAACATGGATTCCTAAAATCCAGATCTTGTTTAACATGCCACTTAGACTTCTTTAACTTTGTGACCAGCAGTCGTGACAGACGACAACTAGTACTTGTCATCTACTTTGACATCTCAAAGGCATTTGACCGTGTCAACCATTTACTACTAGTGCACAAGCTGAAATCCTTAGGAATAAGTGACCCGCTATTAGGATGGCTTAAATCATTCCTTAACAATAGGTCCCAAATAGTTAAACTCGGATCTATAACTTCGAAACCTAGCCAAATCACCTCTGGTGTAGTACAAGGTAGTGTCATTGGACCCCTTCTATTTACCCTATATATTAACGACATATGCGCTTGCTTTACTCATGGTAAACCATTCATCTTTGCAGATGACCTAAAAGTAGCTTATACATTCCAACCTGATGACCTAGGGTACTTCCAGAATGTTGTACAAGAAGAACTAGATAAAGTGACTGCTTGGTCGTCTTTATGGAACCTCCAATTTAACCTTAATAAATGTGGCTGGATCTGCTTCGGTGCACCCTCAATCGACATAAAGTTAACGCTTCAATCGGCTAACCTAACGAAACTCCAGAGTGTCGTTGACCTAGGTCTGAGGTACTCGAGTAACCTAACATTCTCTGAGCAAGTGGCATCACAGACTCAAAAGTCGAGGATGCTCTTAGGATGCATACTCAGGAACTTTCACGACAATGAAGCAAAGCTCATTCTGTACAAAACCTGTGTGAGGCCACTACTAGAATACTGTCCATTTATTATTAGCAGCACTCACACACGTGAAAAGCTAAGAATTGAAAGTATCCAACGATATTTTACCTCGAAACTACTAGGCTACGAATGTAAGAAAGACTACATCTCACGTTGCAAGATTCTACAACTTGACCCACTCTGGACAAGACGACTAATTATAAACCTAGTATTCTTCTATAAGGTCCTACACAAAATATCATTCTCAGACATTAAGGACATACAATTCGCGCAAGAAGGCTCTTACGATCTGCGTAACCAAAATTGCACAGTGACAATAAAAGCCTTTAAGTCAACACTCCGCGAAAACTTCTTCACGGTCATGTATTCTAAAATATGGAACAATCTGCCCCTAGATATCAGGAACTGTAATACAGTTTTAAGTTTCAAACGCTCTCTGTACACACTATTTCACTCTACTGACTATATAAATAAACTATTTATCCCTAGAACGAATCAACTATTAGTCTACTACAGTACCTAAACGCGCTTAAATACCCTTACTTCCCTAAAGACTATAAATAAACTAGTAGCATAAATGCATAAAAAGACTATTTCACTCTACCGACTATATAAATAAACCATTTATCCCTAGAACGAATCAACTATTAGTCTACTACAGTACCTAAACGCGCTTAAATACCCTTACTTCCCTAAAGACTATAAATAAACTAGTAGCATAAATGCATAAAAAGACTATTTCACTCTACCGACTATATAAATAAACTATTTATTCCTAGAACGAATCAACTATTAGTCTACTACAGTACCTAAACGCGCTTAAATACCCTTACTTCCCTAAAGACTATAAATAAACTAGTAGCATAAATGCATAGAAAGACTATTTCACTCTACCGACTATATAAATAAACCATTTATCCCTAGAACGAATCAACTATTAGTCTACTACAGTACCTAAACGCGCTTAAATACCCTTACTTCCCTAAAGACTATAAATAAACTAGTAGCATAAATGCATAAAAAGACTATTTCACTCTACCGACTATATAAATAAACCATTTATCCCTAGAACGAATCAACTATTAGTCTACTACAGTACCTAAACGCGCTTAAATACCCTTACTTCCCTAAAGACTATAAATAAACTAGTAGCATAAATGCATAAAAAGACATAGTAGAAACAAATTTTTGTTCATCAAATTACAATGTACAACGAATATAATCAAATGTTTTAGACTCCACCTGGTTTTTCTTTGTCCTCTGGTACATTTCTGTTGTATTTACTTTGTAGTACAAGTTGCATTGATCTACATTCCGAATGAAGCTGAGAAACAATTGAAGTCACTTACTCATATATCATCCCTCATGGTTTGGCTAGTAATGGCTCATCATCCTTGATGAAATCCACTGTCACCATAACAAGACGCTGTACAGCATCTTATACAAGCACTGTCAACGATCTAAAATGGTTTTTATATAGCTTTCTACGCGTTTATCAACTTACTCGTACGGAGCAACCATGCTGTGACAAATGGCGGGCTATGGGTGACTTGAGTGCAGTAAAACAAATCTGCTTGACAATGACCAATATTAATCTACATTCAGTTGAATTCACATTTGGTATTACTTGCAATTTAAGTGATGTCAAAATCATAAAAATAAATCACTCATTTTAAATTAATACACAATTTGAACATAAAACAAGATACGATGCCGCACACAACAAAGTTATATGGAGGAATTGGCTTCAAGCTTTATTTTTTTCCCAAATATTTGTAATTTATCCGACACGTACTTGGGTTTTTTTTGTTAATGCGAAGACAATATTTCTATATTTCTTTATGTGCTCCATTGAACGACTAACTATCAGAATGTGCTCACTAACTGATATCAGAGAGGACAGCAACCATGTAATTTCACTATAAATCAAATTCATGTAATTTAAATAATACTTATCCATGCCTGTACAACTGGTGTGTCCTACATTGATAGGAAAATATATATTATTATTATATTATTATAGCAGTTATTCTATGATAGCGAGACATTTGAAGGAGAACTAGCCCACAGACACAAGTTAAATATACGATTTGAGGATGCCAAACACACACGAAAGTAGTTAATTTACACATCAAGAACATTGTTCATTTGAGTGACTACTTCTCCCGCGTAATCTGCGGCAAACATCTCTCCATATTTGTCACAAATTCTCGTCAGGCCCGCATTCATAAGCCTCCTATTGGTTACGTATAAGTTACATTGATTTCGCGGCACAATTGCTGACGTGCTTGGAGATGCGTACGAGTCGCGAGACCATGTCCATCGTTTACACTTCTGCAGCACATGATTAACTACAAAAGGTGGAACAGTAAACGGAAATAGAATTATGCACACAATATTAAAGGATAAATAATGACAGTGCTTACGTCCTGTTTTCAGTTAAGACAAACCGTTATGAAATATATATGTACTTTAGTATCTACGATTTTCAGTCAGTTAGGAGTAGGTTAATATGCATTAACTATGGAGACATAAAATAGGGAATACTTCAGGTGGTAACCTAGTATATCTTACGTGTAAATGAACATACAAGTTTCAAAAAAAGGGTATTTTACCTGTGAAACACGCCTTTCTGAAATGCACCAACAGCAAGTGTCGACAGGGATACCGACAAGTCTGGAACTTCATACAAGTGCATGTGCATGCACGCAGATCCACCTCTACTTGTCTCCTATTGTCCTCCGAGAAGATATAATCAAAAGCTTCAAACTGAAAGAAGTCCATCGTCGCTTTGCATAATCAGCGGTCACTTTCTTCGCAGTGTATGGCGTCAGCTGGCGTAAAATTGGTATTATGCGTTTGGAACATGAATACTTGAGGGAACGCGACTGAGCAATCATGGACTCCTGCTCTATTCTAGAATTACTTAGTTGAAACCATTTGTAAACCTTCAGCATGCTTTTATGCAGACTATCTGATCTAAGCAAGTACCGCTTCATCTGCTTGTAAGAACTTTCTACTCGATTGTTGGTATCATTACCAAAGTCAGTACATGTTCCCTGAAAGCTGCTGCCCACAAGTGTCGTCGACTCATCCAACGACGTTGTAAATACTGACTAACACCAACATCCAATCTGCTTATAACTCTGAAATAGAAGTTAAATCTGGAAAAATGAAAATAATAAAGGCATTACTCAGATCTCCTTTTACACTGAACTAAGCGACATAAGTACTTCTTCACAATGGGATTCCGCGTCTAAAACTGAAATTTTAATTATGTTTTTAAATAATTTACTTTACGACAAAATGCACGACAAACATGAATAGAACAAAGAACAATGTGCGCTTCTCTGTGTGTTAACTTCACTGCTCCTATTAAAGCTTGAGCACAATCCATAATGAATGTTTCTGTTTTAGAGGTGTCTTCCATTATTCTACGAAACGAGTCCAAAATCCAAACAACATCACGCTTGAATTCCTTTCGCGTCCAAGCAAATAGATACCGTCTCCCACGACCAAAATTATCCGTCACAACAAACTGAAACAAGGAATACCTGCATGTTGATTAATTAATTAATAAACTTACTTCCCTTTATTTGTGTTATATGTAGAATCGATGCCAACAGCCTCCGGAAACCGTTTATACAAATCTATTTGCTCATAAGTAGAAAAACAGACTCTCATTAGTGAATTCCTTATCGGTTCATCTGAATAATACTCCAATAACTTCCCACGGGACTTAAGGAATTCAAAAATGTCATAACGGCTCGACATACCTGAAGTAATTTACATTTACATCAACGTTACCTTTATTAACTGAAGCTTTCAGATTTCTAAGGTGATTGAGAGTTATGTCCTTGTGGAATGTTTCCTTAACATGCATAATTATTTCATCTGATGAGTGTGACTGGTGAAGAAGTGGTTCTACATTTCCTTTCTCTTCCGCTGTTAGTCGTCTAGACCATGAATCATTCTGCATATACACCCTGGTGCATGGATGGTTGTGGACCATTTTGTGATATGTTATCACGTATTCACTATAACGCAAAATTACGCGAAATGCAGACAGACAGTTGCAACATTTAGACCTTAAACATACATAATATCATAATACACTTCCTCTTACGACTTGTTCCGCAATTTCAGGCCAGCTTTACCACGGTTCACACAAAAAGTGCATTTAAAATAAACGTAAGCGTACTTACATCTATCGTCCCCTGTTGTTTTGCTCTGAATATGCACATAGTGAGTGCAGGACAACTACATTGTTAGCATTAAATGACTTCCTCACTTTTTGAAATTCTCCTAAGGAATTCTCAAATTCCTCCCAGCTAAAGAAACGCCTTCCCAGCATAATTTTATCGAAAATTTCACTGACGTCAGCAGTACTTTCACTCGCATTGCCTACCTGGAATAAACCAAAAAGGCGTTGTCAATTAGCATCCATCTGTGTCGCAATATCGATCAATAAAATGCTACATGTATAACCTAAAATCGAGAAAAGCCCTAGAACTCACGGATTCCTTGACATCGCCAGCAACCGATAGGACAACAAACCGAGTGTATGATAAACCAAGCCTGGCACATGCACAAAATAAGTAAAAGAAAACGTTAGAATACTAAAATTTTGCATTTATATTCATCAGACATGCTTGCAAACAACGCATGCCGCAACCACGCAAAACTGCACACGACATTACCTACCTAGGACAAATTAAATATCAAACTGGCCACCACTGTTCTAGCCAATCAAAGCTGAGAGAGCCCTTAAGCGCGGGAGATTTAACACGCTCTAACGGATATCATCACCCATTGTGGAAGGTAAGTAGCATTTTTACAGGTGTTGACGTGAAACATAAGAGATGCAGAATGAACAGTAATTGTAAGTGAGTGATCCATAAAGTGTTTGAAAGTTCATAAAACTTCAAAGTCACCGGTAAGTACGCCATAACTGTGACATTTACAGTAGTATATGAAACCAACTTTGATTTCATGATAGAGGTGGATCCGTTATTCACCAGATGAGCTAGCAATATTCCGAATAAGTAAAGGATAGCAGCAGTGTATCAGTGCCTTCGTTGAAGGCAGTACCTTTGAAAAGAAAAGAAGACACAAGAAAACCAGCAGGGAGGTGCAGAAGTATATAATAGGTGTTAGTAATTCAAAAAGTATATAACAAACATGGGTTTATCATTTTTTATTGTTTTTAAAAAAGTATTATTTCCCCGGTAGGTTTTAGTGGTGGGATTCTACTGTCTTTCTTGCGAAAAATTAGTTTAAGTAAAAAAGGTGATAATTTTACCTACTCATCTACGTTGAAAAGGAGTTAAACACAAAAGTCAAAGTGCGTGAACTATGTGGAAGATAAGCGAGGGCCTTATAATATCTGCTGTTTTTCTGAAGTATAATAATATATGTGTAAAACTTGGGAACTGTGATAGTAATTCCATATTAGTTTGTTTATTAGATAAGTCACACAGTGAAACAGTATTATTTACTGGATCACATTTCGAACACGACTTTGAAAGTCGCGTGATTACAATTGATATAATTATGAACGATAAATTTTGTTCGAAACGTCATCCAGTAAATAATACTGCTTCACTGTGTGATGTATCTAACAAACAAACTAATATGGAATTTCTGAAGTATAAATTACGGTGTCTTTCTGAAGTTGGGGACTCATACCATGTACTTGCATTCGGGGAATTTGTTATTTAAACTTTGGCTTTAGGCGATTTTCAACTTCGGTTTTATTTTATTTTATTCATTCTCTTATTTCGCAGAAGCCATTCGAACTCAGGAGCCTTAGCAATAGAGTTCTGTCCCACAGGTAAGGGTTCTCATATGTATCCTTCAGTATCCTCCGATACTTCGGCACTGACATTATTCATGTTTTGTGGTGTAATCGTGTGTGTATGCGAGGTGTTTGTAGCTACTTATCGTGGGTCGGGGGTTTTATCCGAGTTTATTTCGACATTCTTGAATTTTGTAAGGGAGGATAAAATATTCCCTGATTTCTTAAACTGTTTGGCCATTATGTAGCCATCAAATATAAAAGTATAGGACACGTGAGGCCCAGATCTTTTTTATTTTATCAAATACACTGACAGGGAGTGCATAAGAGGTTTGCAGCACTTAAGAAGGAGTCCCAAACCGACTGTATGGACTCACTGTCTCGCATATTGTATACTATGGCGTTCTGCTCAGATGCCAGCCTTTTAACCACTTCGCTCCACAAAAAGTTCATGGCGTTCTCTAATTCTCTAGCACTTTCCAAGTCACTATGAGTTGATTCAGACTTAGAATTAAAGAGTTTTGGGAATGTAAGATGCCATAGTTCTTCTGTAATATGCGAGAGTTTCTGGTATGAAGTCAAGTAGACCCAACTTCGCCCTGAGATCATTTATTTCCAGCTGCATGTCGTTTGTGATGCAGATTAAGTTAGAAATTTGTCTTTTCTGATAGGATATCTTCCACCTGTATTACAGGAGCTAGCATCGTGTTGGAGCCATTTATACTAGATCAACTATATACATATATTTATTCCTGTTTATGCAGGAACATACCAATTGTACAGGCATGGATAAGTTATTATATAAATTACACATGTTTCGATGTATGTTGAATTTACAGTTTGTTTGTTCTTTCTGACATTACAGTCAGTCGGAACAGTCTGCAAAATAGTCTGTCTGTGTAACACATAAAGAGATACAGAAATATTGTCTTCGCATTAACATTAATGTTCTATGTATATATAAATGTTTATAAATACATATAACCGTATAGTAAACATTTCCTATATTCTAGTTGTGTTTTCATGTATTTTCGCGAAGTCTTAGAGTTTATTTAGTGTCATAAAATTTAGTAGTGAGTCTAGGCGTTATAGTGTTCTAATAGGTGATGCGTTTTAGAAATAAGGGGTGCGGTTTGATTGGCATAGTTATTGGGATGAAACAGTTCATATAGCAAGCGTTCAAAGCTTATAATAGAGTGACAAGTCCTTATTTCTAGGGGTAAACTGTTCCAGATCTTAGAGTACATGACTATGAAAAAGTTTGCACGGAGTGCTGTTTTACAGTTTTCCATAGATACTGTGCATGTTTGGTTACGCAGGTTGTAAGAGCCATCTGGTGAAAACTGTATCTCCTCGCTGTCTGAGAATGATATTTTATGCAAGACTTTAAAGAAGAATGTTAGGTTAATGCTGAGTCGTCTCATCCAGAGTGGGTCGATACCTAGAGTTCTACACCTTGATGTGTAGTCCTTTTCGCAGTCAAATCCTAGAAGTTTAGACTTGAAGTATCGTTGGACGCTTTCTACTTTAAGTTTGTCACTTATGCGAGTGCTGCTGAGAATAAATGGACAATATTCAAGTAGTGGTCTGACACAAGTTTTATATAATAGTAGTTTCGCTTCGTAGTTGTGGAAATTCCTGAGTATGCATCCTAAGAGCGTCCTCGATTTACGCGTCTGTGTCGCCACTTGCTCAGAAAATGTCAGGTCACTAGAGTACCTGAGTCCTAGGTCAGCAACACTTTAGAGTTTAGGCAAGTCAATAGATTCAAGTACCAGTTTATTGAGGGTGCACCGAAACAGATCCAACCACATTTTTTAAAGATGAATTTTAGGTTCCATGTGGAGGACCATGCAGTTACTCTATCTAGTTTTTCCTGAACAGCTTTCTGAAAGTATCATCACAGTGGAACGTGTAAGCTACTTTGAGATCATCTGCAAAGATGAATGGTTTACCAAGTGAGAAGCAGTTGCATATGTCGCTGACATATAGAGTGAATAGGAGGGGGGCTAAGACGCTACCTTGAACTACTCCAGAAGTGACTGGACTAGGTTGAGAGTTTACAGAACCCAGTCTAACTACTTGGGACCTATTGTTAAGGAATGATTCAATCCATCCTAATAATGGGTTACGTATTCCTAAGGAGTTCAGCTTATTGATTAGCAGCAAATGGTCAACGCGGTCAAAGGCTTTGGATATGTCGAAGTAGATGACTAGTACTAGTTGTTGTTTGTCTCGGCTGCTAGTTATATAGTTAAAGAAGTCAAGGTGACATGTCATGCATGATCTGGATTTTAGGAATCCATGTTGGTTGGGACTCAGAATATTGCAGCTGGGCATATGTTTGAGAATATCATCTTTAACTATTCTTTCAATAATTCTAGATGCTATGGGTGAAATATTGATTGGCCTATAGTTGTCGACTTCAGTTTTCGATCCGCATTTGTGTTTGGGTATTATAAATGTGGTTTTCCATTTATCTGGATAGGTTTGGCTTTCTAGGGACATTGTAAAGATCTTAAGTAATAAAAAGGAAATGTCAGAACCACCGTGTTTATAAAAATACGATGGTATACCGTCAAAACCAGCACCACTAGAGCTTTTAAGAGTATTAATGGCTTGGTTAATATTAGAATAAGTGCAATGAACTGTACTGATTTGTTTCAGCGTTGAAGAAGAAGGGAGTTCTATTGTAGATTGTAAGCCGAGAAGTGGACTTGTGGGCTTAAGGTAGTTAGCTGCAAGCGTCTCGATAAACAGTTCACACATATCTGCATGGTTGCTGTATAGTTTACCCTTGTTTATAAGGAGAGAAATTTTATGGCTTTGACGATTCATTCTTTTCTTTAGGATTTCTGTGAGAGCACCTACTCTGGTGGTGCTGGCTAGTGTAGTGCATTCTTCATTTCTCATACGCAAGTTATGAGCTTGCGAGATGGAGCTAAGAGTACTAAGTATTGACCCTAGTGTACTAAAGTTGTGTCGTCTGAAGTAACTTGTTGACAGTCTCTTCAGTTTCCTACGATCCTTTGGCTTTATGAATGACTTTCTATGTGGGGAAAACTTTAGTGTTTGAAGTGGGATGACAGCATCTAAGCATGTGTTGGAGTTGTAGTAAAAGATGTCTAGAGCTTTCGAGAGGTTATCAGTATAGAAGTACTCTCTCCATTCTGAGGATCTTAGCATTGATTTTACTAGAGTCCAGTCTGCCTTACTGTAGTTCCTGTAAGTTATTTGTTGTGAAGTAGGGGTATGGGTTGCATTGCTACTTGACGGAAGTGGCAGTGCACACAGCACTGTTTTGTGGTCACTCCCTGAAAACTCAGAACCTACTAGGGTAGAAAGAGGACTTATATTGTGGCAGAAGATTAAGTTTAGTACGTTATTACCTCTTGTAGGGGTTGTGACAGTTTGTTTCCAGCCGAATATATCCAGTGTACCTAAGAACTTATCAAGTTTAGTCGGGCCTGTGGGTATATCCCAGTTGATTTCTGGTAAGTTAAAGTCTCCACCTAGGATCTTATGACCGTAGTGTAGGGTGGATAATTGTTCCAGAGTATTAATAAGTTGGGTCTCATAATTACTAAAGGTACCAGGTGCTCTGTAGGTGCATCCTATTATTACTGTTGTGTTATTTAAGTGTACGTTGACCCATAGAGCCTCAGACATGTTAAGTGTACTACTTTCTAGCTGTGATACAGTAAGTGCACTCAGAAAGTACATGAGACAACCCCCTCCCTTACCACCTTCCCTGTCACACAGAAAGTGTGTGTATTTATCTAAGATTATTCCTTCATCCAGTATGTTCGAATTACACCAGGATTCAGTGATAACAATTATAGGGGGTTTGTATATTACTGTGAGTGCTCTGAGCATCGGTAGTTTATTTAGAACAGATCTAGCCTTTATGAAGATTAGGTAAAGATGAGAGTTGAAATGGCGTTTGAAGTATTTAAGCTCGTTAATCAGCCCCGAATATGGTTCAGCACCCAGTAGTACTGTTTGACATGACGACCCTATGTTAAGAGGAGTTCCAACACCATGCTCATCTATGTATATCGAGTTGGTGTGTGCTGTTTTCGGTGAAGAGTTAAGCGTTGGAGTACTGGATTTGCTGTAGGCCAAGGCATTTTTATTTTCAGTTAAGCTGGAAACGTGGGTAGGGATCTTTATTTGACCTTAACTTGTGCATATATCAAGTGTGCTTAATGGATGCGGGTGCACTAGACTGTTCCTGTATTCATGCAAGGGGGGAGCAAGCACTAGTGGTTTAGGAGTGTTAACATTCCTACCAGCTGTTTTTTCAACGCTGACAGGGACGCAGGGGATAAAAATTGATTAGGACTTTGTGAAGACCATGGTTTATTATTCCACCTATTGCTAGGTACTAGTTGTGTCCTTGTATGGGTTTCGTGTGTACTGCTTTGTGGGTTAGTTCGCAGCAGACTTGTACCATATATCCGATCAAAATTTATTTGTGTGCCATACTGTGAATGCCCTGAGTTGTTGGTGGTCGAGTTCTGACTATTGTCAATTGCACTCTTGAGGGTGGCATTGTTTTGGCGTTGGTTATCAGTGTGTGCCATGGTGCTATTTCGCACGTTGTGGGTGCCAATACTATTGACCGTGGGGAATGTGGGCTTACTTATACTGCCATTGTTGTTGTTGGCATGATTTGGGGTCATATTCTTCTTTTTTTTCCAATGGACTTATGGCTAGGAGAGAACAGGGTCGACTTTCTGGGGATTTTGACTTTTTTCCAGGATTATTTGGTGACATGTCTATATCTACGGTGGTAGGTGGTATAGTTTTATTGGCTATTTGATTACAATTTAGTGGCCTTTCGGTTGGTGTCGCTCTCTGAGAGGATAATTCTGTGTGGTTTCAGAGGGGTGGTGCGGTGGATTCTACGGTGTCTCTCAAAGGGTTGGGTATAATTGCTGCTTGCAATGTCCTATTATTTATTCCACAATTAGATTCAGTGGGATAATTACATACGCGACTTTCTATGACTGTCTTGTCCACCGCAACCTTTATTAGTTTGTAGTTTCTGGCTTGCGATAGGGTGTGTTGGGAGTGGATGAATTTTCTGGCCTCTGCAGGTGTTTCAAACTGAAAACGAATAGGACAATACTTTTCATGTTAACTCTTCTTCAGCCTGTAGCACTTAGTCTTGGAGTTGGGCATTTTCGCCTCACTAAGATGCGCTGTACCCTTTTTAGTGCCTCATTGTCCGGAACGTTGTAGACAACAGCATTTAGTTTAGCGTCGAGTCGTTTTGTTGCTTCTGTAGTAACAGAGTTAATGAGGGAGTGCTTTTTTCACGTATTTTCACGTATTTGACAAATCGCTGTTTTTGTTGTGTTATTCACTTCGAGAACATTTAAAAAACCTTAACTTGACTTTTGTCTGTTAAGTTTTTATTCTAAACATTCATATAGTCTATATTGGGTAACTTGTCTTGGCAGTTCCATTAGTTCATTATGTCAAAAGTACCACATAAATGTAATAGGGTGGAGTGTTACTTTTTGGTAGATGATGGAATACAGTGTAATAACTGTAAAAAGTGGTATCATAAGATGTGTACTGGATTACGTCCAGCTGCATACAAACGTTGTATTGCTCCAACATCCAACTGGATGTGCAGAATGTGCTGCTCCCCAAAGATGACTTTGATAAGGGAGGCTCACGAGCTATTGTCTAAGGCTATGGAACTTCCTGATGATAGCGTGGCGAGTAATAGTGACACAGACTGCCCGTCTGAAGATGACGCTGCAAGTGCCATCATGAATGTTACTACACCGGCGATTACTATCCCAGTTACCCCGGAAGTAAAACCTACTAGGCGTTCGAAGCGTCTTAGTAAGCGAAAGGGTAACAGAACGGAAGCTGCAAACAGCATCTCAGCACCAGAGAACACTGTAAGCGAAGTTCACCATGAAGGTGGTGCAGACACTGATCTCGATTGTACCAACAAAAACTGCAGCAGCCCTGAGAAGCAACTGCAGACAGATGATAAGTGGGTAACGAAAATAAGCAATCGAAAGAAACATAGTAATACTAATGGTAAGCAAACGTCTGTTACCTGTAGCCAGGCTGCATCAGTAGTGGTGAGAAAAGACGTAGCCACTGCTAAACACGATAAGCTCTCCTTAGACTCTAACATAATTGTTGGAAACTTAGAAGAGTCCAAAGAATCTGATCCCGTAAAAAGGCACGATCACGACCTCATATTAGTGAGTAGTATTATAAGGAAGATGCTTCCAGCGAATTTCCCTGGAGTATCGATTAAAAAGCTGATCAGAATAGGCAAAAGAGATGATGAATGTTCTAATCAGCGTAGGTTGCTTAAAGTAGTCTTAGGTTCTCCTGATGAACGGAATCATCTACTGGCTAATGTACACAACCTTACCGGGTCAGGAATTTCAGCCAGACCTGATTTATCTCTTGAAGACAGACTAAAACGAAAAGAAGTTTTGTCCCAGCTAGAAACAAGACGTAAAAATGGTGAGACTAACCTTAAACTGGTGGGTTTTCAAATAGTCAGGTCTTGGAAACGTATGCTTCCAAGACCTGTGTGGATAAGCCGGACCTCATAGGAAGCCTGAAGGTAGTGTACACTAATATACGTAGTATCGGGAACAAATTTCATGAGCTAGGTGTATTAGTGGAAGACCTTAGCCCAAGTATTGTGGCCATTACTGAAACATGGCTGATTTCTGGATTAGATGACACACCTGAGCTATGCGGATTTAGTTGCTTGCGCAGCGACAGGGTTAAGGGTTGTAGAGGTGGCGGGGTTGCTCTGTACATCAACAACTCCCTACATGTTCGTTCCGTGAAATCTCAAGCGCATGACAGTGGGACAAGTGAGGTGATTAGCTGTGAATTAAGCTTTGCAACTGGCACTTTACTCATTGGTGTTCTGTATAGAAGTCCCTTTTGTCAGTGTGATGACTTTATTTTAGATCACCTCAAACAATGGAGTAAACACAGTAGCTGTCTTATTCTAGGTGACTTTAATGCACCTCATATAGACTGGATAGCTGGCACATCTCCAGGATCCACTAATAAGTTTGACAGCCGGTTACTCTTGACTACCATGGAAAATGCCCTGACACAACATGTCTTAGGTAGTACAAGATTCGGTTCTACCCAAGGATCTTCCTTGCTGGACTTAGTGCTTACTCATGACAACGACGACGTGGATGGTCTAGTTATTCATCCACCTCTAGCAAACAGTGATCATGGGGTGTTAGATTTTGACTTAAGGGTTGTCAATTTAGTCAGTTTTCAACCCAAATCCCGACCTAGTGTTTGGCATGCTGACATAGTCTCTATAAAGGAGCGTGCTTCAACTACCGACTGGTCAGTCAATATTGTCTCATCCATTGAAGATGAATGGGATAGATTTAAGAAAACAGTTGAGAGGGTTACCACTGATTTCATTCCCTGGAGGGTTCCTAAAAGACCAACAAACCGGCCACCATGGATAAATAGACAAGCTATAACACTCCTAAGACGGAGAAAAAGGTTCTGGAATCTCTTTGTTTCTACTGGGCTACAGCAGTTCCGGCTGAAATACTGTGAAACCAGAAACCAGTGTAAAACTTTGATTCACCAGTCAAGGATAGCTTACGAAACCCAGTTAGTTAAAAGTTCACCAGGCTGCCCAAAAAGACTCTTCTCATATATCAAGAGAAGAACACGTAAGAGTGATGCTATCCCACCTCTTATGCTTGAAGATGACCAGACAAACATGGCTGAGGATAACTTGACTAAGGCTGAGGCTTTGTCCAAGCACTTTAGTCAAGTATTCTCTGATAATATTGATACCAGCTTTGTAACTTTTCCAGAAGGTAACTTGAAAATGGCACCCTTATACATTGGAAAGGATACTGTCCTAAAGTACCTTCTAAGGCTCAATCCTGGTAAGTCCAGTGGCCCTGATGAACTCCACCCACGTATTTTAACAGCATTGGCTGAAAACATAGCTGAGCCATTGTCGGTAATCTTAAATATGTCTCTGGACCAGTCTAAATGTCCAAGAGACTGGAAAGATGCCATCATTAGTCCGGTCTTCAAAACCGGATCTAGAAACTTAGTTCAGAACTATCGTCCTGTTAGTTTAACCAGTATTGTTGTTAAACTACTGGAAAGAATAATTCGTGATGCTATCATTCAGTTCATTGAAGGGAACAAACTTTTCGCTGTGGAACAGCATGGTTTTAGAGCAGGTCATTCTTGCTTGACCAACCTTCTTTTGGCCAGAGAAAGTTGGGCAAGCTCAGCTGATGCTAATATACCGGTGGATGCCATATTCATCGACCTTAGCAAGGCGTTTGACAGGGTTTCTCATTCAGGTCTTCTAGTAAAGTTAGGTAGTATGGGAATCAATAAAGTGGTTGCCGACTGGATTCAAGACTTTCTAAAGGACAGAAGACAAAGAGTACGAGTTAACGGGGTTTTATCAACATGGGAATCGGTTAAGAGTGGCGTTCCTCAGGGTACAATTCTAGGCCCACTTCTTTTCCTGATTTATGTTAATGAGATTCCATCGGTAGTTAGGTCATCCTGCTTACTGTTTGCTGACGACATCAAGATATGGAGGGCTTTACACGATGACAGTGATCAACTTGCTTTGCAGGAAGATTTAAACTTGTTAAGTGATTGGTGTAAGTACTGGGCCTTGGAGATTAACTTAAGCAAGAGTGTAGTTATGCGTGTATCTCATAGTCACGTGCACAATTACTCAATGAATGGCATTACTCTTCCAGTGGTCACTGAGTACAGGGACTTGGGAGTGGTTGTGCAGCATGACTTGAAAACAGCAACAAACTGTAGAGCTGCAGCCACTAAGGGTTTTCGAATATTATGGGCCATACGCAAAGCTTTTGCGAATTTTGACGCTGAAATATTTCGTATATTATATCCGACTTATATCAGACCTCATTTGGAATATGGGATCCAGGCAGCGAGCCCGTGTTTCAAATACGAAATAGACTTATTAGAAAGGGTGCAAAGAGTAGGAACTAAGCTAATAAAGGGTTTCTCAACCCTCTCATATGAAGAGAGGTTAAGTCGACTGGGTTTATTTCCACTGTCATACAGACGACTTAGGGGTGACCTAATACTGGCATACCGTATCCTAAGAAATGATTTTGGGGCAAATTTATCTAATTTATTTCTTCCTTCTAGCACCAACCAATTGCGAGGACATCACCTCAAGGTTCAAAAACCACGGTCGAATCGTCTGCGTTTGGAGATCCGTTTTTCGCATCGGATTGTGAACCATTGGAACTCCTTACCGGAACACGTCGTATCAGCGCCATCCGTTGATTCATTCAAGGCGAGATTGGACCTCCTGTGTGTAACAAATCGAAAGGATTAACACAGGCATATAGCCTACTATCCTAAATAAATTGTAAACTGTAAACTGTAAACTATCTACCTTCGATACCGATTCTGTGTCAAGTTCGTTGATGTCTACAGTTTTCATGAGGATAGTTAAAGGTGTCAGTTCACAGACCTGCGATCTGATATCGCTGATCTGATCTGATAATTTGGATATTTTGGTAGTGGTTTCAGTAATTCCAGGATTTACTGACTTATTGTTTTTATTTCCCTTAACTCGGCCTTAAGTTCTCCCATAGACAACTTTAGAAGTTCTATTTCTGAAGATAGTACTGAAACAGAGCTCGATGGATGGAGTTTTTCGATAAGCACATAAGGTGTAGGGAGGGTTTCTGTATGATCAGAGGGTACTGAATTTTTGGGAGTAGTGCTAATACTAGCTGTCAGTACAGTTTTATCCTCAGTTTCAGCTCGACGCTTACGACATACAAGTGGGTTATGTGGCTCACTATAACCGTTTGTAGGGAGTGTGTTGCTTGGTGTAGCAATCAAGGACGTAAAATTAGTCATCAATTTTACAGGGGATTGAGTTCGTTGCTTTTTGCTTTGATTAACCATAACTATTTGCTAGAAGAGTTAATGGTTATAGGTATGGAGGAAGTAGAATACTTGTGCAAGGATTACAACAAGATAAATTTCATGTAACGAATCGCGCAAAAATGTAACGCAAACGTTGAACGTACCGCGTTACATTACACGACGCACAGATAATGGACGTTCAGTAACAACCTGCAGCCTTTGACAGCTCGAGAGTTAAAAATTAGTCTAGACCCTTAACAGAAAAATAAGGGTTGTATGGATCTAAATTATAAAAAAATATTTTTGCTCCTACCATCTACGAGACTGTTCAGCCTCTTGCCAAGATGCCACTCTATGGGCCCTACAGAAATTCGCGAGACATCTTACGGATCAGCTTGTCCCATGGATTCTAATCTTCCAGATCTTTGAATTCAATTCACACTGAAATATCACTTATCTACCTCACGATAACCTTTTTATTTACACACTATTATACTCTGTCTTATATTAACTACCTAGGCCTTTATTGAATCTAAAACTTCCTCTTTGTTCATATTTGCTGCTTGCTTAAAGTCTGGTCGCTTTGATTAAAAATACAACAACACCAATGATTGAACAAGGCTATATTTTCATCGAAAACATCATAGTTTCCATGCTTAGACCAATATGGTTACCACTAAACATTGCAAATGTATACTGTCATTCCAAGGAGTCTCCAACTCCCATGATAAAAATAATATATTCTCATTTTTGTACATGAGGGACGCCAGTTTACAGGCATCATCAATTCGATAAATTACACATACAACTAGAAAGCATATTAAGTAAAGATAATATAATAAGGTGCATGTTTATTTCTACATGTGTAGGACACACCCGTTGCACAGGCGTGTATAAGTATTATTTAAATTGCCTAAATTTGATTTATGGTTACACTACATTATTTAATGACCTTTAATTCCTAGAGGAACATAGGGCGTCAGCCGCGAGTCTCCATTGCGTTCGGTTCTCTGCCAACGTTTTCGCCCGGCTCCAAGACTGCCCTCATGCTTTCATCTCCCCTTCACATCACCTCCTCCAAGTCACCCTTGCACTGACGACCAACTCACCGCTTCCCTTTCGGGTTCCACTCGAGCGATGGCTTGTCTAGTGATGTCACTTGATGCATTGTTTCCTCAGAGTATGACCGGCCAATCCATCTCCATTTCTTCCTGCCTATTTCTTTCACAATCGGTTCCTGCTGGGTTGGTTCGCTCATTGCCAGAGATCTCTGTTGCTGATCTTTTCTGACCGGCCATCTGATGTTGAGTAGTACTGAGCGAAGAAAACTGCTAATGAAGGTCTGTAGTTTGTTTGAGATGCTCTTTATGACGCGCTGGCCATGTCTCTGATCCGTATAGTAGCACTGACTTCACATTGGAGTTGAAAATCCTGATCTTATTTTTGATTCTGAGTGCTGTTGACCTCCACACAGACTTGAGAGTAGTGAAAGCTTGCCTTGCTTTTCCGATCCTTGCTTTGATATCCTCGTCAGTTCCGCCTGTAATAATAGGAAGGAAATAGAATATCTCCCATCTCGGCATCAGTTTCCCTTCGAATATCTGTCGTCTTATATCCTGTTGATTTCCAAGAAAAGGTTTCTTCTAACTTATTATATAAAGAGGTTGAAACTTCCTGGAAAAACTCAAACCCTTCTCTTACAATTTATTAATTTATGCATTCTGCCCATTCCCCTTTATTTCTCACTATTCTGAGTGCTGTTGACCTCCACACAGACTTGAGAGTAGTGAAAGCTTGTCTTGCTTTTCCGATTCTTGCTTTGATATCCTCGTTAGTTCCGTCCGTATGTAGTTGAAACAATGCTTCCCAGGTCAGTAGGTGAAGGAGATTTCTTCTTTCAGATTTCTCCCATTTATGATGGCTAATTGTTGTCTGTTCTTGCTGTTTCTCGCGGCCAGGAATCTTCATCACCTCTGCTTTCTCTATGTTCACCCGAAGTCCTATCTTCTCTGGATGCTTCTTCTGCCAACTTGTTGCTTTTCATTTGCATATCTTCCAGTTTGTGGGAAATCAGACATATATCATCGGCGAAGTCTAGATCCTCCAAGTTTTTCTTGCGAGTCCATTTTATGCCTGTTTCTTCGTTGCCCACTGTTTGTTGCATTATCCAATCTAGTGCGATCAGGAAAATCATTGGCGATAGTAGGCAGCCAGCTTGTTTTACTCCTGTCCTCACTTAGAATGATGATGTGTGATATAATGACAAATAGTAGATTGTCTACAAGTTAATAACGTCTGAACAGCTAGATATTTGATATATATGTATATAAATACACTCATTGTCTGACCCATGTCGTATCATTGTTGAATTAAACAGTAGTCCTCCAGGTTGTGCAGGAAAATCGACTTCGTTTCGTTTTCAACCCGTAGTTGTAGGCATACCATAGCCAACCAATATTGAGGTAAGTACAACGTTTACAGGGATAGTAAGATTATCACTTTTTTTAAAAGTTCAAATTGTAGAATTATATAGCAAAAGCAATCGGAACATATTCTTATAATTGTTAATTTGTAAATCTTCCACGAAGGTTTCCATCGAAATTGAGCGACAACCACGTGCTTGAACGCTATTTCAGGAAGAGGAGAAAATCCTGCATAGCTACAAAGTGGTATAAAATGCAATCATGAATAATACATTATTGGAAGTATATTTACAAGAAAAATACAAGAACAAGCTATACAGTACTTGATATGATAGTGCACATCTGCAATGTATGATGCTAACCATATTGGTCTTACCGTAGAAAACTATGACGTTTTCTATGAAAATAAAGTTATTCTCAAACATTAGTGCTGTTGTAATGTTTTTTACCATCAGAGCAACCGAACTTTATGCGAGAGAAGAGTGTGAATGAGAAAAAAGAGAAACAAAAGAGTAAATTTCAGCTTTACTAAAGGCCTAGGAAGTTGAGATAAAATAGAGTATAATAGTAGTTAGGTAGAAGGATTGTCGTGAAGTATATAAGTGACATTTTAGAGAGAAGTGGCTAGAAGGATTAGAACCTGTTGAATATGGTCACCTGTAGGATGTCTGGCGAACTTGTGTATGGCCCATGGGATAGCATCTTGACAAGAAACTGAGCAGAAGAAAGTCTGGCGAATCTGTTAATTCCTATGACCGTTGCAAAATTGATGACAGTGATATAGAAATCAAGTCCGATCTTGAGTATCTCGGACTAATTCATCAAACAGCGTATTAGCCCTTAATGTATACCACATGAAGGCATAATGTTTATGATCTAGGTATGCAACTCTAGGTGAACGCTTGTACGCTACATTCATTATTTATAAAACTAACTCGTATGTAAGGACTACGATTTGACCAGTTATACGTTTAATATATTTAGACACAATAAACATACACTGCTTACTTCTATGACGCATTACGTAAAGCTACCTTAATATAGTTTCCGCTGAAGGTAATCTCCTATAGCTACTGCCTTAGTGGGCAACTTAACGTTATCTTTGAATAACAAAGTAAAAGTGGAAATTCTGAGAAATTTCTTGGTAAAAAATCGTCTCTTACTCGATTAAAGTAAATATACCCTAGTCTCCTCAAAAGCGTTTAGAGGTATTCATCCTTTCACCTCAAATGACTCAATATTTGCAGTTACAACAGTCAGATGTGCGAAATTAGTCCGAAACACAATAAGCACGATTCTCAGTCACAGAACATCCTACTTTGCTACCTAATCGTCTAATCTTATCAACAGAAGTTTCGCCAAGAAAAAGAAGACCACTGGTTCAGGGAAAATTTATTTACAGTTTTCTTTGAAAAATCATGGAAATCCATGTTTATAGTCACGGAGAAATCACAACATCGAGGGAACCAGCGATCGTAGACCACAACCCAAAACGTTATTCTTGCTAAGTAAAGTTTTACCTTTAACTGAGATCGTTCGTACACTCGCCAGATCATCGTATTTTATTCATTTTGTAAATCGTTTTGCAACATATCGAGTGGCTGTTAACACTGGCTCTACTAAAGGCAGTGCTGGTTCATGTATTTGGATCTGTTACATTAAGCATTAATAAGCATATATAACACTTACCCTTTGGGGGTTCCAGTTTCATTTAGTTCCCAAAAATACACACAACCACAACAGATTCACACTTATCATGTGGCTCAAACTTGTTTGATTTAGATTCTCTCACAATATATATCTGACGTTTTAACTGATTACAGACACACTGATGGTACATCCATCCTCTCGAAAAGCTTCAAAGCTTTCTTAACTTCAAACCAGGTTCTAACCCAGCTAGCAACGATTTCGGGCGCATTTCAGACTTTTTGGGGCAGGCTTAGGGGCACTGTTCGACGTAAGTAGATGCGCCCGATGTTTTTTGCCCCAAAAACCTGCCGTGCGCCCGAAAATAATGCTAGGTGGGAAATTCTCAAGGTTTAATATGCCCTTCGAAAAACTTGCTAATATCAACCCTGATCGTGCTCTCTTCAGCAGATTCACTCGTAGATTGTTGCATACTGAAGACATGAACGTGAAAGACATTTTTTCAGATTTCTACATGTTAAATAAGCAACTGAGCCAGCAACAGTAACCATAACCAACGAGTGAACAGCTTAAGCTGTTGTTTCTGCCACCCAAACATGTTCACGTGCATAATTTCCAAAACTTCTACACAGTACTCATTCAATAATAGTGGAAAAACAACTAAAACTCTGAAACCATGCATGAATGCAACGTATGAAACAATTACAAGGAAATGAATGTACTGACCTGGTGGTGAAAGCTTTCGAAACAAACGAGGTAAGTAATTTTAGCGGAAACGGAAACAAAAATGAGGTGAAATGCAACATTTGTGAACAATGTGCATCAAGATAAGTTGTAAATAACTGCTGGATAAACGGAAAAACCAATGTGTAAACGAACAACTACGGGACTGCAATCCAACATGGCCGACTAACATGGACGAAAATGACCTTTGAGCGTCTCACTCCACCAATGACCTTGTACGTGATGTTTAATTTCAGTCCTTCAAAGCAATATACAAGATTCGATCAAACTTATCAACGGGAGTGAAATTAAGACATCTGAGCATAGCCTAGGCACTAGCTATTCAAAAGCTCAAACCCACGCTATGTATCCAAAAGAATTACGTCTAACCCCTGTCCCTGCCATGGCCATCAAAAACATGTAATTCTTTTAGTAATGACCACCACATTGCCTTTCTTATCCTAACTTCCTGTTTATTCATGTCATTTTGAGTTTTTCTTAGTCCCTATTTACACTACCATATTTTCATATCCAAACATCCTGTTTATTTTTGTTATTTCTGCATTTCTAACCCCTAGTTGCACAATATGTCAATCTTCTCAGTAATTATGATACTACTTTGTTTGAGCTTTATCCGTCCCCCTGTTTATTATGGCATTTTAATTCCTAATTGTAATTTTATTCATTTGACCCTTAACCGGAAATTATTCTGGAAGTTTTCCATCCATTTGTTATAAATACACGAATGTACAGCCTAGTTGGTGACTTCGTCGAAAAGAAAATTTTCTTCGCTGCAACTGTCTTCCTAATAATGACTAAGGATTACAGAAGAAGGAGACGAATAGCCGATTGGGGAATAAAATTTCCTGATGATTAGTAGGGTTTCTCTCTTCCGTTGAACTATACTGGACGACAAATAACCTATGGTTTGACTAAGCCTTCCTGCTTTATCTGTGTATCCCCGTACTTACAGTGCAGTTGTCCAATTTAACAACAGTGTTCGTGCTTCGTGCACGCATTCAGTCATTTAATTGGCGAAGATTCTGAAACGACAGTCAGTCTCTGAAAAGCCATCGTCAAATCCAAATACCACAAGCTCATTCTGTATGTTAACGATCTGAGACGTATAAGTTCTCGTACCTCGTCACTCACATGAAACGAAATCGGCTAAATCACCGAAATGAAGTGAAAGCTAGTTACGGCCTCACCGGTTTAGGCGGGTGAAAGATATCAACGAAGACGGATGGCGTAATGATAAGAAGGTACGCATATTTTATCGCTCAGTCCCGAATTTATTAATTCAGCGTAGTTAAGAGGACTGCTTGAACCAGAACAGATGAGCCACTAGTTTACTGGAAACTCGAGACACTACTATTCACTCATTGAGGAAGAACGACCTAAAAGATACAAATAGCCGAGATGATAACTATGCACAGTATTTTAGAGGAAAATCGTGAATTTGATGTGTCCTTTCTTCACCTCCTCATTAAACCGAAATGACTTTAAATGCTAAAACGGGAGTCTGTGAAAACAAAGTCAAACTACGTCTGCGACATATCGTGCAAAATATTAGCACTTCATAATATTTGGTTGCTTTCGGCTGATTAATACATAAGCGGGATGGAAAATCATAGGCACTCAATAGTTTTCGAGTCTATCTTCGCAAAATAAAACAACACGATTCCATTGCCCCGATTTGTTTGTTTATTGTGCTTGCAAGCGGTGGCGATATGAAAATTTTATATGCCATCGAGTAATTAGTCATACTTAATACTGAGGCGGGTATATTGTGAGCGGACGTAAATGTTCATATTTCTTTTTAGTAAAATGCTGTCTATCCTGTAATTTAAGTTTCGACAATACAAATTTTTCAATGTTCCACAGTTACAAAGTAATAAAAAGTCTATTTTCATAATTTTCAGTGACTAAGGGTAAAAACTAATACACCTGACCAAATCTACCTCTAAACCAAATTTTATGTAGTTTATCTGTAGGCCTTTCTAACTCTCTAGAAGCTAGCAAAATTTCGAGGACCTGAAGTTTTCAGAATATAAGTTTCCATAATAAACCGATGCTTGTTTTAGGGGTTTATAGAAATAGTCGTTATGTGGTGTGCCCGAAAAAACGGAAAACTTATGCGTTTTCAGTGTTCCCCTTAAGCACACTTCTGTCTACAAAACCACATGGTCTACGTTTCCTCATATAGATCAATGAAATGATGGGTATCTAATCCCACTTATTATGAAATATAGTGGAGAACATGTGCTACCTCTTCTTCCCTACTGGAAAAAGTAGTGATGCGGAATTCTCACTATGTCTCTGTTTGGAAAGCTTGTAGAACTCGAAATCCAATTTAGACCAAAAATTAAGTTTTAACAGCACAAAAATAATGATGTCGCCAAGCTATTCTTGTATGAATTTAGGCACTATATTCCGAATGAAGGTGTGATTTTGAATCCTAAAGATGCTTATTTAGTGAAACGGAAATTCGAGTAAGATAGATGTCTTACTTGCTACTACTTCAATGTAATAACCACGATAGCATTCTTTCTAGAGTAATATATTCAGGACTTGACAAACACTATAATTTGTTGAAACACTGCCAGTAAAACCATGCTGAGAATGCATCTTGTAATTAACTGTGCTTATTTTGTTCAGCCAAACTATCAACCCATTTATTGTATCTAGTTTTAATTTTGTAATGACAGTCCAGTCAAAGTTAGTGGTCACTGAGAAACACTGTATCTAATTTGTGTGCAGCTAGTTACTGATTTTCGATATGACAATTTACCGAATTCACAAATAACGTTTCTACTTATCATCCGTATCTCGAAAAACTACATATTCGTAGTTATATTACCTAAGGATAACCAAAAGTGAAAACTTCCTCATGCAAAGTTAAATCTGACGTTTCCCACTTAGCTTTCCTCTGTAACATCATTTTAATTAAAAGCATGAGTGGATTATATTGTCTGTCCAGGAAGTAGTAGGTATATCTTTAGACTCAGACTGTAAACTAGATAGACAAAAAAACAGCATCTAATAATAAAGGTATTTCTGAATAAGCATTACTAATTAATTTCATTGGAAAAAACCAACACACAAAAAGGGTCCAGTGAGAAATAGAAATTCGTAATAGGCTGAAAGTTTTAGTAAAAAATTAATTCTGTCCTCATTCAGACTACTGTTAACACTAAACTCTACCTCCGAAATTTTTACCTATTTTTCTTAACTGATTTATCAGACTGCCCTTATGAAAACTTTTAGAGAAAGCCCTGACTTCTTGAGTCTTTTCAGACTATACAGCTGGTATCGTATGCAAGTTACGTGTATGTAAACACAGTAGCTAACTAAATTCTCGTTCCATTTAATCGTACAATTCTGTTTTGAACTTTTTACTGGTTGTTTTCTGGTTCATTGAGATCATTTGCTTGCTCATTATGTCGGTCATAAAATGAAAGTACTTCCTTACTGGATTTCTCTTTGCAGCTCAAGTAATCGAAACGTGAATGCAATTTCATCTTTATACATACGCACAAACCCACTGTTTGATGTACTTTAAAAGCTTCAAAATACAATTATGTTCCACAATGTACTAATTTTATTCCGTTTATACCATTCTTTAATAGAAACATGTCAGTCTTTGCATTCCCGATTGGTCTTTCAGTCGCATTTCCGTGTCTTCACAGTTTTATATTACTAAGAATGATAAAAGTGACTCAAATTGTTACTAAATATCGGCAAAATGTTCAAAACACTCCAATTACCATTTTTCCCTGACTGAAGCAATCCCCGTCATGATTTTGGACAATGTCCTGTTTGGATACCGGACTTAAGAATCTTCTGAAACCTTAGCGTAATCCAGATTGCTTTTCTTTTCTACACACGTTTTGCTAGTTTTACGTAGGAAATAGACTTTAAGTAATACCTTAATGACATATAATTGGGGTTTCACTTGATAATAAAAATAATTTTTGCTTCATTCCGAAGTAGTACTAATGTTACAGTGCGGAATTTTCAGCATTTAGTACAATACTGCATATTAGTTTATGCGCCATAATTATTGTTTAAGGAATAATGTTACTACCCAGCTATCCAGAATGAAGTAGGTGGAGCGGCAGTCAAAATTGTGACTAGTTGGCTAGAAGTCAGTTGCTTAAGCAAACAAAACACATATCAAATGGATGTTATAAACCAATGAAACCACTCAGAAAATAGTTTTAACCCGCTGAAATCATGAGCCAGACATCATTACGTAAATAAACAATAATAAAAGTAATGGTCGATAACGTCTAGCTATCTAACAATTTAACTATTTCAACGTTTGTAATGATTTCCATCGGGATGGCTAACTGATATCAGTTAGTGGACCACTAAAAACCATAGAGTACTTGACAAATTTCTGTCCTAGCGTATAACTCTTCAGTAGTACGCAATGATAACCCCACAGGAGATCCACCTCAGTACCTTCATGTTGCAAAGTGAGTCTGTTGACCACCAACCCAGTGGTTCTCTAATTTATGTCAGTTCATGATCCAACATGAAATCAGTCGGATATCTACAAACTGACACTTGTTAATCTGATTCTTCTTAAGTAGCATATTTCATGATTCATACTTAACTAATGAAAACATACCAACTGTTCTATAACGGAGCAATGGTTATGAGAACATGAGTATTTTGGAAATCGCAGAACTTTAAAATAAGTTACGTAACTACTTATCTCACACTAGAAGTAAATATCTTAGTCATGTGTGGAAATGTTTGATAAACTAATGGCATACAAATACCAATGATTACACTAAATAAAGAAAATATTAATTATGTACTTGCAAAACTACCAACTCATGGAAGAAGTACTTAATAACCACTGGTTAACAGTCAGATGTCATGAGAAAACACGCTTTGCGAATGAATGGGTCACTGTTTTTAATTTCAGTATATATATATGTACATTATATGATGACTGGAGGTGATCAGTAGGAAGGCTTGGACCTAGGTTTTGTGCTGGTTGGCACACGTCAGCAAGGCGTATCTGAAACCTTGAGGAAACTCATGTCCCTTTTGAGATTCAAACACACTGCTGCAGTCAGAGACGTCATCACTGAGTTATTCGAGCTCGCGATTGACCTCCTGTTAGACTGTTTTGGATACTTTGATCGGACACTATTTGCTGCAGACTGTGTTCTTTCAGTCAATTTTACAATGTGGCTCCCATTCTAGGTGGCCCGCCATTACGGTGCTTCCGACCATCTAATAACAAATATTCCGAGTGCACCATGATGGCAAGCCACCTGGTATGGTAGCCACAATGCAAACTTGACTGGTAGAATTCACTCGGCATCAAAAAAGGACCAGATCCATGACACTGGTTAGTGTCCAATCAAAATATATATTCATTCCTGAGTGGAATATAAGGTTTCAGATTTTTGAAGCTTCATCAGTGGTGGTATTGTTTTTACAGAGTGGAGTTACTAGCCTCCTTTCTAGGCTTATTATCAGCCAGTAAATTCAGCGAAGTTTAATACTGTGTCAGCCTGGAATCAGACCCATACCACATGCTCGATTGGTGAGCACTCTGCAGTTGAAACACCAAAGCATACGTGTATATATTTGCATATGAACTTGATTTTCTTCTGAATATCAGCATTATGTTGTAATTTTATTCATATAGAATATATTTTATTCATTAATTCTTATACCTGAACATGTTTTCTTCATTTTCCCGGAAGGTTTCTATCCATCATAATTTTGATTTCACCTAGAAAGAAAGAAGTATCATACACTATCAATAATTCCACTTCGTATTCTTCCTCAAGTTAAGTCATGAAAACATATCAAAGAGTACTTCTTGACAGCATCTTGTTCTTTATACTTCTGTTACATATAATGAAAGTAACTACTGGATTAACATATGTTAATTCTATTATATCTGGAATACAACATTGGACTATTTCAAAATCTCCGTATATAATACAACACAATGATCTGTTCATACATAGAGAAGCTAAACTTATCATTGATCCTGGAGTACATATTCTAGTCGGTGCTGGATTATCTATTAAAGTTAAAGGGATTCTATATGCAAAAGGAACTTCAGGTAGGTATATGTTTGTATGTATTAGATTGCTTCTTCTATTAGAGGCTGTCTGCATTTTATTCTACTCCATACAGTCATAACAGTAGTACAGTAAACACAGTGTATAATCTGTTGATGTTATTTTGAATACCCCGTTTATTGGTTGTGTTGAACCGAAATACTCGGTTTCTTATGCCATTTTTCATCTATTTAATTCAACATAATTTTGCCAATATTGTCTTACCATAACTCTCACCTTTTAATTCATGAATAATCCCCATCCAGACATTAATGAAAACTACCTGTTTTGTTTTCATTCATTCTCACCTTGTTGTATCATGTTTTAATTGCCTGCTAATCTTGTTATTCCTATACGTCTCTGAGACTTATACATTTCAAGTTTGATCCTGGATTGATATCAGTTGGAGAATCATTGAAAACCAGGGAGTAGTGGACTGCTATTTCGTCCTAGTTTGGGACTCATCATCAGTACGCATCCAACAATCCCTGGTTTTCAATAGTTCTGTAACTAATATCAATCCGTGATCAAACTTGAGACAAATCAATTCCCTACAAACTGACTCTTGAAAATCTCATGGACTATCTTATTAAGTACATAACTAATTATTTTTCTTCACCATTCATACTATTATTAATAAATATTATATACATACATACATATATACAGCGTGATGAATTCGTTGAAGAGAGACACTTAGCTAAATCTTTTGTTTTCATTTTGTATGTGTTCCAGTGGGAATTTTCCATGAAGCAATCTAAATTATGTCTATACTTCATCAGTTAGTTGATTTTTAAAGTGTCTCAAGATAAACAGCCAAAATAAGTATCAATATTAAGGAGAGCAAAAAATGAAATATTAAGTGCTTAGATATCATACTTCTTGAAATTTCTTAGATTATGAGGTTGATTTCATAGTAAACTGATACCGAATAAAGAAACATGGTGGGTCGTTGAACAACCCTTTTGCCTTATTATTATTTCCTTTAATTCCTAGAGAAAAATAGGGCTTCAGCCACACGTCTCCATTGCGTTCGGTCCCCTGCGGACGTTTTTCCCTGGCTCCAAGTCTGCCCACATGCTTTCATCTCCTCTTCACATGATCTCCTCCAAGTCACCCTCACCCTTGCACTGACGACCAACTCGCTGCTTCCCTTTCGGGTTCCACTCGAGGAATGGCTTGTCTAGTAATGTCACATGATGGTTTACTTCCTCAGAGTATGGCCAATCCATCTCCATTTCTTCCTGCCTATTTGTTTCACAATCGGTTCCTGGTTGGTTCGCTCCCAGAGATCCGTGTTGCTGATCTTTTCTGGGCCGGCCATCTGATCTTGAGTATTGAGCGAAGGCAACTGTTAATGAAGATCTGTAGTTTGTTTGAGATGCTCTTTATGACGCGCAGTGCAAGTCTCTGATCCGTATAGTGAGTAGCACTGACTTCACATTGGAGTTGAAAATCCGGATCTTATTTTTCATGCTAAGTGCTGTTGAGCTCCATACAGACTTGAGAGAAATGAAAGCTTCCCGAAGATCCTCCTCTTGATATCCTCACCATTTCCGTCCGCCTATAGTTGAAACGATGCTTCCCAGGTCGGTAGGTGAAGGAGACTGCTTCTTTCAGATTCCTCCTATTTAGGTTGGCTGATTGTTGTCTGTTGTTGTTACTGTTGGCCAGGAATCCTCATCACCTCTGTTTTCTCTATGTTCACCTGAAGTCCTAACTTCTCTGGATGCTTATTCTGCCAACTTGTCGCTTTTCACTTGCATATCTTCCAGCTTGTGGGAAACCAAACACATATCATCGGCAAAGTCCAGATCCTTAAAGCTTTTGTGTGGGTCCATTTTATGCCTGTCTCCTTGTTGCCCCGATGTCTGTCACATTTTCCAGTCTACTACAATCAGGAAAATCATTGGAGATAGTAGTCAGCCAGCCTTGTCTTACTGCTGTCTTCACCTCACAGGATTCTGCGAGTTTTCCTTTGTGGATTACTTGGCATGCAGCATTGTCCTACAACTGTTGGATGAGATGTATACTTGTCGGCGGTACCCCGTAGCAGTGAAGTAGTTGCCAAATCACCTCTCGATCGACGCTATCGAAGGCCTTTTCAAAGTCAAGGAAGTTGAGATAGTGAGCTGACTGCCATTCCAAGCTCTGTTCAATGATGCTGCCTTAATTCGCTTTTATTTAAGAGTATTTCCATATAATTCCTTTCACAATTTGTGTAAAGCACATTACCATCCAGTTTACACCGTGTGAAAATCAAATCATCAACGATTTCAAACGCCTACTAACCCACGCTTCAGAATCATTATCAACCGATATCTCCGGCATTTCTTCACACTCTGGATATGATGTGCCACACCGATCAAATTGCTCCAATTTAAAATTTAGTAAAATCCAATTTTTTAGAAAATCGCTGATGAGAAGCGGTTGTAGTAATGAAAATCTCGTTACAATACTGGAAACAATGGTGTGCTTTAAATTAGATACGATGATGAATATCCTCTGACAATATTGTTTGGGAATAGAGCTATGCTGCGTGTGAACTATGAGACATTTAATTTCCACCCAAAACAGACAGAATTATATACTGACGCTTCGAAACTTGGAGATAATAAGCACAATCTTTCTCAACCTTGTTGGTAACTACTCTCAGAGAAAACTAAACTTAGATGAAAGAGCTCTCTGTAGCTTATTGGTTGACAATACATATCTATTGGACTTTTGTGAAATCCACCTGAAAATAGCGTGATCTATTAAGTGACTGTGAAAAGTCAAATTTTATAGAAAACAAAAATTCGCAAATGAAATAAAGACACTATGTAGCCAAAAGATTGCTAAAAGATAAGAAGACTATCATCATAATATTTTCCCGTGCACGAATGTTAAACTGTAAATGCCTGGCTACAAAACGTCTACAAAAACTTTGTGAACATAGCAGTCTCTGTTTTTTTAATACCTTAAAGAAGGGGGAACTATTGCAGTGTTTATGACCTAGTCGTTTACGAAGGTAGATGCCTTGAATCACACTGAAGAAATGTGATAATATCTTTTGCTTCAAAAATTTCACACAGTTCATCCCATTAACAAACTTGAACAAAACAAGAAAGACAGATATATCACGATAATATGAGATCATTCTTTATTATTTCGCGGTTTCTTCTCAGCTGGTTAAAACTTGAACAATACAAAAATATAAGTTACATAAAAGACTTAAACATACTCTTTACGCTATAACAAGGATTTATTAATAGAAACTATAAGTAACATAGATCCGGAATGATGCAACTAGGTAGATTATTAAGGGAGTTGGTGAGAACACTGTTTGATCACGTGAGAAAGCTTTGCTCAAAGAAAAAGGTTGAAGAAGAATTATCATTTGTAAAAAATTGCCTGTGTCACTATGGTTATTCAAAGAAGTTTATCGACAGACGTGGAAAACGCAGTGGTAAAAAGGTAAAGAAAAAGTTTGTCTTTCCACGGATCACCTTCAAAGGTGATTATATCGCTACGAGAATAAGATGTAGACTAAACTCTGTGTTGAAAAGAACATATCCAGCAATCAAGCTTATTTGTGTGTATCAAATAAGCAGTTGTTTAAGACAATCAAAAGTGAACAAACACCCACTTCATGTTACGTCTAACTGTACCTACCAAATTACGTGTATGTATCAAAAAACATACGTTGGTAAAATAGAGGGAGGTGTTCTTGTCCGCATTTCTGAATACATACCCAAGAGCCTGAGATCAACGGGCTCACAAGCATTAAATAGTGAAATGGCATGCCACCTGTTGGACATTGGCCACACTGTGGACAACCTGAAGGCTTTCAAAGCGATCAACAGACAAGAGAAACCTAGCCTAGTTCCTTTTGCTGAGGCAATCGCCACCAAACGATTAAAATCAGATCTGTACGCACAAGTTATGCAATTTTGAATATGCCATGTATTCTCCTGCCATATCTCCTGTTCTATCTAGAAAGTGCTATCGTTTCATCTGGATGTCACTCACCTTACCCTTTTTTAAGAGTTTATAAAAACATATTTTCTGAAGTTAGGAAGCCTATTGTATTGATACACTCTTTCTGGTTAAACTTTGTTTTCACCCAAAAGATTTTGAACTCTATCCCTTTTTTCACGAATACATGTCTAATTATCCTATAAATAATTAGCCCTTTTAACTCTTAATAATTTACCAACTTATGTCATTCTGGACCTACGTTGCTTATAGTTCCTATCAATTACTCCTAGTAATTGCGCAAAGAGTATGTTCTTTTGGGTAATTTGCATAATTTATATTTTTGTACTGTACAGATCTTAGTCAGGTGAGAAGAAATGACGAAATAAAAAAGACCTAATATTATCATGGTACATTTACAGTTCTTGCTCTGTTCACGCTTTTACTTTAGTCATTTTCCCCTCTTATATGCTTACATATAGGTGATAAATCATCACACAAAAAAGTGTGATTCAAACCTTGGTGCATGCAAATAAATGAGCTGTAACTGACTTAACTCTTGAATGATAAAAGCCCACATCAATATATAATGAAGCTAAAAATTTTACTGCTAAGTGAACTAGATCCCCGAGTGATCCTCTGTAGGAGTGAATTGTGTACGAAAGAAACCTGTTGTTAGGCAATAATCGATATTTATGTATCAGATAGCTTTTAGCAGCCTATCGAATTCTCTTTCGATTACTTTAATAATATGGCCATTAGATTGAGTAAAACGACATTTTGACACTATCCGAAACTGCCTTGTGTTGATGTACAACAGTCTGTTATTCATACTACAGGTAATAACTGAAGGTGATATAAAAGCCTGAGTGATGGTAGGATTCTAACCAGCTACCTCATAATTTCTCGTGCGGCACTCTATCAGCCGAGCTAAAACAGCTGGCTGAACATTACCTCTAACGATAGAATTGAAATAATGATCTGGTTGACAGTTTGGTCTTGTTGGTTAACTTCTTCGAATGTTCAGATTTCCATTTCTCCTTCAATCACCAGTTATTTAATAATTTCATCCCCTATAATTTCACTCCATAATTATAAGCTTTAGTAAGATTACATGTGAATATCACAAATGTTCATTTTGTATACTTTATTCTCTTTTATCTGTCTTAAGTTGATTTATTCGTCTGCTTTCAATTATTTGGGTATTTTTTTTGTATTTGAAAGTTTGAAAGGTTACGTAATCTCATTTGCATAGATGACAATACATTAATTCATCAAAAATAAACAGACATTCACTTCATGAAATTGTAAGCAGCAAAAACAACATCTGTGATTCAATACTATGCGGTGTCATGTACCCTCATGATGAATGGAAATAATGATTTGAATGAAATGTGATATACGTTTTACATTACACTGTTCAGTGCTAGTGATGAGAATAACTGGAAATTTACATTTAGTTGTGGTCCTTCTTCATCAACAATTGTGTTTTGACCTGATGGTTAGGATAACTACAAACATGTGCATATGACAACAGGTGCATGAAAGCTTAGCTCCTCAGAAAGATTCACATTAGTGGCTTTTAGATTAAAAGCCAAGCTGTGTACATTCAAGTCATTCATCACTGAATAGGTCAGTAAAGTTCAATTAACCCAATACTGTCTTAAATACTTTTGTCAAATGATTGTTGGCAATATTAGTTAGTAAAGAAACTCACTCGAGTTGTATTCTATTTTCAAATTCATATTTAGACAATCTAACTTTCATTATGATTTTTAATGAATTTTGTCGTTATAGAAGTAGATCATACTAGATGGTTGGAGGCAATCGGCAGGAAGGCTTAGACCTAGGTTTTGTGCTAGTTGGCAGTCGTCAGTAAGGCGTACATGCAACCTTGAAGGAATTCATATGTATGTCTTCTGAGACTCGAGCCAACGTCACCCAGTGCTGCAGTCAGAGACTTTACCACTGAGTCATTTAGGCTCGCGATTGACCTCCTGTTGGACTGTAGTGGGTATTTGGATTGGACACTAGTAACCAGTGTGACGTGTCTAGTCCTTTCTTTCTTCCCTAATCAAGAAGTATTTGGGTGGCATAACTTCAGAATGAGTTGTTGGCATATAATCCGACTGAGCAGAGCCATAAATTTTTAATTCAGGACATGCAGTAGATAAATTATTTGCGATTTTGAGCGGAAAGAAATTTTCCATATCAATAAGTCTTTTTATGACAAAGAATTTAAAACTCACTTATTTGTTCTAAAGTGGTTTCTGTGTTTGTGAAAACAAGTAGTTTCATAGTTAAATCAATGTTTATTCCGTTGTCTTTCTCATTTTTCATTGTTAAATCTGGTTGTTGAACATGGTAATTTAAATGTTATAAAATTATGTTTTTATTTAAAAGCTGATGCGTTATTGCTTAGTCTGTCGTTTGAAAATGCATGCCAATTCGAGACGACAATTGAATTACTCCTGATCAAAATCTTTAGGGTGACGATAAACTTCAGAATAAAAACATGTTTGTTTTTGGATTATTTCATTCCTATATTTGATGTTTTCATAAGTAGCTGAGCTTCTGTAGACGCCTAGAACCAATAGCTAGAGACTGTTATTGACAGTTCGAGTTTGCTGCCAATGATCCAGGTTCATTCATTCTTTGTGATCTTCCAAGTTTATGAAATTCTCATTATTGTCAATGTTAAAATTCATTCTACCGTACATTTTCGTTTTTTGGATTCTCATTCCATTATGATATTTCTGCTTTGTCTCGTTCAAGAAATCCACGCACACCTGATATCTGTGGTCGGCCTGCAAAATTTGGGCTACCGATATCACATGAAGAAAATTCCATACCTGCACCGAAAAATACGGTGTGGAATCAAGCTGTAATCAAAAAAATAGTTGGCAGTCGTCAGCAAAGAATATCTTCAGTCTTGAAGGCGTCCAACCGATTGCCCCCAACTATATAATATCATCAAATCAATGTGCACCATGTTGGCGAGTCACCTAGAATGGTGGCCATATTGCAAACCTGACTGATAGAATTCAGTCTGCACCAAAGAAACGACTAGACACATCACACTAGTTACTAGTGTTCAATCATAGAAGTAGAACATGTAAAGTGACAACATAGTGAATACACTTAAGATTTATCTTAGTCTCGATATTCAGAGGTTTACTAGGTTTTTTGTAGGCCCCATGAATGTTAGGAACTACTGACCGACTGATATAAGTAGTTGAATACCATTCATACCAACCGTTAATACTTGCTAACCAGACTGAAGTGACCTTAACACCGGACAGCTGTTTCGCTCATTTTTGAGCTAAGCTCATCAGTAGCAGTATATACTATCATGTAGTGATACTTTTCTCTCTTGATTGTCACCTACGGTATCAAGAAGATCACATACTCTGATTTGAATAATTTTGGCTTTCAAAAGAAACTTGTGATGAAACTTCATCTTGAACTAAGTAATTTGCAAAATTTCAAATCTTACTTCATGAATACTCCACCATGTCCATTTGTTCTACTCTTGATTTCATCGGAAGAGTACTCAGTTATTTAAATATCAGTAGGTATAGTTATGCAGTTTTTTTTCAAGATTGAATATGTAAACCAGTAAGTGACAAAATATGCCTATACCCACTTAACACGCCTTTTTTCATCAGTATTCTCTGTTGTTCAAAGGATATCTCGGAAGAAAAACCAAGCACATGAAAGGCTATCTTAGCTATATAATCTGGAAAAATGTTTTCTCTCATGAAATATAAGTAAACTTCCATGTGATTTACTCACTTTTACCTCCTTATCACTTGTTTCTTTTTTCCCTTAACAGATCAAAGGATTGTATTCACAAAATGGGATCCAGTAGCTACAAATTTTTCATTCCCTCAAAAGTATTTTCCTGACACAACAATGTCATCCAATGTTAATACTTCACCTAATGAACCTCATCAAAAGATTAGACTAGTAAATGGTAGAAGTTTAAGTCAAGGTGAATTACAATTATGGCTGGCTAATAAATGGAGATCTGTGTGTAGTCAAAATAATCAGTAAGTCCTTTTAAAATAGAAAAGGTATACAGTGAAAATTAATCTTGCAAAATGTTTTCGCCATTAAACATCAGTATCTTTTAGAAAATATTCCTGTATAAAATAATAAGAAATCATGATATTTAGAACTTGGTTTCCCAAATGTCAATGCTGAAATCTCCTGTGCCTATAATAACTACTGCCTTAGATTGTAAATATTTCACCGCATTTCCTTCCTCTCCTGTTTACTATTGGCTAGATCGCTATCTTTGGATACATTGGATATCTCTATTCCTGTTGAGTTAAAATTATTATTTTGAATTTCCTGTCGACTGACTTTATTGGAGCGAAATGTGCACTCTCTGTTGACATACTAGTTCCTATTACAAACCCTTCGACGATATCTCAAGACTGGTATGATGTTAATTCTGTTGATAGCCGCATCATCCTGTGGAAACTAAAAGATGCCCTGGATACAGGACTCTAACGGCGACGAGCTGAATTCAGGAGGAGCAAACCATATGCTGATCAAATAGAAACTCTACGCATCATCACCAAACGGAGCATAGAATGGAAGTCCATGCACTACCTCAATTTCATCGACATCGAAGAGGCCTTCGACGGCGTTGGCGACAGAGTAATTTTGAAACTGCTTCAACACTCTGGCTTGCAGTGTCCCAAATCCTTATAAATCTCATTCAGTGGCTATATGACAATGCCACATGTCAGGTGATCCACAACGCAAAACTCAGTGAAGCCTTTTGAGTGAATACAGAAGTAAGACAGGGCTGCCTATTATCACCGATGATATTCTTAACCCTGGTGGACTGTATTATACATCAGACTACGCCGGATAGACAACAAGACTATAAAAAATGTGGACTTTGCGGAAGATTTATGTCTAATATCACACAAATTCGAAGATCCACAGGAGAACAGTAGCAAGCTGGCAGAAGAAGCATGCAGCGAAGACGACTCCAAGTGGACATAGAGAAAACCAAGTTGATGAAGACATTAAACTAATAACAAAAAGCACCAGTCACCATCAACGGGGAAAATTTGAAGATAGTCATTTCTTTCACCAATCTAAGTAGCATCTTTTCAACTATAGGCGGCACTGATGAAGATTTCAAAACCAGACAGTATCAGAAGGACACGATAGACCGTCATTATTCTGAAATCTGTCTGAAAATCCACCGCAAGTAGTATAAAGAACAAGACTTGAATTTTAGCAATAATGTCAAGTTAATTCTTCTATATGATTCAGATCCTTAGCGTGTCACCATAAGCATCTCCAACAGGTTTCAGACTTTTACCAGTAGCTGCCTTCACTGGCCTCATACTGAAGATTAAATGACCAGCTAAAATGGATCAGCAACGAAGAACTCTAGAAACGAACCAGCCAAGGACATATCGATCAAAAAATACGCAGAAGAAAATGGGGATGGAATGGAAATATACTGAGTAGACAGTTAACTGACATCATACGCCAGGCCATTGATTGTAACCCAAGCGGGAATCGACGAGTTGGGCGTCGGAGGATGATGTCGAATAGATCGTATGAACAGGAAATGGAAGCTTATGGGCTATTGTGGAGCAAGCTAAAGACGACTTCAGAGAATAGGGTGGAAGGAAGATGTGCTGCTGAAGGCCTGTGCTCCACTCAGAATCGAAGGGAATAATAATAATATTCCGATTGATAGTAATTACCAATGGAATCTAGGACTTATCTGCATCCCCAGTTCTTCATGGTGTTTCGACTCAACCTCACCACCAACTGCTTCAAGCCCCAGTTTCTGGAGCTGAGATGTCCACAGAGATTGAAACACTTTCCTAGATTCCACTTTCAGACACCGTCGATGAAACAACTTACCTACTGACTGTTTCATGCCGAACCATTAGTGAGACAAAAAGTTATTGCAAGTTCCTACTAAACTTCAGGAAAATCCTGATTGTGGGTGGCAACATGCTCAAATACGTGAGATAACTGTTTTTCAGTTCCATCCGTAGGTCTCAAAATGTACTTTTGAACATCGTACAATTGACTTTCAACTAGATGTCGTGGATTTCTTGAACGAGACAAACCAGATATATCATAATGGAATGGTTTGTGCTTCACCTCAGAGAGCGTTATGTCAAAGGATCTACTGTCAGTTAATATTTTACTTGAAGATATTGTACGAAGGGTAAATACCATGGAATAAATAGCTTTCTATTGGTCAACCTGATTCCGAGAAAAAGTAATTACATGGTAGTTTTGATTCCCAAAAGTCCACCTGGTCTACTTAACAGGTCACACCATTCCACTCGAATCTCAGAAAGTGAATCTCATAGGTTTTACGTCCAATCTCTGTCGATATGATGAATGCTAAGTGATCTAGAATTAGGATTGACTGAGTTATTCAGAAACTTGAAACTTCGGAAATATGTTGATCAGTTCAGTCCACCACACTCAGAAAAATCACACGTAGAGTAAGAGAATAAATGTAATCAAAATATTATGAATAAAGGTGTAAGAGGGGAGGAATAATTAGCTGAATATCATTTAAGGTTTTCAGAATCTGGAATGCATCCATGCTATTCTGAACAATGTTCATTCACGTTTTTGAAAGTCTTCGACCTGTATTTCAAAACCAGAACAAGCAATCTGTGTAACTCCAATTAAAATACTTCTCAGAAAAACAAAAGATAATTCTAATTTTTCCAAATTCTTTTTTCATTCCTTGCATGCTAAATGGAACATAGGTCTTCAGGCTTGAGGCTTTGAAATTCCATTAGTGATATCGTTTCATTACAGGGTGAGATTACTAGCCCCGAACCCAACCTTTCCTCTTTTCCAGACTTACTACAGGCTAGATGGGGTTTAGAAGTGCGTCCGTCTGGAATCAAACCCCTGACCACGTGAATGTTCGGCTAACATTCTACCGCTGAACCACCAATGCTATTCCAAAATTAATGGTGTGTTATTATTGTTATGTAATTTCTTATGTTTTCAACTCACTGGTTCCTTTTGTTTATTTACTTACATTTTTATGCTAAAAAACAGATGGAGTAAAGGAGATTCTAGTCTACTTTGTCAACAAATTGGTTATGCTGATGGAAATTTCTCTCTCAGTCCGCAGTCTGTAAATCGGACATCATATGTAAAAATTCTCAATCCCAACTGTTCAGGCAATGAATTGGATACTGACACAGGAGTGTTTTCATGTCGTGGTCTCAGGGAAAATGTTATTTATGGGAGAAATGTTTGTTGTAAGTTACTACTATTGCCTCTACTGATTTTCCAGTGTTTTTTTCCTGCATATTTTCAAACTGTTTAAATACTTGTAAAGTATTCAGCATACATGATCTCGCCATGCTATTATGTCATTTTCGCAGAGTAATCTATATTAGAAATAGATAAAAATTGAATTTATGCCCAAAAATATGTACCCAATCAGAAGTTAGTTTTGTGAGGATTTGATCACCGTCAAGGAAAGTTTCTTCACTAATATGAGAACTCTTAATAGCCAGGAAGAATTAGATAGTCCTTTCATCAGTCTCTGATTCTTTAGCAGTGCTCATCCACGACCACATCAGTGATCGAACTCAGGCCCTTCAAGTTATAGACAGAGTAGGTCAAGGCTTCAGCCACTGGATTCAAGTTCAGTGTTTCATGTACTCTAATTTCTGTCAACTAATGGTATAGCTCCAGGCCTATTTAATGTCATTGGTATGTAATCGTCTTAACACTTGACTCAGTGTATCCCACTAGTTAAAACCTGATTAAATCCCCAAAAAATTCTTCTTGAAGTGAGTCAATAATAAGTGTTTAATTATTATTCAGAAGTTGGGTTTATGGAGATATGATTGGTGAAGGGGGAATTCCACGACGGGCTGATTAGTAAGGTCAGATCGTTTAATTTCTACTGAAATACCAAGTAAGTGAGGAGATGGCTTGAACTGCCTTTGACTATTATTTTACTTTCATTCAGGGAGGAATCTTTAACGGCTGTTTCACCTACTAGCAACCTAGACTGATTAGTCTATATCTGCTATGGATTCAGGCTGCAAGTACTTTCATATAATATCAGAAGTAGTTTCAGAGCTGTATGTCAGTCTGTTTGAAAACCAGAACAATACAATAAGAATTTATACTAATTATACAACAAGTAATTATCACATTTCAACAGGCTATTAGTTATAACATTCAATCAGTTTATACGATGCGTCAACTTAAAGTACCAGTGGAATCAATGCTACAACAGAAGAAATATATATCTATCGATCTAACAAATCTAAAAAGCGATGAAACACGTGCCTTAAATCTATTTACAAACCTCGTTATATTAAGAACATAATTACCTTTTGAATAGGTCACAGCTTGAAAGATGTCTAGCTACACTTGCGTTTCTGTTCGACCAATACGTTTAATGTTTACACAACGCGATATTTCGACCGACCGCATCAACCGGTAGAAGCCGAAAAGAACTAGGTCTCTTACTTTGGTTGATGCTGACTATCAATGAAATCCAGGATGTGCGTTTCGCCCCATTTAAGAACCACCCCAGTCAGTGATGATGTTCCTGCTGAGACTCGAACCTCGCACCCATTATTTCAAAAGCCAAAGCATTATGCGCGAGGGTCATTCCATGTACAACGAGTATTAGTTATTATTTCATTTTTAGGTTAAGTTGTATTTTCTGTTGACTGATTATGCTTGATTTCTACCGACACATCAGCTATTAGTACGGTCGCTTCATTGCACAAGAGGTTACTCTTCCGTCCTCAATGGCTTAGTGGCGTTTAAAATAACTGGGGCAGGACTCAAATCTCAGTGTGAACAACATCATCCACTGGGGATGCATGTAAACCCAGACGGAGAGTCCCAAATAGGAAGTAATACACACCCTGGTGGTTACCGTCAACCAAAATAAAATCACGTTAATCCTAAGACATCGCTGAAGCTTGTCAACAAAGACTCAGGATTTCGGTGCTACATAAATAATTAGTGGGAAATGCAAATTAACATAAAATCTAGATCTCCTACCTACAATTGCGTGAGAACTAATGCCTTTTAGTCGGTTCCAATCTATGTTACCTAGTGTTGCATTCAGAGATGCTTTCAGAAAACTGTTCATGCTACAGATGATCTTCTGAATAGTTTAACAGAGCACTGAATTCTTACCAGTTTCATGTTGCCTGGTACTATTACCATGCAATAAAATTTGTTTAAAGATAAATTCGCCCATTTTGTAATTTTAGCCTTTTCATTAAATGACTTTTTCGTTTAACTCGTCATTGCCATCATTTATGCAACAACTACAACTTAAGATTTTGTCTCATTTTTATATGACGGAATAATGGATGAACAAATGAAAGCACCACTCATTCATTTATGCATTGCAACTTGTTATACAAACGCATATTTCCAGTGATTATGTAAACATTGAAAATAGGTGTGCTAGACTGTGCATTAGTCACATGTTCATAAATCGATCACCCCAAACGAACAAATGAATAGATGTCTGGTTGCACTCGTGTGCACATTTGTGTGTGTGTGTGTGTTTGTAAGTGTATATGTTTCTATGCCTATGAATAACAGAGTATTTATGAGAAAAGCAACTTATGAGTTAATCTACATAACAATGAAATCAAATATGTGTTGAAGATAAAACACAAATGAATCATACATGTCCAAGAAAAACACCTTGATTTAGATGCCTACAACAGTCTATGTCTTTTGTAAATCGATGCTGTTACCTTAACTCATTGTGACTAACATTCATAACAAACATAAACGTGTGTAAAAGATGAATTTTTTTCACAATTTATTTAAAGTAATTGAACTCCAGTTACATAGCTATAAACACTTGTAGATTGCTATTATTATTTAAAGATTGTTTAGTTGATGGCGTTCAGCTAAACAATCCAGGACTTGTGTTTTGTCCTATTTCAGAATCATCATCTGGATTGTGTTCACAGTAAGACTCAAAATCCATTCCCATAGCTTCAGACGCCAAAATGTTAATCACTAGGCTACTGGGTCACAAGAGATAGCTCTTATTCAACAGGTATTAGTTATTAAATGTTGAAACTGTCGCTCTGAAGTTCCCGCCGATTGATTACGTCGGAATATGGGGATACTTCGGTGATATCGGAAGGTTGATGTGATGTTATTTGGTTGACGATGGCTAGCTACTGTACTTCTGGGTGACTAGTCTGAAACAGAACGAAATGAACATCCTGGACTACACTGCAAGCCACCATTAACTAAATAAGGTGCCTTTGAAGCATCCCTACTGGGAGCTGACATGTAGACAGAGACTGGGGATTTCGGTCTGATCTCAATCTGTCAATGAGAAATACAGTTCAACTTGAACAGCCATTACTTAAATGGTTTTTTCTTGACAATGAAGATTAAACGGCCGGCTGGAAAAAATAAACAATAAGGAACTCCGACATCGAACCAGCTGAGGACCTGTTGTCAAACAAATATGCACAAGGAAGTATATATCGATACATACACTGAGGAGACCGCTGAATAACATCATGCCCCAGACCCTATAATGCGAAACCAATGGGAAACGAAGAAATGGACGTCCGAGTATGACATGAAGGAGATCGTGTGAGGACGAAATGAAAACTTGCTGACAATCTCGAATCCAGCCGAAATTGACTTCGGAGAACACAGTGGAATGACAATGTGCTTCTGAAACCTTTTATTCCACTAGCAACCCAAGGGAATAGTGCAATGATAATAACAATAATGCAGTGTACAATGCATAAAGTCATCCAAGAAAAAGTCATATCTGACTTACCACTCTCACCAGTTAGGACTTAGCAACTAATTCATTAACATAACTGAGCCATTGACGGTCCTAGCTATTCAAAAACAAAAGCCTTTTGCTTACACTCCCAGATGAAGCTTTTGGTTGACACGCTCTATCATCCTAATTATCACTACTAATGCAACATAATGAGGGAATTCAGAAATATTAATATGGAAAATAGTAGTATTTAGTTGTGTTATAACGCTAACAAACTATCTGTCGCATTGTAGATGATTCCTTGCAAGGGCTATCTGCAACCTTGAAGGAACTCATGTCCCTTCTGAGATTCGAATATCAACAATTCAAAGTGCACCGTGATAGCGAGCTATCTAAAATGGTGGCCATATTGCAAACGTGAATGATAGAATTCAGTCTGCACCAAACAAAAGAATAGATACATCACATTAGTTACTAATGTCTAGTCAAAGTAAACAATACAGTCCTACAGAAGGTCAATAGCGAGCCCGAATAGCTCAGTGGTAACGTCTCTGACTGCAGCACTGGCTGGTGACGCGGGTTTGAATCTCAGAAGGGACGTGAGTCCCTTCGAGGTTGCAGACACGCCTTGCTGACTAGTGCCAGCTACCAGGAAACCTAGGTCCAAGCCTTCCTGCAGATTGCCTCCAACCATCTGATACATTATAAGTGTCTTAAGCATCTATTACCGGCTTAATTAAATAATTGTATGGTGTTCTTCCTCCCTAATAACTACTCCTAATCAAAAAATATAGCTAAGATTTGAGGTTTTTATAGCAAATATATACCGTAATACAGCATCCAATATCTGAAGACCAACAGTGATAGATATTTCCAGTAGAAATTTATCGGATTTACAGTCCGATACTCCATTAAACTACTTGAAAAAGGGTAGTTCGGTGATGGGATCGTACATTTTCTTTTAATTGTTATCAAAAAACTTCCATTCAACCTTTGAATTATAATAGTCATTATTCTCTGTTTTAAAGTAGGGATAAAAATGTGTATCGGGTGAGACGATATTCATGGAATTATAATTCATCTAGATTCCATCTTAAAACTGAAATTTAACTGAAGACAATATCCTTATAAGTTTAATGCATCATCTCCCGCTGTTATTCTGATGTTTGCCATTTCAAGTATTTTATTGATATGATTATGAGCAATAATTTATGCTCGGAACGTCATCCAGTTTCTAATACTGCATCACTGTGTGACGCGGGTAATAAACTTATCTAACATGGAATTTTATTTCTGAGGCAACTTTATCGCAAAATTAATTATGAAATCCTTTTCCACGTCTAGCGTAACTTCCAAGCAGAGATGAACATGAAAGGTGTTCGTCTGTTTGACAGGAACAACAATAAAACTTCAGACTCAAGAGCATGATGGCCTTGGACTCCAATGAGTTATGGACGAAAAATATATCCTATAATCCCACAAATGGGTATCAAAACGCAAATGGTGTTATACTAAAACGCGAAGTAGTAGCAAGGCATCTTTTGAGACAAGTTATAAGGAAAACAAATTGTCCAGCTATTTTGGTCCAGTTAACTTATTATTTTCCCTTCGGTTCTGAGTGGAACATAGCGCATCAGCAGCACATCACAACTTCACCCCGTTCGCTGAATTGTTTTTTAGCTAACCCCACGATTGCCCTTAAGCTTTCATTTCCATCTCATACGGACGCTCAACTCCTTTTTTGCCATACGTGGTTCCACTTGAGAGCTTGTAGCGTGATTTAACGTAACTATCTCCGTGTATTTACAGTCCATAAGAATATTTAACACACAGTAACTTAATTTGTTTATTAATGTATTTTTTTCGGAGTTTAGAGTAACTTTAACTGTTGAATTCCAATCCTAGGTGAATCAGCTCTGAAGAAGTTTCTTTTAGCACCACAATTCGAATGGGACCGACAAACCTTTCATATACATAAAATATTTAACTATAAAATATAAGAATCAAATATTGGCTTAAAAACTGGTGATAAAGTTATCATTTTATCTACTATTAGCAAATGTTTAACTCTGATTTAAGCAGAAGTAAAAATTAATTCAAAGTATATTTACTTTACCCATTATAACACATAAGAAAGGCCACCTTTGTATCTACGATATACTTGAAATAATCTTGAATGTATGTTTATAAATTCACCTGCTCGTGTGGAGTTGGTTACATTGACTGCACAAAGTGCACACTTTCCAAACGTATCTCTGAACATTATCCAGCATGGTTAGCAAAAGGACAATGCAAGGCAGTTACTAGCTCAATTCTCGAGCACTTAGTAAACTCAAGCCACCAGAGTCATCTTTCAAGAACACCTACAAGGTGAGGCCAAAATGTACAAAGGTGGTCAAGTTTCTGCAGTTATGTATGGTGGAGGCGTTAGCAATTCGCCAATACAGCCCCGAACTCTGCATACAGAAAAAGTTTGTCCAGTCACTTATTTTACCATGGTCTTAACCTCTTCACTAGTCGTTCCCTGTAAAAAACTGTTATTGATTTTCAATTTTACTTTTAGTTTGCTTTTACTCTTATAATTAATTCACTATTATCACTCTCATATGTTCCTTTTGTACATTTTCACACCCCCTTCACACTTGTTAAACTGACACTCAACTACCTTTATTCTCATTCAATAACAATTTTAACTTTATCAAATTTCTAACTTTCTGCCGTTGAGTACCCCGTAATTTACAACTTTTATTTTTTTTACTTCTAAAGCCACTTCTGAGTAATTATATCAATTATGTCACCACTCTATTACTCAATAACAGACTACTATACATTTCCGGTAAGTACAAATACGACAGTACAGCCTCTAAAGATAAAGAAAATTTTCTTCTCGGAATTGTCTTTTACTCGCTTCATGACTAAATGGGTAATTTTGGTGATTTGAAAAGCTTTAACTTACTTACAAGTAGGCGGAAGTAATTCTGAAATTCTCCCAAACCTCTTTCGAATGACTATATTATTTTTCAATCTTTCTATTGTTCCTTTTGCATACCATTCATTAGATTTACAGGACTTGGTCAATTTAAACTGTTGGGGTGTGAATAGTAGACGTTTTGTGGGATTCTGGAAAGGAATTGAAATTTTCAATGCTACACATAAAGAAATTAGTATTCCTGAAGAATGGGGTGGAAGTCAAGGGAATACGCGTTTAAATGTTTCTGCTTCTATTTTTGAATATGTAGATATCCAATTTGCAGGTAAATCGCATGCTTTTGATATATATACAAAACAGTCCCTAGATAATATTGTTTGAAGTGTTTTTTCTTGTACTAAGGTATGGTTTTGTGGGGAATCGAAGGATTCCAAGGTAGTTTGCTTCAATACATAGAACAAGCCTGAGTGAGTCCTTCCTCTAACCACTAGATGAAAATTCACTGAACAATAGCTTCAGCTTTTTTTCTTCACCAAAGGCACAATATCACAGGGATTTAGTATCAGCCGGGGGTGATTTTTCTAATATTCTGCTTTGTATATCCCATCTGTAAGAAATTTTGACTAATAGTTCCTAATCACAATAAATCTCAAACTGATGGGACTAAAAGACATTAAAAGTACATGCTGCTGAATGAAAGACGACACCGTCGCTTCAAATTCTAGCAATCATGACCTGTATCTGTCTCACTGTCGTTAGTATGCAGTACTAACGAGCTTCGTATTTAAAGTAAGTAACCGTCAAATACTCCTTCATTTTCACTTTAGTTTACCAGCGGATTACTGTGTGTAGACAAATCCAAGCTACTGATGGCTGTCACCTTGAATAGACTGTCAGGTTTGCAAACTATGATGACTCGACAAGCTATACTAACTGGGAAGAATGTTCCTGCGGATCCTACCATTCTAGAAATATCAATTGAGTAACGGTTAGACTAAAAGCAGTTACCACTGTAGTATAAGTTTTTAAACTATCTTGAGGGTCTTAGGGTGAAGTCCTACTGCTGACAAGCAGGGGTGTAACAGCAGAAAAGTTTTTCTTTCGGACGATCAGCAAGCCAGCTATGCTACATCCCTGATCTGGGGAGGGAGGGTTGATTAGAAATCGACATTTTGAATTAAACTATTGCATTCCATAGCCAAGACTTAGGTTTTCATGTGTACACAACTCCAAATTCACTCCAAAATGGTCACCTGTGGCCAGCCACAAACATATTTCCCATGAATTCTGTAGTCACACAGCACTAATAATTTTTCTACTTTAGGTATTTCAAAAAACAGTTAACCAGGAATTAATAACTGCCCAAACATTTCTATAGGTACAAAAAGCTTTCCCGTTCATCGCCTCCACCATGAAATACATTAATTATAATTCTTCTAACTCTCATCTAATTAAGTGACCATGTATTTACACCAGTTTCGAATTAATTAATTTCTTTTTTTAATGAGCGCCACAAGCTACTGAAAACAAAATGTCAGTAGTAAAATAATTTTAGGAAATATTTTCATCCCGAAAATAAACTAACAGTAAGAAGAAAAGTATTTTACAACATAGCAAAATAATTACAACAATTCCAATAGCTTTACACATTAGAAGGAAGAACATTTGATGGAAAGTACAATACAACTGTACATGACCTTAATCCCTACTGTACCAGTTTCACCATGTAGAATTAAAGACACAAAATTCAACTTAACTTATGCATAAAACTATTACAACTTTACTCAAATGTACTACTCCAGTAAACTGAAAAAATGAATAGAAACTTAGAAACAGAGATATTATTGCCTTTGTTTGCATAATAAAAACAACTCAGAATTACCCAGGAAAGATTTATTTCCTAATGAGAAGTTCAAGAATAAAACAAACTAATGAAAACAGCCATCACCTATTGTCAAAAGCAACATGAAGAATACATTTTTGCTGTATTCCTACTGGCTTTGTTAAATCAATAAATCCTACTGTTGGTAACGGCAACAGGTGTGTGTGAGTTAATACATATCCTGACCTATAATTAGAAACAGTGTTTTAATTGAGAGAATCTTGCTAGGGTGAAATTTTATCGTGATCTCTTTGCTCTAATATATTGTTCCTCCATGAAATATAGTCATTAAAAAGTGAGATCAAAACATTCATTCGTCTTTCAGTAGCATCAATCCTCCACAGTAGATGATTTCATTGTACACATGAAAACCTCTTTGGTTCGTCTAGTTTACCAAAATGTTCTTAGTTTCACAGGTTTTTGACTTGTGGGACGAAATTCCTAGTTATCCATCTTCTTACACCATCAGTTTAGTAATAAGAATCTATACCCGTCTCTTATATACGCATACATATATATATATAATATTCTCGTTTTCGGACCCTTAGTCCTAAAAATACATTACCACAAAAATTAATGAGCAACCAAACTTTCAATTTCATACCGCAAATAAACTAATAGTCTATTTTTACAGATAAATAACTATTATCAAGTATTGGTTTTGTAGGGATTTTGTTTGATTGCATGGAGGATTTCATCATGAGCTGACATCAGTTAGAGAACCACTGGAAAACCTGGGAGTACTGGACAGATGTTTCGTCCTAGTTTGGGACTCTTCATGACGAAACAGCTGTCCAGTAATACCAGGTTTTCCAGTGGTTCTTTAACTGCTGTCAGCTCATGATGAAATCCTCCATGCAATCAAACAAAATTCCTACAAAACCAATACTTGAAAATTAATCTGATGCTCACTAGTGACAGGCCCTATTCAGACAGTTAACCTGGGGTTCTAGTGGGAAGCCGTGACCAGTAGGGTACAGCAGGTTCAAGATGAGGCAGTAACTCATCGAAGAAGACATTGCGAAATGGTCGCGCTATGTCGTGAATTGACAGAAGTTAAAATTCAAGGACCAATGGATCAGGTCCCAGTGGCTCAATGGTCTACGAGCTCACCTAGTAACCAGGAGGCCCTGGATTCGAAGCCCGGTGGTTGGGTGCCGCTGAAGAGTTCCAAACTAGGACGAAACAACTGTCCAGTACTCCCAGGTTTTCCAGTGGTTCTCTAACTGATGTCAGCTCATGATAAAATCCTCCATGAAATAACTATTAGTACAATTTTCTCAGCTTACTAGAAGCATTTCAGTATCTCAGTGCATTAACTGTGTCCTTTTTCGAATTCTTTTATAATTTTCACATAAAGGTGTAAACCAATCGCATTATCATTCAGCTGCGCTAAGTTCGAGTCCTTATCCGCCAGTATTAAACAATGTACACTTAGTACATAATGCCTATCATGCAATAGAATTTAGTAAAATTCGTGGTCCAGCAATACTTCAAAATGTTACAGTAAGTTGATTCTTGTTTTAATTTTCTTATTTTCCTTTTTTAAACTTGCCTAAATATACTTTGATGATGAAAATCTGTAAGGAACGATAACTGGTCGAAGGTTTGGATAAAAAGAACCAACGGGAAAAAGTACCACTGAAACGGATTTTATATGACATAAATTTCAGATTAAGGAGATAATAAAAATAGGCCGAATACATGTGAAAGATGATACTGTACGCTTAGATGTATTCATATGCACTTTAAAATACTTTCTTCACTAGATACCTTTTTACAATTACAAAAAAGGAAACTATAAACAGGCCAAAGGACCACTGTTCACTTGATTGTTGAAGATTAAATAGTGGATAATAAATTTGCACAGAATGTTTATGCCTACTACAATGGCATAATGAAAATAGACAAACGAAGTACTTGCTGTGTTGAAATCTGAACATATCCTTAGTTCCTTTGCACATATAAATTCACTACTGGATGGAATCCACTTAACTAGACTGAACTAAAAAATTACACCAAAACAGAATGACATCTTTAAAAACCCTTTACATTCTGATAGGAACCAAGATTCTGAATCATCTAACCTAAAATAAGTTCAGTAATCAAGTGAAGAGTTTGACTACTGAGTCAGAATATTTAAATAACGAAATCAGGTAGATAAGGCAGACATAATCGCCAATATAATACATCTGACAACTCATAATGATTCACACTGCTCGTGATTCCTAATAAAGCGTCGGTGGCACAGTGGTTAGGACTCTCGCCGACCATGCACATGGTCCGAGGTTCGATCCCCTGCCAACGCACACCCGATATCTATGGTCGGCCTGTAAAATTTGGACTACCGATATCCAAGCTGAAAATTCCATACTTGTACTGAAAATACGGTGTGGCATCAAGCTGTAATTAAAAAAAGCTGAGATAAGAGTGGCAAGCTCACCCCTGGGAGAAAGGCTTATAACATATATTATCTCATTCACCCAAATAGATGAAATAACTTGATTTATCAGATACCATACAATTACTATGATACTAAGCCTGTGGAGTCAGCCAGATTATCAGAAAATTAGGACTTAAATAGAACTATACTGATAGACACTGTTAGGTTAAGTAATCTGGAAAAGTGCTCAAACATCGCTATACATCCATTTGCATACAACCATATAATAATTTGCAGCAAATTCAAAGTATTAAAATATACTATGGCTGGGTGAAAAAGAGAGGCTAGTCAGTGAATCTCTGTTTACTGGACCAGCACATACATTGGAAATGATACAACATCAGTCCCGGATATATGGAAAACTTTACTTAAAAAGTGAGAGAAATTAAAACAGTGTGAAACTGATTTTAAAAAGCCATGTAGCTTACCTTCATATAATTCTGTGAAATAAATTATGCCCGGAAAGTTATCCAGAAGTTTATATTGTGTCACTTTACGTTACGCTATGTAAACATGTCTATTACAGAACCGTATTATAATACTACAGTGCCTTAATTTATTTTATTTTTTTGATTACAGCTTGACTCCACACTGTATTTTTGGTACGGGTATGGAATTTTCAGCATGCGATACCGGCATCCCAAATTTAACAGGCCAACCATTGATATCAGATGTGCGTCGGCAGGGGATCGAAACCCGGACCATGTGCATGGTCGGTGAGAATCCTAACCGCTATGCCACCAACCCACTTTTAAATCACGTGTATGCTAATTGCTTAAAATTTAGCCATTCTCCGACTCTGAAAGTATTCTAAAAGATCAAACTTACAAGTGTTTACTTTTTCACAGCTTGTTACACGTAAATCAAACCCAAAACTCTGCATTATAAGAACTTATGCACTCAACATTTGTTTATCTCACACTCAGTCATCCTGAGTTAATTTTACTTCCAAATTTTATCATCATCATAGTCGTTACTATTAGTCTTCTAGATGACCATTGTTAGGTAATGTTAAATAGGTAGGGGGTTGTCAGATGAAACCATAATACCAACCCATGAAGTCTTCGACTTCTACTATCTGCCTGGGTTCTTCACAATGCTAAGAATCAGTGGTTGGTGACCGGTAATGGTGTAACTTAAAGTAGTTTGTGATGAGGCAGATACATTCATTCCCTTTTATCACTCATATTCTAAAACTTCACATCTACCTTCTTCAGGTTACGAGGCGAGCTTGGTTGAAATATATAACGGGTCATTACTGGTCGTTAAAGTGAGGTCAATTCAGTGGAAAAATGTTCAAAATCAGAAAAATAGCTGCGTATAGTAGATTATATGAACATTCAAAAAGTAATATAGGTAATTAGATGGGTATAGAATCTGACCAAGCTTAATTTGTTACCAGATAGGAATCACTACTCTGTGCAATTAGAATATTTGTCTTTATTTTTAACCTACTCATGAGTAGTTTCTTCATTTCTTAGAAAATTAATCTGTATTTTTATTTACAGACAAATTATAATCATGGACATGGAATAAAAATCTCCTCAGTCATGGGTTACGTCAGAATGAGAAATGTTATTTCTCAAAAAAATACAGGCAATGGAATAAATATTCGATTATTAAGCGGTTCACATTATCACTGGCCTGAAGAAACGCTAGAATTAACTCACAGAGCATATTGGGTTTGTCGACTTGGTTCAATACCAGCTAGTCCAGTATTTCCATTTCTAATAGTTGCTGAACTGCCTGGGCCAACATTCAAAACAGATGGAATGTGTGAATTTGTAAGTAACTGAATTTATTCTACTAAATATTATGATTACTGATTCTTAAATAAAGTCACTACCATTAGGTGGTATAGAAATTGGGAACTCTCATAGGAGTCCTTCATTCGAATCCTGTCACGATCGAGGCATTTACTTCGATTTTTTTCATTACTTCAATAAATAAGTATAAATGAACTCAACTAAAGCACTTCTCAATAATTCTGTCTATCAGTCGTTCAGTGAGCTACATTAGAATTCCATTGATATACGTAGGTGCATGTACTGAATAGTGAGTCACACATTTTGGAACTAACAGATTGAGGTAAGATATATTTATTACTGTAGTTAAGTTATCTAAATTCAACAGTTTAATTGAGAAGCGCTTATCATCAATCTAGACTAGATCATCAGAGCTAAATTCAATATGAAGTAAGCTTTCGGAGTTTCCCATGAGTATAATAATCGTCACTCCCGATGACTCTGACTTAGATGGCTGCCCATTATACCCACACAGAGTTCCAAAAGCCTAATTCGCTGTGGAGTCCGCATTGAGGATGTTGTCTAGAAAGAAAATAGAAGCTTTGTAATGTAACCATCCAACTCAGAAAACACGAAACGATTATTTCAGTGTCAATGACTTAACTTCTTGAAGTGAAGGTGAATAGAATAAACTCACAAGAAAATAACAACTAAATAATGTCGATGACAGCTTGTAAATCAAATAGAGGAGAACAGAGGTAATTAACGATTGTACGACTTATCAACATTAAGATATACAGGTGATTCAGATGAAGCCTAGGCAGAGGACGAAATCATTGAACGACACGGAATTGTGACAGGTAACTCTTCAAAATTCATTCATACCAAGCATTTATTTATAAATGGGAAGATTTTCTAGAGCAGAACTATAAATCAGCACTGCATCCGCGCTGTCCAGTTACACAAGATGATATTTGGGAATTTGACAGAGAATATGTTCGATGTGTACCCAATATAACTGCCTCCGTATAATAATTATTATTATACCCTTGCGTTCCGACTGGAACATAGGGATTCAAGAACAGATCTCCACTTTGTTGTGTTTTCTGCCGTCCCCTTCAGCTGGGTCCACGATTGACCAAATGTTATAACTTCAGCGAATTGAAATTACCCCATCGCCAATTTGTTATAACTGTACTGAACTGAATGAGAACCGAAGTCACTTTTTTCAGCCTGCGCCTGCCTGATATGCCTATCTGCCTGTTGTGCCTTCCGATTCACAGAGACACGCAAATATCAAAAGACAAAGGCTGGCCTGTGACTGTATATGGTAATCAACCACAACAACAGGAACAGCGAAAACAAAACACGGTATTTAGACATTTTCTTTACAACAATAAAGTCGACCTCACAGCAGTGAGAAATGATTGATCGCCTAATTATTCACAACATGCGCGAGAAATGATGATATACTAATTTATGTGGGATCCTATCACCAAACTCTCTCGTCTCTTCCTTACACGATCTCCTCCGTGTCACCCTAGGACGACCCACTCGTCACTTCCCAACGGGATTCCACTCGAGCAATGGCCTGGCGTACGATGTCATTCGCGGCCTCCTCAATGTATGCCCGATCCATCTCCACTTTCTCCTGCATATCTGTTGCGCGATCGGCTCTTGGTTAACTGCTTCCGTAAAAGCATCTGAATTCATAAGTAGAAACAACGAGAGTCAAATTATATTACCCATCTCTGTTTCCCAAAATTTAATCTCATCTGAGTTATAAACATTTATCACATCTCTGTTGCGCTAAAACTCTTCAGCTTTCCTGCTAGGAATGTTCACGCTATGTGTAGTGTCAAGCAGATTACATTATCACTTATTATTATGTTTATCATTCCCTTGAATTCCTAGTGGAATATAGGGTCCGACTAGCTCATATCCATTTCACCTTCTTCTCTACAGTCACTTTTAACTGACTCCACAATTGTCCATCAACTTACATCTTGGCCTCACATGATCTCCTCCATATCATCCTCAGATACCCATTATCGATGTTTTAATACTCCATGTGATAAGGAAAACTACTATAAGGTCTCACGTTAAAATCACGCATTTTATAAATGATAACTGAAAATAAATAATAGAATTATACTACTTATATTATTTTTCATCCTACCATTTTAGCATGTTGCTTCAGATCAAAAAAATCAAGTTATAACAGTTACTCTACTTGAAGTTTTACATGATCCAGTAGCTTCTGGCAGAATAGAAATATGGGATACATTTACAATGAGTAGAATTGCCAATTGGTTATTAGATAATCATACAGTTATAAACAATTATCACAATAATAATAATAATAATAATAACAACAGTAATCATGAAATTTCAAAGAATGTCAAATTAGGTCAACGCATAGGCTCCGTGTACCAGGGTGTTTCTTCAGTGAGAAATGCCATCCTAATAAAATTTATATGGAAGAAATCAACTGACAGAGTTGTCTGTTCACAATTCGCCAATTGTATCCGTGCTCTGCTTCATATATCCGTCGGTCGGAGTAAGTTGCTTTTACACACAAAACTGAAGCATTCAGTTTATTTTCCTTTTTGATGAGTATCATTATGTGTGCGAATAGATTTTTAAGGCTCTGCTTTTCAAAAAGGTTAGGGTCCCAAGATATCAACCCAGGTAAAGTGATTATTACCGTTCAAAATTAATCCGCTGAACATGATTTTCTTCCATTGTACAAGCAAAAGTTCAGAACCAGAATGTATTCGGTTCGTAATCTGAATTCAACCGAAAGGAAGCTGCAGGTCTACGTTTACCTGCTACTCAGTATCAATCGATAAGTCAGACTAAGTTAGAAATCGTCAGCAAATTGAGTATAAACACAGTGTCAGGCATTATCTCTTTTGGTTGACGAATAAATGAATACAAAGGATAAACATCAAGTTTTAATGAACTTCTCCCGAATTCAAATCCGTATAAAACTGCTATTAAAATAGTCTACAGTATAAGATTCAATCGCTTCAAGAAATTAACCATCCTTTCATTAGTTATAAGTCAATAGATTTATAAATAATACATTCCAAAATGTTTTCAAAGCCATCTGTTTCTCGTTCCTACAATGACAAAATACTTTTACGTTAATTTTACTGGATATCATCTGGTTAAATGCTGTTATCACCGTCACTGTCACTATTATTTCCAAACTTCTAAATACCAAATGGTCTATTTCATACTTCTTGGGTTCGCTTCCTTTCTTCAAACATTCTTCGTATATTTCACCTACCTTAACCCTTCCTTCCTTAGTTTTAAATGTTTTTGTGCCGTACATATTGACGACTAACTGAGCCTAACAGTGGAATCGCTGGAAAGGAATATTTCTCCGGATAAATAAATCTCTGTTTTGTTTTAGCTTCAACTTAACGGGTTTCTACCCAATGCATCTGCATAGTATGCAAAGAATAAACTGTCCAAGCCATCACTAACTATTAACAGGATTGGGTTGTGTGCGCTGGTGTAGATCGATAATTTTTAAACTCAATCGACAATTTAAATTAACAATAATGGTTGAATTCTGTTCAAAAATGAAGTGAAATGCTACAGCCGAATGATTTTTTTAAGTGAAACAACACTGATAAAAGAAAACGAAGCTTGCTCTCAGAATTTTGTATTTTAACTGACATTTGTTAATGTATTTCAAAAAGGAACATGAAAATGAAAAGTCAGCTATAAAACTTACCTGATACAACCATTTTTTTCAAAATATATTACGAAATGATAGAATCACTGAAAACCATAGTGCCTATAAGCATTCATGAATGTGTACTGCTGAACAGTCCCAAATTGTCCAGTACTATCTCGCTTTCATTGATTGTCTAACTGATGTCATTTCGTGATCTAACTGCTTTATTCCTGAATCAGTACTAGTGGTACAGTGTGGAATTTTCAGCACATATCTACAATATTTGCATCTAATTTTATCCAACGTTTAAAAGGAGTTATTCAAAAAAAATAAATATAAAGACAACAACAGCAAAAAAAACATGAAAAACACAAAAATAGTTTTAAAAAATGCGAAAAAATATCAAGAAGTAGAAAGGAAAGTAAACAGCATATAATAATAACTCAGTATTGGGTAGTGGAAGCTCTGATATGATTATGCATGGTGACAGTAAAGCTATAGTCATCCAAGAAGTTATGAAATGGTATTTAAGAATGTTTATCGCCAAGAAGATCAGTTAATCTGATTGAAACAACACTAAACAATCATAAAATAACAATTCAGGGTTGTTGTTTGGTTTTTTATTGTCAGGTCTAATGCGGTGTTTGTGGTGGTAGTGTGAGTAATTCTGCATAATACAAAATTTTAAGATGGTGATAATAGCGTTCACAACCAATGATTGTCAGTTACTATTGCCGAACAAAACAAACAACAACAATCACAAAAACTAATAATTACATGGTGGTTTATGACAGGACAATTTTGTAATACTCATAGTGCTAATAGAGTCGGAACCAGTAGATACACAAAAGAAGGAATAGAGTAAAGTACAAACAAGAAAGCCAATGTTAATAATTTAGGTAGCTAAGTATGTTTAAGAAGGAGTTCACTATAGAAAACAAAATAAGAGAGAGATAAAAGAGCCTAAAATTATGTTATTAACAACAAAGCAAGTCATAGATTTCGCGTTAACATTGTCTCTGTCACTTAGAACACGGGGCCAAGTATGGTATCGTTGAGTTCCTGTACTTGGTTGTACGAGCATAGATTATTTTATACTGATTTCTGGTTCTACCTGATGAGATATAAGGCGAGAATTGGGAATATAGGGGGTGTAGGGGGTCGGAGTGTATGGTTTTAGACCATGTTTCGCATGTATTTTCCGTATATCTACATATTTGCATCTAATTAAAAGATGTATAGGAAAGAATAGTAATGGTTTTTCTCTTCTAATTTAACTCAAAATATAGTGAGACGATTATTTGAGCACTTTTGGTAAATGCCGGTGAAATCAATAACAAAGACTCATTTCTCATTTTTAAATAAATTGTATTTTATTTTAATCATTCCATTTTCGTAGCCACATCAGCTGAAGTTATTATCAAAGATTCTGTTGTTAGTGGAAATATTCAACACGGTTTACACTTACTTGATCCATGGACTTATATACATCTAGAAAACAATACATTTCAAGAAAATCAACATGAAGCCGGTGTGAAAATTGAAGGTGGATCAGCAGACATTTTTGTGAATAATAATAGGTAGGCATCTTGTACACTTTCATTTGTATTAAATTTTCTATTTTATCTTAGACATAAAGTACTTGTAAAGAGTTTTGAGTTCGGCTGTAATGGGCGATATAATTCAGTTAACCATGTTCTCCTTGATGTCTGCGGGCTATGTCCCTTGAGGGTGAAAAAGCATAAGATTGTTACACAGCTCTTACCATTTGTGATTTCTTAGCACTACTTTCTCAAATTTATTGAAACTTTACAGAAAGTGGAGTGTAGAATAGGAGTACACTTCTTGGAAAAAGAAGATAACGATTACTATGAATTACCGTTATTCTAGGAAAATTGTAACACAAAGCAACACGCTGAACACAAAAACAAGATCACTTTCTAAACAGCTGTCTTATAACCCAAAAATTAAAATAACATAAAAAAAGTCTGAGAAACCTAAATTTAATTTTTAAGCACTGATTTACAAGGATTCGAATAATTTCAACTTAGATCATGAAATGACACCAACTAGAGAACCGTTGGAAATCAGGTAACACTGTACAGCTGTTTCGTCTTGGCCAAAGACTCCTCAACAGTACATACTCATGAAGGAGGGTCATGAGTGCCTACTCATCACTGCATTATTGTTATATTTCACATGGTGGCCTGCTTGAATAACTGGACTACCTGAATTTCCATCCAACACAATATATTACATTTTCAATAATTCCTATTGTTTCAACCATTCCGTTATGTACTTATTTCGCGAAATGTGCTCAAGCACATTGTTAGTTGACTTTCAACCTATCGGTGCACATTCTTCGAAGATGAAATAAAAATATAATAAAGGATTAATCAATCTGTCTGTCTGTTTTCGACATAGAACTTTGCACATATGCGCGGCAGTTCAAGTCGCCACACTCCCTCCTTGTAGCACACAAAGCAAGAGAAGAAAGTAGGAGAAATGCATAATATAGACAGTAAACAGAGGTGTGAGACAAAGGAATAGTAATAACGAAGAACGAAACAGTTTCATTGGAAATCATAAGTAACAAGGAGTGGATGCATCTGCGCCACTGAGAACGATTTTGAGCCATGTCACCAATTGTTTCCAACCATTGGTTTTTACCGTCCCGAGGACCCCAGTCAGGAAGTCCACACCTTCCTACGTGGCTTAGACTAACTGTTGTAGATTTCATTGACTGGTGCCATGTTTTGGTTTGACCGCCGCTAGCTCTTTTCCAGCTTGACCCTATATCAGTTAACATTGCCTGTCGAGGAAGGTGATGTCTAGGCGTAAGTAACACATGTCCTAACCATCTCAGTCGATGTAATTTCACACTCTCGTCGACTGATTTCCCCTCTTTACCTAGCACTCGACGCCTAACCCCAATCGATGCTTCAAACAGAACAGCATTGCCTCACATGATGTAATACAGATCGCCATTTTACTTGAAGTCTCTGGATGAAGAAGATATATTTTAGGTGATAATTGTGTGTATTGTGTACAGTCTCGTCGAAAATTAAGCTGTTACCATTATTATATAGGCTTTTGGCCAAAAAATAAGCTAATTCTCCGCACACAATTATAAACATCATCTAAGCTGCTAACTTGTCTTTTAAATGAAATGTAAAAATGGGAAGAGTAAGTTATAGTATGCTGTTATTATATGTGCAGTGAAGTCTCAACGGTTTCTCTATCTTTTGTGAAAAGAGTCCATTGAATTTCCCACCTGAAGAAGACAAAAAAATCACTTTATCTTTCATTGACAGTACTTACCAAATAATTGCATATTCCTGAAGTGTTTTTAATGAATAGGATTTTAGCAAAAAAATGCTCTAGCCCCAGTTTGTTCTAGGGAACTCAAATTTACATTGAAAAAAGTTCTTATTAATAATATCTAAATAAATAACTTTTAAATTGAATTGGAAAGTTTTGTCTGGATTATGTGCATCATGACACTATAGAGTCTACACGATGGTTATAATTCAAGCTTAAATATATACTATATATGTTCAAACCAAGTTCACTTTTAACAGTCTGAAAAATGTGAGCACTGAGTATATGATATTCATTATAATAAAGGTTTTTTTGTATTTCCCTATGAATGAAAAACAAAACGATATTGTTCTTACTGACGTTGCGCTATTTAATGCTGCTAATAGCTTTATCAAAGTATTATTAAAGCAGAATCTACAAAACCTCAGCTTATGCATTACAACTTAATCATCGTTCCTCAGTATGTGGCCATTTTTGCTTTGTCAAATTTGCCAATCGGTAAAGATAACAAAACCAGGTTTAGATTGTTGGATTTGATAAGTGTATAAAATTATAAAAGCAGCGTGTGTTTAATATATGTGTGCGCATGTTTACATAATGAAACTGCTTATGACATTCGTGTTGATTTTGTCACTTCATGGGGGAGGAGGGTGTTGTAACCAGGTCAGATTCTGTTTTAGTCCATCATTCCTGTTCAGACAATTTGGATTCCACTTGATATGAAGTGCTTCTGATATTAGACGTTCTTTGTGATTTCTGAAATTTTTCTGGATGATGATTTCAATATTGTCAAAATCAATTTCGCGGCCTGATTCTATAGCGTAGCATGTAGACCAACTTTGGCTGATGATTTTTCAAGCTTTTCTAGTTCAACTGGATTTCTTGGTGGTCGAACAGATGCTCTACGGTGTTCATTTCTTCTGATTTTGATTTCTCTCTGGTGATGTTTGTCCGATGTATATCGCATCACATTCCAAGCATTTTATTTTATAGACACAATTAGATAGAGAATCTTTAGGGATTTGATCTTTTATATGGACAAGGTTGTTTCGTAGTGTGTCTGATGTTTTGAAGAAAACTCTGATGTCGAGCTTATTGAGTACTCTTTTGATATCGTCTGACGTCTCTGCTCTATATGGAATGACAACTGTTGAGGTCCATGTTTTCGGAATACGTTTTCGACCATACTTAATGTCAGTGTTGATTTTGTTGATGAAGTTCTTCGGGTAGTTATTTTACTTAAGAGTCTCAGTAAAGGTTGATATTTCTTCTTTTTCTTTCTCATCCTTTATCAAAGAGTGTGCTCATCTTAGAAGACTTTACAAAACTAAGAATGACGAAAGACAATGTACAACAGAAATTTAGTTACAGGATTTCATCGTGAGCTGACATTGGTTAGAGAACCATTGGAAAACCTGGGAGTACTGGACAACCGTTTCGTCCTAGTTTGGGACTCTTCGTCAGCTTCTAAAACTTATAACTGAATCGTAGATGACTCATCTCGCTCAATAATCTTTATTAATTCTATTTAATAGTTCATAAAATTATGAAAGTATAGCCCACCACAATTGTCTCACACATTATTTAGTTCATGATGTAAAGCTAATAATTTGGCAAATTTCAAATGACAGACTTAATAACAAGGAAGTATGAAACTTGGAGAAATGTAGTCACTTAAAATGCCACATTTACATAGAAAGTCAGTTTTGCTCAAAAGCTTCTTCATAACTCGTTAATTATGTAACTAGAACTTACCGATGGAAAATAACCGTCCGTCGGTTAAATTTTCTTGAAACTTAAACTACTCCATTTTTAGTTATTTCCCTGTGATCCCAGCTTACAATAGACATATGTGTATGTGTATACATAAGCCATATGCTTTGGGACTATTTGAGGGTGAGGAGGATCTAACTCATCCTTCCTTTGCACCAAAATTGAAGAAATCAGATGTTACGGAGTTCTTAAATTGTTTTGATAACTGAAATGCATCTGTATCAGAGTATGACTTTGAGAAATATTGATTTAAGGCAATGTATTAATAGTATTCGAAATGTTATGAAATAACTATAATTTTAACCCAATTATTCTAATATCTTTAAGAAGCTCAATAACATTATAGATACTTTCAGCCACCTCAGAATGTGTGTTTAAGTATATCAAAGAATTTATTTTTATTCCTTGCATTCCAAAGGAATATGGGAATTCAGGCTTTGAGAATTAAAGTTTCAAGAACATAAGTGTTGAGCTTTTTTAAGAAGTAGGTTGGCTAACCTCATGCCCAAGATTCCCCTTTTTTACTGGATAATTACCGGCTAAACAAGGTTTAGGAATACAACAATCAGACTGAAAAGACCATTTATTAACAAATGATTTTATCTCCTGTCTATCACTTTATTTCTATAATTTATCACATGCCTGCTTTTTGTATTTATTCTATTCTAAGATTTATTGAAAATCAAGACTGCGGTTTAAATATTAGTGTAGCAGGTGGATTTAAACAAATTAACAATTCACTGTTCAATAATAATTATGGTCATGGTTTAATAGTATGGAATTTGAATCAAACCAATACGCCATCACGTAGTTCAAATGGCCCATTGAAAACACACGTTCATCTATCTAATTTTACAGGTAAGCTAAACTTTCTCCCACTTTACTAATTCCTTCAGTAAATAAAACTACCTACAGAAAGTATGCACTATAATTATAATAATGGCTTTTATTCAAAATAGTAGATTCGATTCAGTGTGAAATTTTTAGTAATTAGTACAATATTACATCTAATTTTCTCTTTAAATTTCACATTAAGGGGGAAATTATTAAAAAGGGTATTTATTTTGATAACAATGTTAGAGAAAATATGAATTTTATATAATATATAATATATTAATGATAGATAGAACAACAAGGTCCATCCATTTACCGTTTCGCATCAAGTTAGTAGTCCTATGCCTAGGACTTTCCTCAGCATATGGATTGCGTAACAAGTTTTTTTACTCAGTCATCTGAGCACAATGTCTTTTATAATTGCATCTAGTCCTAACTAATGAGATGCAAGGGGGAAGTTTGTGTATAATGATGGTGCCACACGCGTCGGTGGCACAGCGGTTATGACTCTCGCCGACTACGCACCTGGTCAGGGGTCCAATCCCCTGCCGACGCACACCTGATATCAATGGTTGGCCCGCAAATTCGGGCTAGCGATATCGCATGCTGAAAATCCCTTACTTGTACCAAAAATACGGTGTGGAATCAAGCTTTAATAAAAAATGATATAGGATTTTCATCATGAGCTGACATTAGTTAGAGAACCATTGGAAAATCTGGGAGTACTAGACAGCTGTTTCGTCCTAGTTTGGGACTCTTTGGCAGTACGCACCCACCGGGGTTCGAGGCGAGCTCGTATACCATTAAGCCCCTGGGACCCGATCCAGTGGCCCATGAATTCTAACTTCTGAAAATTCACGACATAGCACGACCCCTAGCCAATGTCTTCGGCGAGTATTTGTCCTCACACCCGACCTGCTGAACCCTACTGGTCACGACTTCTCACTAGAACCCAAGGTAACTGCCTACCTGAATAGGGCAAGTCGCTAGTGAACATCTCATTGATATTCAAGTGTTGGTTTGGAGGTAACCAATCAAATCCCTACAAACCAACTCTTGAAAAAATGATATTCCCCAATTTCTTACACGAGTTCAAGTGTCTATCGACAACAATACTAACAAATCAACTTGACGACACACCACTCACCCTACCGAATGCTCTCATTTCCCTTCCCAATGTAACAAAATCTGTCTCATGTAGCCTAGGAAAGATTTAGGGGGAACAACAAAAAGGATAGCTAAAATACAAGAGTTGGTAAAAAGTAAAAGTAGAAACTGAATGACACCAAGTTGTCCTAACTTTATACCTATAATGTTAGATAAAATATCTTTCTAGGAATTAGCATGATACGGGAAGACCAGAAAAGATCATAGGAAGACATAATTCAAGGTATTTAACATTCAACATAGTTTCAACGTCAATGCCTTTTATGATACAAGAATCAAGGAAACGAACCAGTTAATGCAAATCACGTCCTTCCCTGAAAATCTAATTAAAATTCTAACATTTAGAGGAATTCAGCTTAAAACCATTCAACAACGACCACTGACTAATTCCTGATAAGAAGCTATTCATTCTGAAACAGTTTGACTGAGTAGTAGCCGGCATGGAAACAGTCACATTATAGCCTTCTGAATAAAGCAAGTCATGTAGGAGGAAAGAGAAAAGAAAAGGAGAAAGAATAGCACCTTGAAGGCCACCGGCTGTAGTAAGTAAAACAGTGAAAGACTTTCCTATATATGCAGTATACGGCTATTTATCAGAAGAATAAAAATGTAACTATCTATCAATCTAGCGCCGGTTATTTGTAAAATACGAGTTCCAATACCATTCAAAAAATTCGATGGAATACGATAGATAACTGTGTAAATGTTTCTTCTGTGCATTTTGTAGCCACTATTAATTGAGTAAACGTAAGTTGACCTTCATATACATATGTTTGAATTTTTCCAAACCATGAAGGAAAATGCTTAGTAATGCGCTTGTTAAGCCGACTAGTTCTTCTACCTATATAATGTCCCTCACAGGAGCAGGTGAATTTGTAAATGCAAAAGAAGTAGCAGAGTGATAATAATTGGTTCACTGAGCATGAGCACGTAACACAAAGGTGGTAAAAAAGCCTTTAAATATTTAAACTGTCTTTCAAATTATTCTGATGTATAAACAGAATTTTTCAAAATGATGTTAAATTTCGCAGAAAAACAATAAAATCGACCAAGGAATTTTACTTAACAACTAAGGCATAGAAGAATTACAAATTCGCAATTAACAAATTGCACATTTTGAGGTGAAAATTTCCCTGGTAACCCAAAATATTCAAGTCACTGCATTTGATCTGACTCATACCATAAACAGGAATTAAGAAGGCGAGCATAAGTTTGCGATGTATATACTACTGACTTATATGAGTAGTTTGAAACCAAAAAAATCAACCAACAGTGTTTTCTATGTCGATGGAAGTTATCTAAATACCGAAAAGGTTTTTCACCACAACACAGCCATACCGGCTTTATTAATTGTTCTCTATGGTATCAAGTAGATCACATATTGTGGTTTGAATACTTGAAATCTATGCTGGGAACTGGTGTGAATTTTCACTTCAAACTGTGTAATCAACAAAATGCCGGTAGTATTTCTACTTCTTATTATTTCTTCCGAATAATTCAACATAACTCAAGTGTATGAACTGATTTTGCTCTCTGAAGTGAATCATTCCATGTACACACCTCTAATAAGCTCTGCCTAAAAAGAGCAAAACAACCGTCCAGTATTGAAATCACTTAGATCTGGATAGCAAGTACTGTGGTGAGTGCTACTTATAATCCGATATAAGTATTATATCAGAAACGAATTCAGAAAAGTAACAATATGTTTGGCACACTGGAAAGAGCAATCAAAGAAGAGAACCATAAGAAGAATGTTGCCATATGATGCAGAATCCAAGAAGCTATGGAATGGGACGATATTCGACCAATTCGTCAAGGATGTGGTAAATGGTGTGCAAATGGTAGGTTGAGAAGATGGTATACCAAATTTAGCTATGTACCATACGTTTCATCAAATAAACATTCCTTTCAGTCTCCTCGGTCTTTTCTTCTTTACAGTACTACTGTCTGACGTTAGCAGTTCTCAACTGGGACAGATACAACTAATTTCATGCGTGAATCGTTCGATGAAATTTTATATCTATTCCCCATTTAATCACTTCATTTATGTATGTAACACAAACAGATTGGACAAATCTTTGACAGTAGTCCATTGGCTTAAGTTAACTTTATAGTACACAAAAAAATAAGCTGTTGATGGGGAATAAAAGAAGATAAGTAGTGCTATGACTGGTGATGCAAGCGAACTACACACGACTATAATCAATATTTGAGATTTTGATATACAGTAGTATTTCAGCAATTTGATAAACTTCATTTTATTTCACCTAGGTGACATATCGTATATAGGCTCAATATTTTATTTATGCTGAATTTATTTATCATATATGAACACCTTCTGCAGTGCCTATACATTAATTTTTAGGGAATTATTACGACGCAATCCGTTTTTATAATTCATGTCTAACTATGGAGGTTCTAGTGAATTTTACACATTTTATCAAAAATCAACGTAATGCAATCAGGGTTTATTCATGCCTTTGCACAGATGTCAATGTAAGTTGAGTCACGCCTATTCTTTACTCATGTTAAATAATTTCCTCATATTATCATGTATGTAAATATATATTACCATTCAGTATATTCACATAACGGTATATATGTAAGTGTGTGCTACTGATAAGATTTATCAGTAGTGTATAAAGAAACGTTTATTGGCATAAAAATATCAAATAGCAGGGAGATAGATTTGTAGTCAGAGAAAGCAAATGATTCAACGTTGTGGAGAAACGTGGGAAACGTGAAAGGAACACAAAGAAACGCAATATGAAGGCTAGAAGTAGCACAACACGGAAGATCTGTGGAAATGGTGATTTGAAGATAAGGTGTACATAATTTTGTTACATAGCGACACCTAATTCCAAATGAACAGTCCTTTACCAAGTCTCGTTTCTACCATTACAATATAACTGCTTGACAGAAGTAGTTAGGAATCACCCACATCAACTAGTACTGCTTACTAGCTAGATCGAAGTGATCTGAGTGTCGAACGAGTCGAGCTAATCGGTTATGTAACCGGTATGACTGACCTCAAACAGGCAAATCAGTTCGAACTGTATGATTTCTAAATTGAAAATTTAATTCCATCAAGTATTATCTTTAAGTTATAACCATGTCATAAAATGTTACACACATATATGGCTCCTTTGGTGTTATGGTGTTTTCTGAGCTAGGTGACGTACCTGCTAAACTTTCCTTCATTGTTCTTCTAGACAAAACTTTCTTTTTAAGTTAGTGCTGAAAACATTGTCTAGTGGGATAGCGAAAGCCTTACAACACGCCGGAACTGAGAGCATCTACGTGATTTAGAAAATATCCTACATAATTTCATAATTATTTACCTCATCGTATGAAAGCTGCCGATTCGAACTCTGTTACAAGTTCACGTTTCAACCCCAGTCATTATCTCCCGACGATAAATATATCTTTTTATTTTCCTTTACGTTCCAAGTGGAACATAGGGCTTCAAGCTAGAGAATTGAAGTTTCGGCAGCAGTGGTGATTATTTTTACTGGATGGGGTTGCTAGCCTCATGTCCAACCTTCCCTTTTATTACTGGCTTACCGAGGTAAAGCAGTGGGTCGGCTGGAGATCTAACCTCGGACCACCTACGTGGTCGGCTAGCACTCTACCGCTGTTCCACCGACGCACATAAATATGATAGCTGTTTGAAATACCCAAATCAACACTCATTATTTTGACGCAATCGTGAATGATGCACGGCTAACATTTTCTCTCAGTCTAGAGTATATAAGTGCAAATAAATACATATCTGGTTTGATGCTAAGACTAACATTAATAAAGACTTTAACTTGATTCAGCCTTTTAAAAAGGTGCATGAACTGATCGTTCAACAATTTACATGAGTATCGTTTAAAGTGTATTGATCATATTTGCGATGTGACCACTAAGCAAAGACTGATCACCAGCATCATCAGAAATTATGCATGTAAAAATGTTCAGTCAGTTAGCTACCTGTGAGTATAGTTTAGTCCAAAGAAACAACAAATTTCACAAATGACTTATTTGTCCGGTTACAAATCTTTACAGAAGATTATGACGGATAGATTTCTAAAGGTTATGAAAATAAGGTTGGATAAATGAACGAAAACAAACATTAGAAAGTGAACATTACAAATGAAGACTTGCTTTTCACTAAGAATAGGGAAAACCTACCTACCGGACATTTTGTTCATTTGAAGGCGAACTCTTCATTATTCGTATACTCAGACCAATATTTTTCAGAATCCTAATATCAGGTATTAAAAAATCATTTTTATAACTCACTCAGATAATACTTTTGATACTTTCACTGATGTTTCTAATAAGTAAACAAATTAGTACAAGCTGACCACCTAAAGAAAGTGAGTGTAGTAAGTTTCATTTGTTTTTGCGGAAGCAATACAATGTAGGGTGTTAATCGAAGAGGAAGAATTAGTCTACGGCTTGTAAAGTTACATGAATTGATATGGCTGGGACGCATGTCATCACCTTCTTCGTCGAAGAATGTTAACCTACATAGAAACAGTTTAGAAAAGAGTTAAGCACTTTCAGAACAATACATAATATCAACCCATGAAGTCTTAAACTATTGGTTTGTGTAATTTAGGTAGATGGAGATCGCTTAGCTGGGACCCTCTTGGTACCAAGAATCAGTGATTTAAGACTTTTGGCGACTTTTGGCGGTCTCAGTGGTGCAAATATATTCTCTCCTAATTGTTCTTCGAGTTATAGTTTCCACACCTTTATGTGAGCATCTTCGAACCATGGCAAACTGAAGTGCTGAGCTTTTGAGGAAAATTCTAAATTGAAAATTCAACTCACTTTGGTAGAATAATTTAGTGTTAGCACCTGTGACTATAGCAGTCACTTTCAGTGAATCAGCCTTGCTGATGGACACCAATAACAAAACTGAGAAGATTTACTACATTTAAAAACATTCATTCATTTCGTTTTGACAGTATCATATTACGAGTTGATCACGGACTGATATCAGTTAGAGAAGCATTGGAAACCAGGGAGTACTGGACAGCTGCTGTTTCATCCTAGTTTGGGAATCATCGTCAGTACGCACCCACTGGGATTCGAACCCAGGACCTTCCGGTTACAAGGCAAGCTCGTATACCATTCAGCCACTGGGACCCGATTCAATGGCTCATGAATTCTAACTTCTACCAATTCGTGATTTAGCGCGAACCTAACCATTGTCGTTGGTGGGACATCCATCCACACACGTGACATCTAATTGGACCTCACTGGTCACGACTTCTCACTAGAACTCCAGGAAACTCCATCCTGTAGCAAGTCACTAGCGAGCATCAGAATCGGGTCCCGGTGGCTGAATGGTATACGAGCTTGCCTTGTAACCAGAAGGTGCTGGGTACGAACCCTGTCAGTGGGTGCGTACTGCCGATGATTCTCAAACTAGGAGGAAACAGCAGCTGTCCAGTACTCCATGGTTTTCAATGCTTCTCTAACTGATATCAGTCCGTGATCAACTCGTAAAAACATAACAAACCCTTACAAACCAAACTATAGAAAGTATCATATTACTTTTAAGTAGCGCAAGCATCACAAATAAAATATTTTACTTCATTTAATTTTAGACACTAACTAATTTCACTGTAGCCTTTAGTCATTTCATTGCTAATAAAGGCAATTCAATTAAAATTTCACCAATAATTCATATGATTGGATCAATTATCAATTCAACATTTGAACAACATCAACATGGTGTAATATGGATTGATAATTCTAATGATGATATGCTGAAATCTCAATTCTATCGTCATTTCCCTGTTGACTATACAATTAGTTATAATGAATTTATGCATAACCAGGGTGCATATGTGATTCATTCACGGCTAACAGAATCATCTAAATTACAACATTTAAGTTTGGTGTATAATAAATTTTTAAATAATCGGTAAGAAATACTTTTGCATTCTATGATAACCGTATTTTATAATTTAACTTTTCTATATATCTGAATTATTTCTATTTATTTTACGATAAATTGTAGGTATTCTTTTAATTGTGCCTATCAGATCGATAGTGTAGTTAGATATTACTTATGCTTGTAAGGATTTGATTTTCTTCAGGGGATATCTGAGTTCATTAAGAGATCAGATATCTGCATACAATCTCACTACCGACTAGTGACAAACTTGTAGAAATCCATTCTGACTTTGTAATAGGAAATAGTGAAAGAGTTGTGTCCATTAATGAGCCGTGTAAGTATATGTTCACTCCCAATTTACAAATCGTAGATTATTGGATTCTGCGTAATCTACTGCAACGACGAAAAATTAAGTATTTTCAGTGTGAACACAGGAACTACTCAATACGCTCTACTGTTTAAAAACAAAGAATTCAGCGAAGAAAATTCTTTTTCGAAAATTTCATTCTCACAGCTGTACAATCGTATATATATGAATTACAAAAGACAATGACAATCAGTTTTCTTGTGTGTGTTAAAGTTTGAGTGGAAATACTAAAGTGTGATAATATTGCCGCATAGGATTATGAGTCACAACTGAATTGGTTAAATATATGAATGAATAACTAAATAAATAATCCAGTAAATTATAATTACATTTCAATTTTGATGGGGTTTTGTTCTCTCAGCTGGATAGTTAATTTGCGAAGCTTTCATCATCTCCTGGTGAGAGATGATTAATAAACTCGTGGAGAAATCTAAAAGCTCATGGAAAATTCCCATCGTAACATATAGAAAATCAAAACAAATGATTCAACGAAGAGACTCTTCTCAACGTACAATCGTATATATATGGTAGTTTTAAGAAGTTATATCTGGTGAGGGAATTGAATCATAGGTGTGAATGCAAAGAGTAATTTACCCAAATCCCTACGTACCCAACTCATCTGTATTGCTGAAGCTTTGACTATCGAAACAGAAAAACCAGATCTCTGTGTACAGAAAAAGTTAGTTCAACCCCTCCAACTTTCATGGTCTGAATCCCTCTATGCTAAAGTATGGTAATCCCCAATCATATTTTAGCTCTACCAATTTTTCATTTTTTCATTTTTGTCTATTCAATTTGTATACTCTTCCTTTAATACGTCAAATCTTAGTTACTACTACTATTCTCACTTTGAACTGTCTCCGGTTTTATTTCACTTGTTACACTTGTCATTCTAAGGCAATTATGTTTTGCAACATTAAATTCTATGCTATTAAATTTCACACAATATTACGTAACGTTTTTATTTTATTCGATTTGTCTACTAATCTTATAATTGCACACCCTTTTTCAAGTTCTATCCATCCTATGAATTATTCTATATATGACATTAATTTGCTTTGCCACTTGACATTTAACTACGATTATAATCACAAACATTTTAGTTTTAATTGCATTTCATATTATTATTATTATTTTATGCATTCACACCTATGATTCAATTCCCTCACCGGATATAACTTCTTAAAACTACCATATATATACGATTGTACAGCTTGATGATAAATTCGTTGAGAAGAGTCTCTTCGCTGAATAATTTGTTTTGATTTTCTAAATCTAAAAGCTCACTTCAAATTGAAGTATGCGCTGAAGATGTCACCTAGTAGGGTGATGAAAGTTTCGCAAATTAACTATCCAGCTCAGAGAATAAAACCACATCAAAATCATCCACCTGAGCTACAAATCTTCTCCATCATATCTATATTTCAATAGTTAACATACAATCATAAGCTTTTGTTTTTTGGTAATATTTCCAGCAAAATTACGAAATAAAAACAAAACAATTCCAACAGTTGGTGTGACCATGGGCAGTAATTTTGCTCGAAATAATACCGAAAACCATTGTGTGTTAACTATTGAAATATAATTATACTTTATTTGATCTATTCCACAATGCTCAAACTTTTTACTGACTTGTAATTAAAAGATGGTCAACCTAAAGCCCAACAGACAAGTGTGAAATAGATAATTGGTAAATAAAATGCATTCGGAAATATGAACATGTGAATATAATATGGTAGAGGTATGAGATGAGTGAAATATTGTCAAAACAGTAGACAAGACTAGATAAAATGTTAGAATATGATAACAAAAAGTGAAATTTAAAACAATTAGTTCCCTTTGTGAATTTAGACAAAGCAATAAGAAGACGTAATTCGTCTGAATCGTGTAATGTATTTGCCCAACACTTATTTCGAACAATCTGATCACACACTGACTTGTCAATGAAATTAATAAAGAGTTAAAAGGTGACAAAATAGACTTAGGTCAAGTTAAAAGGATATACTGAAGGTCAAAATAATAATGAAGATCAATAAACTAAATAACAGAGGTAATAGTACATCTACTCTGGTTGGTATCAAAACAAAGTTTACCAAGGAAGGTTTTGTGTGATGAAGAATTGTTTTGAAAGCATAAAAGTGGTTTAAACTTTCTAACTGCTAGCTAGGGCTTCTAAAAACTTTAGGATACACCCTCCCCCAAACGCGTTTTACAGATAGGTTTAAAAGATGTGTAAACATCAATCTTATGTCCTGTCTCTATAATATGTTTCGCAATAGAGGATCTAGGTCTCCTGTTCTCACTAATAATGGGTTCTGGGAATTCTATTTGCTTCCGGAGCCATTTAGGAATATGCTCTGAAGCCCTTACCAGTATAAAGTGGAATGAAATAAAACAAAAACGGAACACGGAATATATAAGGATAACAAAGTTGTTATGGGAATTACACACTTGTCGCTCTTGTTACATGTAACATATATATATATGAGTGCAAATCATAAACGTGTGCATTAAAAACAAAGCAATTCTAACAGTCGGTATGATCACGGGCAGTAATTTTGTTCGAAATATTACCAAAAACCAAAACTTATCATTGTGTATAACTACTGGTCGCGCTAAATCACGAAGTGGTAGAAGTTATAACTCATGGGCCATTGAATCAGGTCCCAGTGGCTAAATGGTATACGAGCTGGCCTTGTAACCAGAAGGTGCTGGGTTCGAAGCCTGTCAGTGGGTGCGTACTGCTGATGATTCCCAAACTAGTATGAAATAGCTGTCAATTACTCCCTGGTTTTCAATAGCCCTCTAACTGATATCAATTTGTGGTCAAACTCGTATTGAAATATAATTATAATTTATTTGATCTATTCCACAATGCTCAAACATTTTACTAACATTAATTCCACTTATTCAGTCATTCGCTTATATATTTAATCAATTCAATTGTCTCATTATCCTACACGTCAATATTATCGCACTTTAGTATTTCCACTCACTGTCAAACTGTAACATTCACACACACACAAAAAAACTAATTGTTATTGTCTATTGTAATTCATATACATATATACAGAAGTAACTGAACAATACCATCCAGCTGCTATATAGTCCTAGGTATCTCAGACACAAAATAAGCAATGTCCAACAAAATTATCTGGGAAAAAGCAGTTACAGACTACTTCATAACCAATGAGAATATTTCTAGCAGGATGAGACTGAAACCCTGTTTTCAAACTCAGTGAAGGCCAAGCTATCGTTTCACAGCAAAACCTTGACTTCATTCAAATAAACTCGTAGTCGTAAAACAACAAAGTTTTAACATCACTGCATATGAGTAAGGAGAAGTATTAAAAGTAGGAATCAATCAAAAACAAAGACAAATAATAAGGATTAAGTGAAAGAGAGATATGTAAAACGTCAGAACAGTGATGTATAGATATGGAGAAAAGGCTAGTGATTACAAAATTAGTTGATATATTCAAGTAGGCATGAGTTTTGTAAATAGATTGTTCACGTAGTAATTTTCAAGTCATTTATTCTTCTGCATCTAATGACCGCATGCTAACGTCGCCTCAAAGCCTTTTGGTTTCAGACGACTTGAGAATTCCAAAGTACAAATTAATGAACGCCAACCGCTCTTGTGTTTTTAATCGTTCTCCAGCCTGTAGCCTGCCTTGACATTGCGCTCTGATTATAGGTATTAATCACTTGTCATTTCAACTACTCTAGAAAGTTATGATTATTTAATAAGAATATGTACATATATGCATATAAGGACTTTGCAACTGTTGAATACAAACATTACTTTCTATATTTAATCTATGGTCGCCTCGAATTGTCTAAAGTAACTGCTGCATGATACATTCCCTGAAAGTAGAAAAACAAGTAAAGATTACCAGTTTCTGATTGTTAGTGCCTTCATTCAACTGTTTGAATGAGCTAAAGCCTCAGAACAAGGAATTTTATGGCTATCCGTGTGCCTTATGTATATTAAGTCATTCCTTTTCACTGATGAACAGTAATATTTGAATTATGAATAGTGTAAAATAAACCTGAGAATAAAATATAACATCCATCCATAATCTTTGACTGTTAGATTGAGATATGTACAGAATCATCTCACAGGAGTCCTTATGACGTTAAGAATCACTTGAGATATGACTGAGAATAATTTACAACTTTTCTCCCCTGGTCTCTATTGAATTATTCTCCTTCATATATAAATGAATGAATGAATACTTCTCAACGTTGACTTCATGTTAGTTTTTTTAATTTAGCAAATCATAATGTGTCATACTCTAATACATGATGAGGTTTACTCTAATGTTTTTAAAAGTTACTCTATCCACGTTCATTAAATCAACTTAAAAGCTGATGTTTAAAAAAGTCTGAGTTCAGTGAAACGAATACTGTCCTCTTCTGTTACCAGTCATTTTAAAGTTGTTTGATGCAGATTTTTTTTCAGTTTCTTATCGTTTGCTGTATCATCTTTTTGTGGAAGCATGAATCCTAAAATCCACGTAAATGTGTTCACTGAGTTATTCTCTTTCACGATACCTGGGAATGAGATCGTAATGAAAGGCTTCATTCTCTTTTTCATAACTTACTAGCTAGACATACATGTGTAATCGTGAGAGTTTGCTTTTCATGTGGAGTTTAAATGAAAGCTCTGAAGTCTTCTAAAGGCTTAATGATGCGCAAACACCATGAAATTGATGTTATAAATTCGTCTAGACTTTTATTCTTAACGAGAATTTACGCCTACACCTAATTTGCTGGACTATCGGTTCCTGCTGAGTTGGTTCGCTCATTGCCAGAGATCCCTGTTGCTGATCTTTTCTGGCCGGCCATTTGATCTTGAGTATTGAGCGAAGACAACTGTTAATGAAGGTCTGTAGTTTGTTTGAGATGCTCATTATCACGCACAGTGCAAGTCTCTGATCCGTATAGCAGCACTAACTTCACATTGGAGTTGAAAATCCGGACCTTATTTTTGATGCTGAGTGCTGTTGACGTCCACACAGACTTGAGAGTAGTGAAAGCTTCTCTTGCTTTTCCGATCGATTCTTGCTTTGATATCCTCGTCAGTTCCGTCGGCCTGTAGTTGAAACGATGCTTCCCAGTTAGGTAGGTAAAAGAGGTTGTTTCTTTCAGGTTCCTCTCATTTATGCTGATTGTTATCTGTTGTTGTTGTTAGTGGTGTTGTTTCCCAGGAGTCTTCATCACCTCTGTTTTCTCTATGTTCACCTGAAGCCCTATCTTCTCTGGATGCATCTTCTATCAACTTGTTGCTCTTCATTTACGTGCCTTCCAGTGTGTGGGAAATCAGACTTATATCATCGGCGAAGTCCAGATCCTCCAAGTCTTTTTGTGTGAGTACATTTTATGCCTGTTTCCTCATTGCCCTCTGTTTGTCGCATTATCCAGTCAACTGCAATCAGGAAAATCATTGGCGATAGTAGGCAGCTGGCTTGTCTTACTTTTGATGTTGTTGTGTTCTCTGAGAGTTAATTTGCGAAGCTTTCATCACCCTACTGGGTGACATCTTCAGCGCATACTTCAATTTGAAGTGAGCTTTTAGATTTCTCCACGAGTTTATTAATCATCTTTCCTGGCGACCTTGGACGTGATTGGTTGTTTTTCTCTGTTTTCACACCTTCTAGGTTACTTGTATTGTCACTCATTGTTTCTTTGGCTTGAACTTTGACCCTTTGTGTGTGACGTTTCTTTCTTATCGGTTGATAAATTTTGTCTATCTCAATGTGTCTATTGATTGATGATTCACTGGAACGCCAAGCTTCGAAAAATTCTCTAGCATTCTTGTTGTTTCCTCTGTCTAATATTTGAACGTTGTCCCAGTCGAATTGATGTCCTTGGTTGTCTGTATGTAGTGATATGAGGGAGTGGATATCATGTCTTGTCTTACTCCTGTCCTCACTTCGAAGGGTTCCGTGAGCTTCCCGTTGTGGATTACTTGGCATGCAGCATTGTCGTACAGCTGTTCGATGAGATATATTATTGTCGGTGGCACCCCATAGTAGCGTAGTAGTTTCCAAATCACCTCTCGATCGACGCTGTCAAAGGCCTTTTCAAAGTCGATGAAGTTGAGATAGAGAGGTGACTACCATTCCAAGCTTTGTTCAATGATGATCCGTAATGTGGCGATCTGATCAATGCATGACTTGTTTCCCCTGAATCTAGCCTGTTCCAGTCGAAGTTTTTCATCCAGGTTGTCGTGTTTGATTCTCTCCAGCATGATGCGGCTTAGTATTTTGCTTGTGATGGACAGGAGCATAATTCCACGCCAGTTCTTGCATTGACTTAGGTCTCCTTTCTTTGGTAGTTTGAATAGGTATCCTTTCTTCCAATCCTCGGGTACTTTGCCTTCTTTAATACTTACCGTTTCTTATTATTGTTTATTTCTGTAAAACATTTCAGTATTCACAGTAAACAATCTCTGCTTAAACCGCGTTCAACACATCCTGGTGTAATTGTAATTGGTTCGTCAAATATACATATCTGTCGGAATCATTTGTGGAATCCTGACTCTGAAATGTAAGTCAATTTTTATTTGTGAAAAACAGTTGACCTATTTGGTAATTTGACTATCTGATCACAATAAGAGTACATGTGAGACTTACACTAAGATGGAAACTTAGATTCACAGCAGCAGCCCCTAGGTTAACTGACTGATATTTCTTTGAGTGAGCTACGAGAAACAGATGCTAACAAGTTTCAAATTCCACTTAGTTCATATAGATTTGGATCCAATTTTAATGTTAACAAACGACACTCAGCAGTCAAATTCGCTATCAACAGTAACAACATTGTCTGCTTGGACAACTAATCTAAAAGTTCACTGCCTCACATACTGACGTCATTCAAGTTTTCGTCTCAGAATCAATCACCACATCTCTGAAATTTCATTTTCAAGCAAACAAAAGGTCACATTAAAAATGTGTCATTCTGAGGACTTGGATTTTACTGATGATAAAAATTCTTGTCTTGCTAAAAGTCGTTCATTTTTTGGTGGCGGCTAACAGTGGAACCGTGGACGAGTGTCCCTTCTTACTTTTTACTTATCACCTTGATGCATCTGCCCCCTAGTGAATGATGGTTTCCCTCCTGAGACTTATTCCAAGCACCCATCGCTTCATACTCCAAAGCGTTGTCTTCTAGACTACTGAGCTACTACACATAACTCTTTTGTAACGCCTGTGATTTAAAATGATTTATAAATGTAGCCAGCGAGTCCTATGTAAAGTGAAATGTTCGTTCAGAATTCTAATGTGTCAGCCACTGCTGAAAACAAATAATCTTGTTTAGTAGTCATGGTATAATTGAGGCATTCATTTAAGGAGCTCATATACCAAAGTGACACAGATCATTTAAGCCGAAAAGGATCAACGAGAACCTGAAAATTTGAGTAAATGAACTATTTTACTAATGAGAATTTCAAGTGATACTTCTTAATAAGCAACTTATATGAAGATATATATATACAGTTAAATTCTTATTGTTTATCTGTATTACAACTGATCAGTCTACAGTGACACACTGACTGAGATGTTATTTTACTTATTGATGTGTAATGCTAGAATCTGTGATCAAATCTACTGTCGGACTACAGTATCATGAGGAGGGAACATCAGGAGATCACTTATAAGTCATTTGTTTAATAACACAGAATACAAAGAAGGAGTTTAGGGTTTATGTCTGTAACCTCATCAAAAAAACTCCGGTTGTATGTAGACAAACATGAAATGTGTAAAGACTAAAACGAGTTTTTATTGCTCAAGTCAACAGCTTACTGTTACTATGACTAATACTACTAACAATGACATTCTCAGTGTTTTCACGACTAAGATTAAGACAACTACTGATCCTGCTACCAATACCGTTATTACTATTACCATCAAAAGTAAAGATTATATTCTTCCTTCACTAGTTGGGGTGGTGTTAAACGCAGTCTGGCTACCCGATTAGATGAGTCAGGCGAAAGACTCAGCAGGTAGTGTGGTCAAAGCTCAGTTCTGACAGGATTTATGACCACACAACAATCATCAGAGGTATTTCTAGTTGAAGCCAGGCAGCTAAACAAACAGGTTTCCTAGAGTTGGTGAGCCTGACGTGATTTATGGTTACTCCATTGTGTCCATCCAATGCATGTGATGTGACACAGTCATGTTTCCTGTTACAAAGTTCACAACAACCGTTAGTGATAATACTACTACTTGTACTACTTGCATTAGTACTAATAATTCTCATAAATAGTGGTACTCAGTTTCGCCTGACGATATTACTCATCATTCCTTCCCGATACTCAATTAACAAATCACAAGTAATATGCATCATTTTGCTATCTGAAGCTTAATAAAGAAACATGTGTACTTTTCTACAGCGGTGTATCACGTATCAGTTAAATTCCTTTATGGCTTATTTTTTCTTTCATTTCAGTGAACTAGCTAGTCATTTATCTTCTCCAGATAAACAGATAAATGCCACATTAAATTTTTGGGGAAATTTGCATGAATGGCGTTTAGGTGATTGGAGTATGGTACATATGGCTGTATTTAGTAGAATATTTGATCAGAATCATCGGTAAGGCAATAATAAATTAAACATCTTTGTTTCAATTTTTCTATGACTACATTTCAAATAATTGATATAGCTATCCAGCTGGTTATACAGTAGTTAAATACACAAACAGTTTTTGTAAATGAGGAATTTTTTTACTCCTTTGCGTTCCCAGTGAAACATAGGGCTTCAAGAGAGAGAAACTTGAAGTTTCGATAGCAGTGGTGTTTATTTTTACGGGATGGGGTTGCTAGCCTCATGCCCAACCTTCCCTCTTTACCAGTCTTATTACTGGCTTAGCGGGGTAAAGGAGTGCATCGGCCTGGAGAATTACCAATTGTTATTTGTAAGTGAACTGTGAGCAGTATATGATTTTTGGTGATAACAATAGCTGGAGAAGATTCTTTTCAGTATTGTGAAGCTAGTAAAGTTAAGAAATACCATCGGTGGCACAGTGGTTAGGACTCTCGCCGACCATGCACATGGTCCGGGGTTCGATCCCCTGCTGACGCACACCTGATATCTATGGTCGGCCTGCTAAATTTGGGGTACCGATATCACATGCTGAAAATTCCATACTTGTATCAAAACTACGGTGTGGAATCTAGCTATAATATTAAAAAATCAAAGAAATACCATCAAATAGATGCTGTTTCCTTGAATTGTCATTATGGAGCTTTTCATATGATGTGAACCTTTTAAATGAGGTTCCTCCACAAGTCAATAATATGATGTGAGATAAGCATAGTATCGATACATTTCACTCTTATTTTTGACAATTCCTAAAATTATTAAAGTGACAAAAATATATTTCAAATCTCTAAATATTCCAATTATAAATATTGTAACAAGACATATAAGCGAACAATATTGTTTTCAATTATATCTTCTTCAGGCTTTACCCTAATTTATATATAAAAATTGAACCAATGATGGTGATTTTGTGGATCAAATAATAATGGTAATACTATAAATTTCCAGATCGTAGATGTTACGAATTTCATGGATTAATAATAATAATAATAATAATAATGTGGTAAATGTTTTGAACGTCAGTAATAACGATGATTATAATGATAACAAAATAATGATAATAAGGTTTATGCAGGTGGCGATAAGAATAACGAAGGTAGTAATATGTGTATATGTAGACAATTCAATAAATAAATTAGGTCAAATCTTAAAAGTTACGTAATACTAAAGGTAAAGTGGACAGATAATCAGAGTCTAAATAAATATCATAAAAGTGAGGAAATAGAAAATAAGGAAGAGTGGGAGAGTTTTAATTGGAATTTACCTAGGTCAAGAGAAGGACAAAGGTAGAACAAACTTCTTTTGTAAGCAAAGACTAGGATTGTTCTCTCGAATTAATTCCCATAGTTTCGGCTATGTGTACAAGGCGCGTTCGAATTCCATTCGGAAGGCTCGATGGAATTATTATTGTTATCATTATTATTTGATCTACAAAATCACCGTCATTGATTAAAATGTTTTAATATAAATTAGAGTAAAGCCTGAAGATCTAACTGAAAACAATACTGTTCGCTTATATGTCTTGTTCTAACAAAAATGTATTACCACTTCAAAGTTCCTTTGATGCCTTTCAGTATGCTTGGATAACAAATTACGTGAATTACCAGTCAACAAGTAAATAGAATAAATTACTTTAGAAATACATATGAAACACATCCCTATACAAATTAGTGAGTGGGCGAATTGCTCGGTAAAACTACTGGTCATAATACATTGCTGAACTGTTTATAGCTTTTTTCGTGTAGTCTCAATGTACTTCAAGATTTGATTTTCTCTTCCCTAGTCTTTCAGTTACATTCTAGTTAGCAGTTTACTTTATTTTTCATTAATATTCATCGAGGGATTTTGAGTATAAATAGTATGTCAACATTTGGCTCTTGTTGACTTAACTGACAGCTTTCTTTGCTCTTGTAAAAAACATCTTCGGTACTAACTTCATTGTAAAGTATGTTCTTAGCATTTCCAGTGAATGAAACAGCTATCTGTCTTGATGAGCTACAGTGTGATTGATCGACGCTAGTGAATGTTCCGTAATATCACTATACGTCGTTTCGTTGACCAGACATTTAACCTTACCATCTTTTAAATTGATCTTTTTTGAACGGCAAACTTTATCTAGGTCAGTGTGTCTTTTGATTACAAATTAATCTGTTTATCATGCCTTTAGGAATTCTCTGGTATTCTTATTCTACATTTCCTATGTTTAGAATTTCCACATTTCCCTGGTAGAATGGATGTTTATACTTGTCCAGTGCATTGATATGAGTGATTGTGTGCTATGCATTTTTGAGTGCTAGTTTGTGTTCGTGGATGCGAAAATGAAGTAGATTTCCGGTTTAGCAAATAGTGTAGTTTGCGAATTTGATTCAGTCTAATGTATAGATGATGTTAGTTTTGTCTTCGTTCACTGCTGAGTCTTTTGATCCTTATAACACAGAGTGAAGTGACCGTGTTGGTTTATTGGCAGCATCTCTTTAACTTGATTGACTTGATTCCTTTTAACTGATTTGTTTCTGAAGGTCAGGTGCTTTTAATCTATGGTCGTCGTGTTGCTGTTTGACTTCCTCTTCTTAGTTTGTGTTACTGAGGCCCTTTCTTTGAACGAAAGTGATTTGAGTGAAAAATTTATTTAGAAACCCTAATACAATAAATTGAACTAAGTGAACTAAAAACTTCAATATAAAGTAGAATCCCAACAAATACGTAGAAATGAAATACTTTAACAGTTGAAGCATAAGTCATCTCAACAAAACTGTTGACAGTTCATAAGTAAATAACAACGAATAAGTAAAGACATAAAAAGAATCAGTAAGCCAACCGACACTTTCTTCCAGTTACTTGTCGAGAATATTTAAAGTCCAATTCCTGGTGAAGAAGTAACAAATAAAATACTTAGAATGTCATTAAAACTCTCAAAATGAAATTCAAAGTTCCGAGTGTAGATGGTCAATTCTCAATAAATGTGACAAATTCACCTCTAGAAATGCATATACATTTTAAGTATTGAACACCAGTTAATAGATTTCTTTCTAATAGGCATCCGATGACAGCATACAGGAAATTATGTCATCGGCCAAATCACAAAATAGGTGTAACGGGTGGTGATCTAATGTAAAACTTATATCTATCGTAAAATCTAAAAGGTTTCGCTGATGAACAGATCCACTGTCGGAATAACAATTAATAGGCCGTCTGCTTGATCCCTGTGAAGACTCAGATTCTTGTTTAGCTTTCTCCAATAATTTCCTATGTGCTATAATGATTACTTAGAGAAAACGACGCTGCTTGACAGCTTATACTATTCAAAACTGCGACAGTTGTTTGTTATCTTCCTTATCACCCAGTACTAATAGTTATACGGATAAACTGCAACTTCAAACTTTGATTTCACCCATGCGAATTGTTATTCTAATTTGACTAGCCGAGCAATATTATAACAATATGAAGGATTTTTAAGGTTTTTGTGAAATTTGATTCACTCCAGAGTAGGTTTCGTCGCTAACCGATTTCGGTTAGCTAATTGCTTAGAATTAGGTCACTGTCACTATACGGCGAATTGACAGAAGTTAGAATTCACAGGTGTTTGGATTACATCTCGCAGATGAAGGATTATAAGACTTCACTTGTAATCTGAAAGTATCAGCTTCCATCAAATACCGTAGTCATCTGTGATTACTGTCTGAAAGTCCTGAACTAGGATGAAACAACAGTACACTTCCCTCTCATTTTCAGTGATTTTCTAACTGATGTTGCTTCATGACAAAATCTTCATTGATATAACGTTATTTATTTTTAAATTTATTAAATTCCTTTGAGTTCCCACTGGAACGTAGGGCTTCAGACTAGAGCTTAGAAGTTTCCGTAGCAGTGGTCTCATTTTTACGGAGTGGGATCGCTAGTCTGACGCCCAACCTTCCCTCTTTGTCGGGCTTATTATTGGCAATTCGTCGGCAGGGGATCGAACCCCAGACCACCTGAGTGGCTGGTGAGCATTCTAACTCTGCGCCACTAACCCACCTTTGCGGACTGGCTAACAATAAATATCACGATTTACTAAAATGAACTTTTCCAGTAGTGACGAGGTAAGATGCCAATAAAATAGCTTACAGAAATCGTAGTAAACACACAGAGGGTAACTAATTGACTTAGTATAGATATAATTAAATTTTACCAGACCAAATAAACACTAATGATATGATTAAATTAATTTTTATTTTTCTGTTTTATTGTCTGTTTAGTTATACGTTGGCTAGAATTTCTTATCATCCATTACTAAAAGATGTAAATCTTAGAAGCGTGTTCACTACAGCTAATGAACCACCATATGTACAAAGCTTTATACAAACCTCATTAAAAAGTGATATAGTCTACCTTGGTGGAAGATTACCAGTTGAACAGAATAAGCAAGTGATTTTACCAGCATTACCTGATCCAATGAATTATTATCATGTTACTAAGGACATTTTTATTCCACCAATGGGAAGTTTAATTATACATCCTGGGGTTAAAATATTCTTTGATATAGGTGTTGGACTTTTTTCACAGGTAATGTTTCTGTTTTTGTTTTCAAGTAAACTTTGTTTGTTTTTTTCTTTTATTTAAAGATTCCTTATTATTACCTCTTAGCAGTATAAAAAAGTAAAATTTAAAAAATCTAGAATTCATCATTTTCAGACACATTAATGTTGGGAGTATTTAAAATAAGCTGTAGTAACCTAGAAGCCTAGTGTTAAGCGCTTTGGCACTTGAAACGATTGATCTAGGATTCGAGTTTCAATGAGGATGCTGCCACTTACTTGGAATGCATGTACATTGCAATGACGGCTACCAAATAGGACGAAATGTACATCTTGAATTCCACTTTTAGACCCTGTCAACTAAAAATGACACTATTTTGAAAGACCCTAGTTTCAATAAATCAATATTAGTGTAGTGCACTGTGACAATAAAATACTGAAGCAGGTATGTGAACTGAACTTTTCCACTCAACGTATTGTCTAGGTTAGGAAATGCGCTACGTATGCCTCGTCATCGCCTTCCTCGACAATGGGCAATGTTAGCTGATATAGGGTCAGACTGGAAAAGAGCTGTCGGCGGTCAAACCAAAACATGGCACCAGTTAGTGAAATCTACAACAGTTAGTCTGAGCCACGTAGGAAGGTGTAGACTGCCTTCCTGGTTGGGGTCCTCGGGACGGTAAACACCAATGGTTGGAAACAATTGGTGACATGGCTCAAAATCGTTCTCATTGGCTTGCGCAGATGCATCCACTCCTTGTGACTTATGATTTCCAATTAAACTGTTTTGTTCTTTGTTATTACTATTCCTTTGTCTCACACTTCAACTTTCTGTCTATATTATGCATTTCTCCTACTTTCTTCTCTTGCTTTGTGTACTACATGGAGTGTGGCGACTCGAACTGACGCACATATGTGCAAAGTTCTATGTCGAAAACCGACCGACCGACCGATACGCGAGTAGGGTGGTTAAATTGAGAGGTTTTCATAGTTCTTCTTGACATCTTCGTAATTAAGTTATGTATCTCAAAGCACACTCGAGCTACAAGTGTTCACCATTATTCGAAAAGCTGTGATTGGCGTAAGTGAGTCTCTTCTTTCACAATTTATCAATTCTTGAATTTTACCCATCCTTCTTTTACTCAACTGCCTAAAAAAGGACATGCTACCCTATGCTGGACTTTGAGACCATAATCAGGCTTAGTGGTTTGTCTGTGACCCAACTGATTCACCCTGTTATTAATAGGTATGTTAAGATCATCCTATCGATCACTGAGCATCCTCTTTGTCTATAATTTCTTCTTTGTGTTTCTTTAGGAGAAGCACATAGAAATTTGGCAAGGCTTTATATTTGTAGAGGTAAGCACAAAAAGTGTGCTATACTTCACTTTGTAAGCACCTTGTGTGCTGGAAGAAACGTTAACAAAAAAGAACTAACCCTCCTACTTTTTTTAATCAGCGAATAGACAGACGATATATTTCCTGTAAAAAAGCTCCTATATATATATATATATATATATATATATATATATATACTAATAATGCTATTAACATGATCTACCTCCTGCGATTGTTTCTTCAGAAGAAAAAACTGTTCACAACATAATATACTGAAGATTCAACAATATATTAAAAATAGCCTTGAAACAAAGTGACTATTTTTATGATTCATTTGAACAAAGCAAGAACTACAGTTTTAGCATCTTTTATTTCGTTGCCTTCTCATCAGCTGCTTACAGGGCAAAGACATTATTAAATGTATCTACAAAAACAATTTTAACATACTTGCACAGGGTTCATTTAAAATAAAAATCAATCGATCAATATACGCATACACAAATAATATATATATGCAATATTACACACTATTCCGAACAATAATAATCATTCACAATGAAAACTTTTCAGCATTTCGCATTCGGATGAAAAATATCCAGTTACCAGGGCGAAGAAAGACTGATAACCGCTTCTTTCTGAAAGTACAAATCAGGTTTCAGGCGCCTGATGGAAATGGCTTCAGCAAACTTAAGGAGAATTGAGCTCTTTTGCTTATTGATAATTTTGAACGACTTTTCAACGTCCACCTCATGACCCGTGTCAAGGAGATGCCTGGCGATGGCACTGTTGAAAGCATTTGTTCCCTTTAGACGTAGGCTTTTTGGTACATGTTCAGAAAGTCGTAGATATGCCCTTCTTTCTGTTCTTCCAATGTAACCGCTCCCGCAGATACATGTAAATTTGTATATACAGTTGGAGTTAACATGAGAAGGATATCTATCGATTTTTGATTGCATCAAAGAGCAAGTTGTTCGATAGACGGGAACGAGCTTAGCTGCAGGATAGGCTATGGCTAGTGATGTGTTCAGCCTTTTGTTGATCATCGCTGCAATGTTTTCGCCTTAATAATCAAGCTCAAAGTAGATTGGCTTTTTTCTTACTGTGATTTGTTTTTCATTTGTGACTTCAGATCTTCCATACTTGTTGATGAACCTTTAAGGGTACCCATGGCTCTTCAATGTCTTTTCAACAAACTCAAATTCTTCCTCTAATTTCTCTATAGAGCATATTCTCCTCGCTCTATAGTACAGTGTGTTTATGTAGTGTTCTGCCGCAGCCCCTTTTTTATATGGACTCATGCGTCAAGTGTAGGATTTTTATTATTTTGTAGCTCACTGTAATCCAGGCCTACTACCAATAACAATCATCATTTGAAGGTTAAGGTTTGTTTCACATTCTAACATGTATGTGTATCTGTCAGTCTCTTCTGAGAAACCCTGAATAAAACGATTAATTTTCATTTCAACTGCATAGACCAAACGATTGAGTTGTTCATAAAATCCAGAACATAGGATCTGTCTAAAATACGATACTGTATTAATGAAGAATAATTAGAAATTGAAAATATCTCCACTTGTGAAGTATGTGGTCTAATCCGCATTAAAAATAGTTTCAGGGTGTTTGAATAAGAAAAATAACACATCTCTGTCTAGATTTTTCAAACAGTGACAAATAAATAACGCGCGAGTATATAGAGAACAAGGTTAAATGGTTAGAATAAAAATAAGGTTCAAGAGACGGTGGAGCAGAAAGAAATATCCACAGTAGGCACATTTTGATTATAATATGAAAATTACCATACAATTCTATGAAAATGAACAGTTAATACTACATGGTTACATTGTAAATAAAGTGCAAAGTTATGCCACTTATGGATTTTGTTTCGTGCGTATTTTGGTACGTGAAATCCCCTACTCTCTAATGCCTATCTGTAAAGTGCACCGGGAAGTATCTGCAAGACTGTATTCAGGTTGAAATTTATATTCATCATTACTCAAAAAAAGATGCTACCATCATTTTTTTGTATTTCTATCATACTACTAATTATGAAATAAGTAACTAAAAGATTATCAGAAATTTCCTTGTTATGTTTATCAGAGTATTTTTTACAAGAAAGATTTTACTCTTTCCAATATTTTTCCTCTTCACTTCTTATATAGGGCGAGATAAAACTTGAGGGAAGTTTGACTTCTCCAATTATATTTGATCTTTACACTCAAGACAACGAATCTAACAAGCCAAGCCATACTATTTCAAATCAAACCGAACTACTCAATAATAATAGCAATACTATACGTCTGTCTGGTGGTCGTTGGTCAGTAGATAACAACAGTTATTACGGACGTTTAGAAGTATGGATTACAAGAGTTAATCAAACTACTGGTTTAGAATATGCTAACTGGGCTGTTGTTTGTGAAGACGGCTTCAATGAACATGCAGCAATGTTAACTTGTCTAAATCTAGGATTGGTTGCACACCCTAAAGTAAGTGTTCGTGTTTTTCTAACAGTGACGATAATTTTAGATTTATCATGTTCACATAAAGACACAATATATACATATGTATATATATTATTTAGATTCTTGGCATTATATTGTGAATTCGTGAAATTTGATGAGGTGTTTATTTGGATGGCTTCAGAGTTCTTACCAGTCTGTGAGAGTAAACATTGCGACATAGTCATATCTAGGCTTCAGCCTTCAAACTATATTTTCATTCTCCTTAAACATTTAGACATTTAAGTTTAACAGAATAGTGTATGACGATGTTAATGTGAAGTTTTCCAGTATACTTACCTCTGAAGTGTTTGTATTCAGGGATTTCAAAGACAGATACTCGCCCATGACATTTGCTGGCAATCGAGTTACAAATTGTCAGAAATTATAGTTATTGGGCGGTCGGATTCCCTTGTAATGAATAAATAGCCAGTGAGCTCGCCTTGTGACCTGAAGGTCCCAAGATCGATCCTCGATGGGGTCATGTATGAGCACTGATGAGGGCTCCCAAACTAGGACGAAATATGTGTGCAGCACTCCCGGGTTTTCCATGGTTCTCTAACTATAGTCAATCAGTGATCAATTCTGAAATTCGACTTTTCGGAATAACTGACAAGTCAATAAAGAACTTAACATATTAGTGTTAAGATTATGGAACTTTGAAACTGCATAATCACAACACAATTAAGCGTAAATATATTAACTGCCATCACTAAATGTCATGTTGTCCAGCCCTAATGACATCACTAACCTCTGTTAACCATCTTTTTCAAACAAAAAAGGACTGATTTTAATGAATGTCTGGGTGATGGGGTTAAATAGTAAGAGATATTAAACTCATATTCCATGTATGTTTGTACTCACTGGTTAGATGTATCTGCAACATTCTTTATGCTATTAAGTCATACATTTGGAATTTCCAACGCGGTATACTGAATCCATGAAACGGTCATATAAAATAAATTAACCAATGCCCTAATTTTACCATTAAATACAAAATCAGTCATGGCCATCTTTTGCCAGACACATATCTAATCCCTCTCTCTTATTTATAACACGATTATGAACTCTTAGACAGTCACTTCCACAGCTAGGTGACATAAACTATGTTTTTATGAAGTTGAGTTTCACAAGCTTTGGTCTGATAGCTTCAACAGTCATTCAACTAAGACTAAAACTATTACTTTCAAAAAATGCCTGAGTTTCTGTAGATTCAGGCTGCTTCTTAACAACAGAGCCGATTAGATACCAAAAGTAGTACAGCGAAAGTCTTTTTACTCTAGAAGTCATTGTGGGAATAATAAATCTTAAGGTATTTCGCATCACTTTTAAACATCACCCAAAAAATCAATTAACATCAGATAAAATCTAATAACTGTTTATTTTTATCTGAGAGTCTTCAGGATTACATACTGACCACGGAAGTCAAAGCTGAACTCAGGACGATCAGATAGTAGGTCGAGAAATTTACTATTTAATACTTCGATAATAATCCGGTGATTTATAATTTCGCAAATTATGCTAATTTATGGTACACTTTACTGTTTTCATTATCACATGACGGTATATACTATTAATTAGCATGAGTAGTATAAAACTACTCAAGATTTTAACCAGGAGTATCGAATTTATTCGAACACAAGACATTTGTTTCGCTTGAGAAAGCGTAATCTGCAAATAAAAAGTATGCTGTGATTAAACTAGTCACTTTCACTGAATAAAGCCGTGCATTGGTGATCTAGTGGAAGAATGACAGATTCCCAGTGGATGCACTTCTATGCCCCGCATAGTGTACTAGTTGGCAGTCAACCCAATAAAAAGGGAATGTTGGAGGCAAAGCTAGCAAGACCACTGCATAAAAACATGCCACTGCTACTAAAACTTCAAAAGTCCGAAGCCCTATGTCCCACTTAGGATGCAAAGAATGAAAAAGAATGAGTATAGCCTTCTTTCGAAGCTTAATTACCGTGTATTTTAAACGTAGGTTAACTTTTGAATGACTACAGATGTGGATTTGAAAATCTAAATTTCGATAAAACGCTATTGTGATAAAGTGTACAGTATGACTACCTGTAATTCAGAGGTGATGAAGACCTAAAGGAGGACAGTTCGTCTGATGTCTGGCTATCACCTATAAAATATGTAATAAATTTCGGGATTGTCTTAGGCAAACTTATATGATTTTGTCAATTACTTCACTGACGTTTCGTATTATTCCATTTTAATCTACTTTATTTTTTTCCTAAAAGAGCTGGTTTCCCTCAGACAATGAACGAAAAGCTTCCATAAAAAGAGCAAATGATTTACTAAACAGCTCAATGACTCAAATGGATCGTATATCCTATATCGAGTGTCAAGGTCATGAAACTGATCTATTCGAATGTGAATTTGACAATGAACCCATTACCTATTCATCTAATACATGTTTCAATTCAATGGATTTAGTAATTCAATGTCATCGTCCCGGATGGACTGGAATACGTGTTACAGCTTCAGATCCTGGATCGCGATCAACCATTTCACATATTCACATAAATCATGCTGGACTATTGGACTATGCAAGTTTAGAATTTATGCCAAGTTTACAGTTGGACTATTTCGGTGGAACTATAACACATTTGAAAGTAAGTCATTTTCAGATAAATCGATAACAAGAAGAATTCAGAATGTCACTAGGAATTTCATCACTTGAATTCATCTCGCTTTGAAATAATAAACAGTGGAATATTAAAACGAACAAGCATAATTCTAAATATGTTATTACTCATTCATGGGATATTTAAAGTTTATAAAGGAGTTATGTAGGGGAATTTAGGAAATGTGTTCCATCTCATTCTGCATCCCTGTAAGTGAGAGTATTCTCACCGAGACTCTAACTCAATATATCTATTTGATGAGTCTAAAATGCGCATTATAAATTCCCCTGCTATCTGCCCACAGATTGACATCACTGGTATCATACAGCAGTCCATTCTACGAGTATCGATGATAATTACCCCTGATAAATTAATCAGGAAGTATATAGGAAATTATAGAAATAAAATTAATAATAATAATAACAATAAGGACAACATAAGTGTCAGACATACACAGAAAGATGAATACACCAACAATAGGGAATTTAAAACATCAGCAGACTTCCCATACAAAGAGAAGGCTTCAGATAACTTATGCAGAATTCTCAACAGTTCAGGAATGAAAATAACATTCAAGCCCACAAAATCAATTAGAAATAAATTATATCGGTTAAAGCATCCCAATAAACAGAATAATTTAGTGTGTCTAATACCCTACATTGACTGTCAAGTCACATACATAGGCTAGAATAGTAGGATGGGGTCAATTTGACAAGTGGAGCACAAAATCCTAGCAAAATCTAGATTAATTGACCCTAATAAGATGAGAAATCCACAAAATAGATCGGCTATGACACTATATGCAATTACAGACAACCTTACGAAAGGATGGGATAAGATGTTAGCCTTAAGATCTAATTATAATAGGGTGTGGAGAGAGAGTGGTCGACCATGCACATGGTCCGAGGTTCGATCCCCGGCCGACTCACTCCTTTACCTCGCTAAGCCAGTAAAAAGCTGGTGAAGAGGAAAGGTTGGCATGAGGCTAGCAACCCCATCCTGTAAAATAAACACTGCTACAGAAACTTCAAGCCACTAGCTTGAAGCCCTATGTTCCCTGGGGAATGTGAAGGGAAAAAGGAGAGAGAGTAACAAAGAAGGCTCTATTTATCTAATCAACTGAAAACAAGTACAATTCATTCTACGAGCCTATCATAGGTCGATCGTGTCATTCCAACAGAGAAAACATAAGAAAGTTGACACATCTTAAAAAGGTAAAACCAGAACCTAAGATCCTGTTATTACTTTTGTGATGGTGTCATACAGACAATGTGTCCAACGGAATATTATTCTCACAATAAGAATCATTGTATTTGTTGATGTTAACGTCTGAATACCATTCCCACAGTTCAGTACTGCAATGGCAACAGAATACTATGTGCATTTGAACATTCTATTTCATGTCATTTAATATAAACCAAAATCACACGCTCAGTGACTGGTTAAAGAATATAAAGAATATTAGTATCCTGCCACAATAATGATGAGATTACATTGAAATGCATATTTAAGAAATGTGTAGAGAAGCAAAATTTCATAGTCAAAGATTAAGCACGTTCACCACGAATTCTGCGAGCCAACTGTATGTCCTTTGGCATGATTGTGATACGCTTGGCATGGATTGCACATAAGTTAGTGTCTTCAAAAAGACCGACCAGATACGCCTCACTAGCTTCTTGTAAAGCACCCACGGCAGCACTTTGGAATCACAGGTCGGTTTTGAAATATTGCGCAATTTCTCTAACCAGATGCTGGAAAGGAAGTTTTTGGATGAGCAATTCCGTTGACTTTTGATATCTTCGAATTTCAAGGAGAGCGACAGTACCTGGCCTGTAACGATGTGGCTTTTTAACACCTCCGGTTAATGGAGCTGATTTTTGGGCTGCTTTCGTCGCCAAATGTTTTCTTGGTGCTTTCCCTCCGGTCGATTTCCTAGCTGTCTGCTTAGTACGGGCCATTCCACTAAGTGGTTATCAGGTTAACAGCTTTCAGGTTTTCAAAAAGCAATTTAAGGCGCCATACTAACTAACTATATATATATATATATACCTTTGCTTCCCTGTCTTGCCTTCTGCTGTTACACTTTTATTTCCATTCGATTATTATTCACTAGATTCCATAAGTGTATTCATGTCTCAGTGCTATCAAAGTGCTAATAAACTATCTGAATTTACAGTACTTTATAGATTATAAGGAAAATTTTTACATTCTGTAGAGATGAATCCATTTCACACCATATTTCATCACTGAATGATGGTGACGAGTTAACTACCGGAAAACAAGGAACCTCTGACGTATGTTCCTGCATAACTGAAGATCCTTCAAGACTATGTACTTATGACACCATAAATAATAAAGCCTAGAAGTTTTAATTCTCTGCAAGGCATACAGGTTATCAGTGAGTCAGAAACCTAAGTTAAAACTGATGAAATCACTAATAACTTAGAATAATGGTCACTTTATATCTCGAATGAGCATTTCAGATATCGACTGCTTTAGTTTCTAATTATTCTATAGACTAAATGATAATGCTGTCCCATCCACAACTCCTAAAAGTTCGTACCTATGAAATTCTCATGACCTCCAAAATAGAGTGATACAGTTATTCGTTTTTCTTTTCTCAGCCTTCCCTAGCTGTTTAACTGATATCTGTAAATGAAGAAATCTAACTTTGCCTAGACGAAAAGGATTACAAATTGTGAATTAAAGCTATTAACAGTTTGTATAATGATTAGAAGGTATTCTCTAGTGTTTAAGCGATTCACTAAAAGATCGAAGAACAAGAATAAATAATACTAGCCATGAAAGAAATAAAAGCGTACCCAGTGAAATTAATTCACTGTAGGAATTACCCTCAAGTTTTCTGAATGGATATTTGTTAACAAAAATAAATACTTTCTTTATGAGGAATCTGTAAGACTGTCAGCACAGGGCTTTTGTGAAATATATGAAATTACATAAAGCTCACTGAAGCAAAAAAAAGCGAAAACTGGTTTACCTTATAAATTTGTCTTGAGTTCTTTGATAATTCAGCAAAGACACCTGAATTTACACTATATACTAATCTTGATTTAATCTTTTGATAACAAGTTCTGTTTTGCATTCTACTCCAACTTAGGCTTTCCTCAGTTTCACCATCCATACAGACATTTTTGCTTTTAAAAATGTAATTAAAATGCATGTTGAGCATTCAGAATCGTTCAATTTGTGAGTAACTTACTTATTAATTTGGTTTTCAAAATCCTATTCGTTTCTAAGTTAATTTGCGTTTGTGGGCCTTAGTAGCCTGACAAATATTATTTTGGTGTTTGAAACGATAAGTGTAGGGTTCCAGTTTTAGTAGGAACATCATAACTCACTAAGAATGCAAGTACACCCTTCTGATGGGTCCCAAATAGAATGATTCCGCTGGATTCCACCGCCAGTCACTATCCACGCAGAATCTGTTTAATCGAAGACCGTTGGACTGTATGTGCTGAAAGAGTCAGTAATTTTAAATTTAAAACACGTGACTAATATGCCTAGCGTCGGTGGCATAGCGGTTAGGACGCTCGCCGACCATGCACATGGTCCGGCGTTTGATCCCCTGCCGACGCACTCCTTTACTTCGCTAAGCCAGAAATAATGCTGGTGAAGAGGAAAGTTTGGGCATGAGGCTAGTAACTCCATCCTGTAAAATAAACACTGCTACAGAAACTTCAAGCCATTAGCTTGAAGCCCTATGTTCCACTGGGGAAAGTAAAGGAAAAAAAATGTACGCCTATATATACACCTCTTTTTTGGTGTTACTGCGCTTTCTCACTCGATGGTCTAATTGCAAAGTTTTCATTGTCCTTCTAGACAGCATCTCCGGTATTTAATTCAGCGGTGGTTTCGACTGTAATTGACTTTCTTCAGGAGCTTGCTTCTTTTATTAATTTTTATTAGTATGCATAGTTTTGTTAACCTGGTATTTGGCGTTTTACCATGTGACTTATTCTTTACTCATTGGTAAATTTGATCTATGTCACTGTGTTTGTATAGTGAACATTGATCCGAGCGAGTACCAGACTTCTACGAATTCTCCAGAATTTTTAGTACTTTCACTGTTTGAAATTTTTCCAGTCTAATTCATATCCGCATTTGTCTGCCTGTACTGATTTGAAGGAATACAAGTTATACCTTTTGGCAGCTGGTTAATGTTCTTGAATGCAGAGACGAAGAAAACGTCCGTTTTGGCCAGTGTAATATTTTTCACAGTTGATGCAATTTATCTTGTAGATGGAGTTGATCTTTTCTCCTTCTGCTATTTGATCTTTTGGTCTTGGTTTGTGTGCGATAGCTGTTCCTGGCAGTGATTTCAGAAGTGTTCTGTATTTGTGGTTTTTATGGACGGCTTTTTGCTTGTCACTTGATTTGAGTGTAGACATATTTTAATGAAATTGCAAGGATGTTTATTTTTCTTGAAGACTGTCAAAAGACATTCGTCTTCTATTCTACTCAGAGCAGGAATACTACAGTACCTTGGCTTCACATTGATAAAAATCACTCTAAAGACAACCAGTCATGATCATAAGGCAGGTTGGTTATATCACTGATGTGGAACCTCGAAAACACCCACACTAAAGTTAATCCGGAAGATTTTGTCCAGAGGGGCAATTAAAGCTTCCCAGTTAATCTATCCGACTGGCAGAACACAATGGTACCAAAATATTCCACCTGAGCTACAGATATCCGCCGTTATTTCAACATAAACCTTTTTTATATTTTTGAAGTATTAAAACCTTTAAGACGATATTTCGTTAAATAATCCATGTCCACTGACCCAGTTACCTATTAGGAACTCTTCGTGAAGACGTAAATTACTTTCTGTGACATACAACCCCGTTCCTCTCACTTCTGTTTGAATAACTCGGTAATCTTTTTTTCATTCCTTTGAGTTCCGAGTGAAACAAAAGCCTTCAATCTTTGAAGTTTGAGTAGCGCTGTTGTTGAATTGCGATGTGGGATTACTATCCTCATACGTAACCTCTCTTCTTTTCCTCACTTACTACCGGCTGGTAATCTAGGTGGTCAAAGATTATGTCAGCAGGGAATCAAACCTGGTCTAAATGCATGGCTGACAAACATTCTACCATTGAACCAACAACCCTGCGTGGTGTCACAAACCAGTATTCGAAAATTCTTATTCACATCCTAGTGAAAATGCCTAAATCTGACAATGATTTACCGCTTAGTACAGAAATAACCACTAAAGAAAAATCATTATTTGAGAAGATAATTTGTGGATGGTGACTAGCAGTGAACTCCAGAATGCGCATTTCGTCCTATTTAGGATGTACCTGCATTCCCCAGTGAGTGATGATGTTCCCACCGATGCTCGAACCCAGTCCCCATACTTTCAAACGCTAAAGCATTATCCCCTTGGGTCACAAGAGCCACCTCTTGTGGAACGTGTCATATTAATTTAATTGAATTAGATAACGCTTTGGCGTTCGAAACTATGGGAACTGGGTACGAGCATCGGTGGGAACATCATCACTCACTGGGGAATGCAGGTATATCCAGTTGACGAGTCCCAAACAGGACGAAATAAGCTTTCTGGATTCCACTGCTAGTCACCATCCACCAATTATCTTCTAATTACATGCCCAGACATCGTTGAAGCATCTGCACAAGAAGCCGACATGTCAACCTGAGACCGAGCACTTCAGTCCAATCAGTCGACGGGAAAATCTAAAATTCAATTAAATATAATTTTAGTTGACAATAGGATTCAAATGCCAGAAATAATCACCTTTCATTTTTTCATATTTATTACAGATTACCAACAGTTTATCTGATGGCCTTGTTGTTCGCCACAGTGATCCATTAAATGGTGTAACAGTGACTCATAGTCAATTTATCAATAATTTCGGTTCAGGCATATCAACTCATACTGCATGGTTCAAGGTAATCAACTGCCAAGTGACAGGCAGTCAAACAGATGCTGGAATTCATTTCAATCCATCAATGAAAACAAAAGATCGTATTTTATTTCATGGTGGTATTGTGCCTACACTGACGTTATTCAGAAATTTCCAAGATGATATAAGCACTTCCTCTAATCACAGAATGACAACAGTTAAATCATTACCTGAAGGATGGAATGTTGTAGAGGCTTATGAGAAACTTCATCCAACAGGTATCACATTTGTTAATGTACCTGTCGGTAAAAGTATTGAAAAGGTAAGTTTCTCCTTTTTTTACTTTTGTATGAGACACGTTTTATCAAGCCGTTTTATTTGTTTCATCTCATTTTTTAAATATTTACACAATTTAGAGATGCATTCTAAGTGAATACAGGAGTGAGACAAGGCTGTCTGCCTATTATCATCGATGATATTCTTAATTGTGGTGGACTGTATCATGCGTCAGACCATGAGTCGGGAGCTAGGAGACAGGAATACACTGGACCACCGATAAGAAGACTCTAGAAGATCTGGTTTCGTGCTTGGATGATATCTGTCTAGTGTCACACAAACTTGAAGACTTATAGGTGAAAAGCAACAAACTGGCAGAAGAAGCAGGCAGCGAAGACGAAACTGAAGGTCAACTTGGAGAAGACGGAAGTGATGGAAATAAACAGCCAACAGCGACGGCAACAACATCAACCAGCACCAACCACTACTAACGGAAGAGATTTGAATGAGGTTACTTCCTTCGATTATCTAGGAAGCACTTTTTCCAACCACAGGTGGGACGATTATGATGTCAAAACCAGCCAGAATCGTAAAGGCAAGACACGGTTGCGTCACTCTAAAATCAGTCTGGAAATCTACTGCACTCAAAGTAAAGAACAAGACTCGGATTTTCAACACAAATCTTAAGCTACTCAGTTCTTCGATATGGGTCAGAAGCTTGCACTGCGTGTCACGAAAAGGAATTCCAACAAGTTACAAACCTTCATCAACAGTTGCCTTCTCTGGCTCCATACTGAAGATCAAATGGTGGGCCAGAAAGAATTAGCAACAAGAAACTATGGGGACAAACTAACCAAGAACCTATAGTTCAACAAATATGTAGGCGAAAATGGCGATGTACAGGGCACACACTGGGGAGACTGTCTAATGAAATTGCTCTCTAGGTCATCGTTCTAGTGGAACCCAAATGGGAAACAGCGAGTGAGTCATCCGAGAGTGATATAGAGGAAATGAGAGAAGAGACAGAGCTGAAGAGGACTGAAAGAAATAGAACAAAGTGGAAATGTGTTGTTGAACACCATCTAATAAGCACTTTTTTGTTCAGATGACTGTCATCCCATAGTCTAACTGATAAATCATTCACATGAATTAATGCCGTCTTTCTGAAATCCTGTCTACGTTAACAAAAAGAAATGGATTTTACTCTTTCGGTAGAGGATGGAAGGAGACAGAGCTTTGCTTGCTGCTTGGGACTCGTCAGCTGAATATACCTGCTCCTCAGTAAATGATAGTGTTCCCACCTATCACTTCAAAAGCCAGTGCTATGTACTATGGCAGTGAGTCACGATGCTGATAAATGCGGTTTGCATATATCAATGGGAAATTGCAGTTATCAATGAAAAGTAAACCAATTTTCTGCGTGCTTAACAAAAAGAAAAATAGTAAACTAATCTGTAAGATGGTTTATTTACTTAAGCGCCTAACTTTTTAGCACTGTGTCTACATTCAGTCAACATGGCTCGAAGTCTGATATACTGGATATTAAGTCGTTTGAACTGTTATTCCGGCTATCAGTCGAAGAACACATGTACAGCACAACAGTTCTTTCAGTCCTTCGTTGTGGCTGTGAGATGTGACCATCGGAAGTGAAAGATCCGAAGAGACTAGCTGTCTCTGACCATAAGTGTTTGCGTCCCATCTCCCTCGTTTTGGTACAATATAGTAAATAATAATGATAATGGGGTTTGGCGTAGAGTGTTGTGTGAGGAGGGAAAATCAATAGGTGAAGTTGTGCAGCTACATTGACTGAGATGGCTAGGACACGTGTTACGCAGACTGAGTCATCTCCTCCCTCACTGAACAATGTTAGCTGACAAAAAAATAGGGATTGGAAAAGGAACAGGTGTGGTCAGACCAAAATCTGGCACCAATTCACGAAGTTTTTGACAACAGGCATGAGACACGTAAGGAATTGTAGTCTGCCTGATAGGGGTCGCCAAGAAACTTGGAATCAATGGTTGGAGACTATTGGTGGTGCAGTTCAAAAATGTTGTAAGTGGTGCAGATATGTTCACTTCTTGTCTGCACTTAGCAAACAATTTTGTGCATTGAAATTAAACTTCCAAATCATAGGGATGGTGGAAATGGAACAGTTGTTACCATTCAACCGTCAAAACCCAATTAATATGAAAACATGCTCTCCTTATCACTGTGTTCATCTATTAAAATAGAAGTCAGCAAGTCACTTTTATCCTTATACATAAAACTAAGCGTTATTACTAGGTATTTTGTGAATACTTACTAATTCTTCTTCAAAATTATGTATAATTATCCTTCTGGAAAAGAATCCGAACTTTCTAACTAATATCTGTGAAATAGAGGCTTAACAGCAGGGAAATAATATTCATATTCTTAGTCATTGACCTTGTCATCGAAATTATTCCGACCAGTCAAACTGCTTTCCTTGTCTATCTGACTTATCTGACACATTCCCATCAAAAAACCGAAATTCGGATTCTCAGTTTGCAATTTATGAAGTTCACGCTGAGATTTCACCTCAGTTTCCTTTGGAAAAGGAAGTTGTTTAGATCAGGATATGTGATCAGCTTGATAATATAAATGGTGGCCAAGAACAGTTTCAGATCACTCGCATCAATCAGTAGTGCTTGCTAACCAGATGGAAGACCACACAGATCACTTTCAGATCACATATTTAAACCTGGATAATTTAGGTTTTCAAGGGAATTTTCACATCAACCTGCGTAAATTGCAAATTGCGAACTTAACTTATAGTGTCACCAGCCTGCTCAAATAAGTAGCCATAATTCAAGTGATTTGGAATGATTCGGCTCTCTGCGCTTAATCGAACCAGGTACATCTCTAATGAACTTGGCCTCAAACGTAGGAAACTGCCGTCTGATGTTCAGACCACTTCAATTTGTCTAGCAAGCACTACCGGTTGATGTGAGTGGTACACAACTACTCATGGCAACCAATCAGTAGTATATAAAATGCAAATCATCTTGTCATTTCACCGTGCTTTCTTTTCTTCATATTGACATTTTCTTTCCTACTTTCTTTCTCTAAACAAATAGACAATTTATAGAACTGAGTTATCAGCCAACGATGCACATCATCTACATCAAATCATTATTGATTTACTGGAAATTCCACAAGGCAATATTCTTCCGACTAGTCAACAACAAGCTGACAGTTATCCTAAAGCAATTATTGGTCCATCAATTACTCTGTCGAATTCAATTCTCCCAACAATGGTTGACAATAATGACTATACTTCTGATGGCTTTACAAAAAAGACACTGCTCAATGAAACAAAAGAAGAACTTATTATTTATGATTCAGGATTTTCAAATTTTAATCCATCTCAAGTGTATAACTGGAGAATACCAAGAGATTTGACACATTTTCCAATTATATCGTCAACGAACAAAGTGATCATTGAATTACGCGTTAATGGATTAAAATCTGGTCAATATTTATTTGCTATTCAAACTAGAAATTTACTGCCTCATCAAGATTATTCAGAAAGACGGATGAATAATGAACGCCTCCTTCAGTACACTTCTGTTTCGCAGAGACCACAAATGAACTATCTGAATTCACGTTATCTACTTAGACCAAGTTTTCGTGTGGAAAGTACACTTTTAGAAAATAATTTAATCGGTGCTGTATTAAATCATTACAGTGATCCGTTGGACAGATTTGGAAATCAATATTGGCGTCATACACATGAAGATTTCAGCTTTCGCAATGTTAAAATCAAGTAAGCTAACAGGCACATTTAAAGATGCCTAACATTCATTAATTCGTCAAGTGTTTTGTGCATATCTAAAACAGGAGTCAAGTAAAAATATCCTTCCTTCTAGTAACTCTAATTATTCTCTGAACCGTTGTAGGGATATAATTATTTTATTATTATTATTGTTTCCTTTAATTCCTAGAGGAACATAGGGCTTCAGCCGTGCGTCTCCATTGCGTTCGGTTCTCTGCTAAGTCTTCACCTGGCTCCAAGTCTGCCCACACGCTTTCATCTCCTCTTCACATCACCTCCTCCAAGTCACCCACCCTCGCACTGACGACCAAATCGCCGCTTCCCTTTCGGGTTCCACTCGAGCAATGGCTTGTCTAGTGATGTCACTTGATGGATTGTTTCCTCAGAGTATGGCCAGCTAATCCATCTCCATTTCTTCCTGCCTATTTGTTGCACAATCGGTTCCTGCTGTGTTGGTTCACTCACTGCCAGAGATCTCTGTTGCTGATCTTTTCTGGCCATCTGATCTTGAGTATTGAGCAAAGACAACTGTCAATGAAGGTGTGTAGTTTGTTTGAGATGCTCTTTATGACGCGCAGTGCAAGTCTCTGATCCGTATAGTGAGTAGCACTGACTTCACATGTAGGGATATAATGCAAGCGTAGAATTTAGGTAATATAGTAGAATATAAATCCATATTAGATAACACACTGTCTCACACTATGATAACTGAATGAGGTTTCACCCAGAATTCATTACTTACAAATATATCAGTGTGTTTACACGACTTCGTAATTTGCTTTCTTCTTCCCTCACACCACCTGTTATTCATTGCAGTTTTCCATATATCAGGGATGGGAGTCACGTCATTTCTGCTGCATCTCTTTGGCATTGATTCGATGAACAAAGATTAGGTGTGTTTTATCTTTCAACCTGTCCCTGTTGTGTGATTGATTACGTGAGAGTAAATGCATTATGACGGCCTAGTTCATTTAATAGATTATTAAAATTAGCCTATTAATCGGAATCTATAAATCTAGCTAGGGCTAGAATGATTGACTCTGCTAAGTTAAATGGTGTAGAAAATGAGCGTGGCCATTGTATTGCATTCATTCACATACAATAACATATTAGGATGGATAGGGTGAAAACATTAAAAAGTAATATAGTTAGATGGAAAGATAGGTTAATCACCGAATCAACACTTAATATGTGCAATCGAAATGATGCAACGCTTATGCCGGATATATGAAACACTGAAGTGAATAACAGGTGGGGTTGGGGGAATATATACAGAAAATTAATAAATTCTGCTTGAAACCCCACCTAGTTGTGAATACTGTATGTTTGTGAGTTATAGAGACTGTCTAAAGCAGTCTTTTACTCAAAGACTGATTAGAATGTAATCGGTTGGTGGATGAAACTGTAACAGAGCCTAGGTTATGGAAGCCTCTAGCTCTAAATTAACACTTAGCGATTACTTTATAAGAAGATGGGTTTATCCGGCTTCCTTCTGAATGACATAACCGTCTCAACGTCACCTAACTAGTTTTCCAGGTGTATTTTCATACCAGTTGTAATAAAACAGGAGGCGGAAGTGGTCAAACATTGTTTTTATTTACGAATCCGGAAATGTTCTTGGTTTTCACATCAACTTCAGTAGCCATTCTATCTGCTGCATTGAAATCAGTCCGTTTAAATAAGATCATCTTGGATGGCCTCAGCAGTAACAGGTCTCTTTTTTCTTCTCCTTATTTCAATACTGCTGCTTCTGAGGTCAGAAAACCTCAGTATGAAGCTACTGTAACTATGAGCAGTCAGTTATGTGTCGATCAATTACATAACCGCTGGTTGATAGGGAGGTTTGGTAGGTCAATAAGTAAAATGAAGTTGTCCTACTCAACCTCCTTCCAAAAACTCACCGTGTGCAACAAAAATCTTTTAAAGTCTTTTACACTCGCAGTCTTCCTAACTGAGTGAGAGGTAGTATTTCCAGTCATCTCTGTGGAAATAGATCGAACTTCTAACCTATCAAAGACCACATGATACCTCACAGCATTCTAGTCCATTTTCAAGAATTTGCTCAGTTCATTCAAAATTTCATCAAGGTCCATTTTTCAAAAACAAAATGCTCAGATTAAGGTGCAGATTAAGTCAGTTCGAATACATGTTTGCTGAGTAGGGCTCAGAACGAGAGAAACAGATTCAGGGTGTTCAGACAGTCTTGGTGTGGCTGACTGCTAACATCATCCAGTAGCATGTTTTACCATCCCTAATTTTTTTTACTAAAATGTAATTTCCTGATGATTCCACTGTAGACCAAACTCAGGATCTTCAGGCTACTATGTGAACTCGTTAACCGTTCAGCAACAACTAATTTAAGCGGAGAGAGGACAGTAAATCATAAGGAAGAAAGAAATCACAGAATAATCGCCAGTGATTTCACTGGCAATCACTGAACTATTTCTAATAACATTTCATAATGCGAATTTTTTATTTTTCCTGAAAGACGATAGTTTAAGTAGTTATGTCCCCATGAAGGTTTACACCTGCTTGATTTATTGTCTTCAGTGTAACTTCAAGCAAAGTGCAATAGTTCAGTTTTCCTGTACACTACATCCAGCGAATGTACTAGAGTAGTTATATCCCACATCAGCGTATTGATGTTCTGCTCATATACTATTTCTCTTCTGTTAGTTAACTTGTTTAGATACTTGAAGTCACATGTACCCCCAGAGAAATTTTTATTGAAAACATTTAAACTACTTATAAGTAAGCAAAATTATTATAAATATATTTCCGTAATGAGTATTTCTCACATAACCTCTTATAATTATCCAATTTCAGAGGAAATCATTACACCGGTGTACAAATCAACTCAAAAACACAATTCACCCATGAATGGTTATCTCCTCCAGAGAATGCAGAATTCAGACAGTCAGCTGAACGTCTCTCATTTATCAACTATACTATAACAAATTGTGAATTTTCTTATAATGCTTATGGTAGTCTATTAGTTCAACATAATCCTATAGAATTTGCGAATAACATTCTATCTTTCTCAATAACAGATAACAATTTCTATCAAAATGGTTTACTTAATAATGAAACAAATATGGACAGATTTTTAATATCACCAATGATTATTACACATGGGTTAAGCATTCATCTACCGTTTATCTCAAATGATTATGATTGGCGTGATGAATCTACTGCCTATCCCTCATCATCATCACATTGAACTGTTGAATAATCAATTTAAAACAAATCATAATTTCAGTATTCAAATTTCTGGTTATACTGGAATCATAAAAATTCAAAAGAATCAACTATTAAATAATTTATGTTCAAATATTCGGATGAACAGTGGTCTATCAAATGGTCTATTACATTTATATGGTATGGAACGTGAAATTCTACTCACAGATAATGGCTTCATTCAAAATACAAACTGTCAATACATCATTCGACTTCATGGTGAGAGTCAGTCGCCTCAGTCAATGGTGTATCAATCGATTATGCAAAGAAATATACTTCATGATAATGAAATATGTGTGCGGAGAAGAAATCAATTTATGAATCCATGGGAATGTTATGTGATTGGTGTTTTTGGTACACAGAATATTACACTTCGATATAATAGTTTTGATAATTGTAAGGTGAGTTGTTAATGCAGTAAAAAGAAGCACACGAACACTAAACGCTTTTTTTATCCTTCACGTTCCCCAGTGGAACATAGGGCTTCAAGCTAATGGCTTGAAGTTTCTGTAGCAGGGTTTAATTTTTACAGGATGGCGTTGCTAGCCTCATGCCCAACCTTTCCTCTTCACCAGCATTATTCCTTGCTTAGTGAGGTAAAGGAATTCGTCGGCCGGGGATCGAACCCCGGACCATGTGCATGGTCGGCGAACGTCCTAACCGCTATGCCACCGACACTAAACGCTTACTCACAGAAATTCGAATAACTTTCCCTTACTTATTTTCCTTAAGAATTGCTACAAATCAGTTGATTTTAGAATGGCTTCCCTTATAGACCGATAGTGTGGGTAAAACTATTGACCACTGGACAGACATTTTGTTCTAGCTTGGTACTTTTCAGTAATGCCAACTGACTCTTCCATACCCATCCAGAACTTCATACACTTATTTCCTTTGATAAATTTGAACTTGGCGAAAAGAACCCATTGAGAAGAATAAAAATGCATGGAGGATTTCACCAAACAAAATCCCTACAAAACCAATACTTGAAGAATAAAATTGATGTCATTTTATTTAATTGATTCTTGTAAGCGACATACAATCGTAAATAGCTTTAATAATAATATACAAACGGTTCAAATAGATTAGTTACTGATAGTAAAGGTGAGGGATATTAATATCACGTGATTAAGTGGCATAACGGAAAGGAATAAAAGTCGTTTCAATTTTGATCACGAACTGATTTCAGAGAACGATTGAAAACCAGCAAGTACTGGACAGCTGTTTCGTACTAGTTTGGGACCCTTCATCAGTTACCACTGAAGAAATTACCCGGTGATTGCGCTAAAATCATGAAGTGGTAGAAATTAGAACTCGTAGGCCATTGAATCGGGTCCCAGTGGCTGAATGGTAGTCTATGAGCTTACCTTGAAACCAGAAAGTCCTGAGTGCAAACCCTGGTGCCTGCGTACTGCCGATGATTCACAAACTAGGATGAAACAGCTGTCCATTACTCCTTAATTTTCAATAGTTCTCTAACTGACATCAGCCCGCGATTGAACATGAAATAAACTGAGTCCCTACAAACCAGCTCTTGAAAATAAAATTTGTTTTTAAGCTCCTTAGAGTGTATAGAAATAATTAAAGAATATTCTAGAATTAGCATCAAATGTTGTCAAATCAACAATGCACTTACGTAATGGTCAAATAATTTAGTTGAATAGTGGTCCAAAAAGGTCCTGTCAAGGACAAAATTAGGTTAGGAGATTACACTGTCGAAACAAATGTAATTAAAATGACAAAATTAACAAAAAAAACAATTAAGTAACGTATATTTATTTATCAAGGAAAAGAGAGATTAACAACGGTTTCCTTTAGGATGCATAAATTTGGCTTTAATCGTTTAGTGGTTATCGCTTCAGTGATGCGTAACAATCTTCAGCTGTCTCGAACTTTAATTGTCGCAAAGAATTCTATCACATCGATTTCATGACTGCTGTCCAACAAGTGAAAATCAGTTGCATCACTAAGTCTGTCAGAATGTGGTTAGATATGCAGTCACAAATCCTTCTTTCTGTTCGTCTGATGTATCTGTTTTGGCAGTTAGTATTGTTAGTATTCATGAAAAGCATCATAACCCAGTGTCTTACGGTTTGTAATGTCCAAAGTTACGTAATATCCCATTCATCATAATTTCTCTTACCCTGACTACAGACTTGAAGATTTCAACAGACCAGAGTAATAGTAACCTCCTCACAGTAACGCCTAACAGTTGAAAACTCTATCATGCATAGGACCTTGAAGACACTGCTACAAAACTAAGATAATTAGAATAAAGTGGCTTTTTAGATCTACTTAGTCTTTAGTAATTCTTTAGCTGGTGTTTATGGGCGATAGAAATCACACTGAAATCAACTTTCAGATTCTTGTGTCTTGTATATCAATCAGCAGTAAGATTTTTATGTAATTCTGACCTCCCGACCTGCATTTTTCAAACAACACCTGCTACCATCAGTTGGCTTTTGGACTTCCACATCGCGATGACCCAGTGAACTATACTGACCGGTGAGATAGTGGTAGGGTTAAAGGAAGTTACAGCTGCAGCATGATTTGCTTAAACCATAACGGTGATGTGAAGATAAAGTGTTCCTGCCATGAAAAGGGGGTGCAGCCACGCTCCTAAAAGGAAGGCTTAAAAAATGGTTAGCCCTTCTAACCAGTATGGTGATCGGTACTTAACGGTAAGCTTTTTAACGAATCCTATCACTTCTAAACTAGCGGTGCACCATGACAACAAGCATAATGTGTTCGGACAGCGAATACTGCTCACTGTGTTCGTGTACTTTCAGCCAGTTGACTAATCAGATTTATAAATCATCGTATCAAGTTTCTAATATACATAAATCGCGAAATTTTGTGGTTTGTGAGCATTATTGTTCACTATTTATTGAAATTCCATTTTATGGTATTTCAATTGATGAGTTCTCGGTTTGAGTCTAGATGGGAACATCATCATTCACCGAGATGTAGGTGTATCCAGATGATGAGTTCCAAACAGAACGATATGCAGCTCCTGGACTTGACTGCTAGCCATCATCAATCAAATAACATTAAAGTTCATCCTATGAGCCGTTTAAAATGTATTACTGCATAACATTTATTACACTTTGGATTTCAGACTAATATGGATAATTCAGAGGTTGTTAGTTCAAATATTATCACAATATTGTTTAACTTAAGTTGCTATTACTCCAAAGTGTAATGGAAACAAACATTGTAGGCAGAATTGAATTCATTTCATTTTTATGTGCTCTAAATCTTTTGCACAGTCACTTAGTTAAAATTTGGTATCGAAGTTGATAGCATAGAGTGTCCTTGTCAAACACAAATACTTTTATAGTTTAGTTCGCTAAATCGAACAAAATCGAAGACTTACGAGCGAAAACCGACAAACTGGTCGAAGAAGCAGCAAAGACAGGACTCCAGGTGAACATAGACAAGACGGAGGTTACGAAAATAACCAACCAACAACAACAACAACAGCAGCAACATCCAGCGCCAATCACCATCAACGGGAGGGATTTGAAAGAGGTTACTTCATTCACTTATCTAGGGAGCATTGTCTCAACTACACGAGGAACGGACGAGGATGTCAAATCGAGCGAGAATCGGGAAGGTGAGAAGCACATTCATCAACCTGAAACCAATCTGGAAATCTTCATCACTCAGCCTGCATCAACAACAAAATTCGGATTTTCAATACAAACGTCAAGTCACCTTTGCTATACGGATCAGAAACTTGACGGCGGGTCACAAAGAATATTTCCAACAGCCTGTTGCAGACCTTTATCAACAACTGTCTTCGTTCTATATTGAAGATCAGATGGCCGGAAAGAATCACCAACAAGAAACTATGGGAACAAAGGAAACAAGAACCAATCGCTCAACAAATATGCAGGAGAAAGTGGAGAGGGATTGGACACTCGCTGAGCTGAGGAGGCCGTTGGGTGACATCGCGCGTCAGGCCCTCGAGTGGAACCCGAAAGGGAAGCGGCGAGTGGGACGTCAGTGCAAGGATGACATGGAGGAGATCGTGTGAAGATGAGTTGAAACAGTATGGATTGACATGGATGCAAGTGAAAAGTACAGCAGAAGACAGAAGCAGTTGGAGACGTGCAGTTGAAGCCCTATGTTCCACTAGGAACCCAAGGGAACAATAATAATAATAGTTCGCTAAAATTAACCAGCAAAAACTTGCCCGATAGAATGTGGTTAGTACCAACAATATGGACTAGACACATAACACTGTTTATTCTATCTAGTGATCAATCGACGTACCTATTACATTCCTGCATGAAGTGAATTGTGGGCCTAAATACCTCAGTGGGGACGTCTCTGACTGTGACAGTGTATGGTGAGAATTCGAATCTCCGAGTTGAGTGTCAACACCTTGGAGATTGCAGATACTCCTTCCTGATACATCCCTAAAACTGCCGAACCTAGCTAGTTCAAGGGTTGACTTCCCATCTCCTCTAACCATCTAACGTATTTTCACATCTATTCATCAATATGCATGTACGTACAAATATGTAAAAGACCATAACCCAATTAATTTTCAAGTACTGATTGGAAGGGATTTGACTGACTTCAAGTCTGACCACTAAATGAGTTTAGTTAGAGAATCACTGAAAACTCAGGAATGCTGGCCATCTGTTCTTTTCCTTAACAAGATTCTTCATCAGTATACACCCAGGACCTCTAGATTACAAGGCGAACTCGTATGCCATTCAGCCCCTGGAGCGGAATCCAATAGTCCATGGATCATAACTTTGACAATTCACGATATACCGCCACCGCCATCCAGTGTCATCAGTGAGTATCTGTCTTCAAGCCCAAACTGATGGACCCCTCTGGTTACAGCTTCCCACCAGAATTTCAGGAAACTTCGTCCGTTAGTCAGTCAGTCACTAGGCAGCAACTAGACTAGTTTTCAAATGTCTGTCTACATAGATTCGATTAATTTTGAACAAGTTTGACCAAGTATACTAACAATGATATCATAAAAGCGAGTTAATTACACACAAATTTTGAACTCTGCGAGTTCAGTTCATTCACACAATGTTTACTGTTTTCACTTTGAAAGGCTTTTTTACAAAATGTAACTTTTCGTATAAAATATCTCCTAAATTAATACCTGTCTATCAAACCAAAAAGTATCTCATCATGTACTTTAATCAATATAAATATATTGATTATTTTTTAAATCTTACTTCATCATTTCTCAATCTTTTTTATGCATACATATACTAGATGAATTCAAAAATTATTGAACCATGTTATGAATTGATTGCTGGTTTACAGTCAATACAGATTCCAAGCTTTTTCAATGCTCAACACAATTATTGGGGTACTACGGATGTGATAGAGATTCGTAAACGAATATTTGATTTTGACCAGTGGAATAGTTTATCTTTAATAAACTTTAATGAATTTCTTATCTCATCTGATGTAAGTGTTGGTGAATACTTTTTTAAAATTTTGATATTTTTTTATTGATTGATGACCCTGAAAGTAAAAATAAAGGCGGCCTGCTTAAAACTTGGTCTACCGAAAACCTCCTGCCTATATTTTCTATTCACTTTGTTTTAATCAACTAAAATATGATCACTAATGGTGTTATTTACTCTCGCGAGTATTTGAAGCGTTTACAACCTGCTGATTTTACCAGTTTCTATTAAACTTGAGAAAAAGCATTATCCTGGATGACAGATAATCTCAAAACATGCGACAACTGTTCCTGGGTTGTGTCTTTACATCACCAAGTGTACTCCTGAACTTTTTATAGTTGGCATTCAACTAAATGTCGTGAGTTTCTCGAAAGAGACAAAGAAGAGATTTCGCAATGGATTGATTTGCTTTTCAGATCAGACAGAACTGTGTCACACAATCTACAACTCCGCTGAAAATTCTGTACATTATATAAACGCTGTTCAGAATAAAGCTGTTATAATTATTATTACTGGTCTAGCCCCCAGCCAAGCCTCCTTTTGGGCATTCTAGGACATAAATGAGCATTTGTTCCAGACAGAATAGCCCCTCTTTTCATTGTGATATGCAAGGCCTACCACTGTATCCAGGTAACAGCTGTCAGTTGAACACTAGAATAAGGTGACACTGATCAGACACCTGTAACCTTTACTAACCATCAAAAAGAACGGATGCACTAGTGTATTTGCTCAAGGCAACACTCCCCAAAATGTCAAAGTAAATGAATAAATTTTTGCGTAACACCCATAAGTATTCTGATATTTTTCGATGAATCTATTAGAAAGAAAAAGACTGAAAATTATGTACAACAATCAAGACTGACATTACTCGTTTAGTGAAGGCTGACACACACTAGAATCTGCAAATCTTTCACTTTGAGCCTCATTAATCGGATGTACCTGATCCTCAGAAGACGAAAATGTTCCCACTAGGATTGAATTCAGCATTCTTTTATCTCCACCTCTAGGATTACTGAGCCAAGTAAGACACCTCTTATGCGATGAAAATGATTTAATGCTATTTGTGTGTACTTGTAACTTCCCCTTGATATTTCTGAACCACCATTAAATGAACAACGTCACCTTGAAGGTCAAGAAATCATTGAGTCATCCTCGCAAAGAGTATATTTTGGCCAAGACGGTCCTGAAACAATAAAACGGGAATTCATAAGTATAAAATAATATTCGAAATTACTAGACTAATGAGCTCGTTTGGTAATGCTTGGCGTTTAAAGTGATGCGTGCTGGGTTTGAGATTCAGTGGGAACACTATCAATCACTGAGAGACAGGTACACCTAGATGACGAGTCCCAAATGAGACGAAACCTGAGTCTTTAATTCCACTATTAGCCAATACTAAACAAGTAACTTTGAGTTAGCAATCATGTTAATATTAAATCATCTGTTCAATGAGCCAATATACCTGAATGAGGCTTAACTATTCGGTTCGTAAGGACACTGGGACTATCTGAAAGCGGTGTGGAAGGAAACGCGGTGAAATATCTTAAGCACAAAGAAGATGAAACAAAAGGAATGGTTCCCTCAGGACACCTGGAAGCTGATAGAAGAGAGGAAGACGATGAAGTAGAAGATAAACTGCTGTGGAGGTGAACAACAAAAAGCCATGAATATAAGTTACCACGTAGTGAACAAACAGGTGTAGAAGAGTGCTAGAAAGAACAAAAGATACTCTTACAACTCACTGACAACTAAAGCAGAACAGGTTGTTGATGAAAAAACACCACCATAACACTATCAGATCCCCTCGTCGACATCCTAAAAGGGATAAACTCAAATGAAAACTGAAATATAGTAAGGGCAACACAATCACTGAATAAATTTAACAGAAAAAAGACCGGCAGATCACCTCATATGACTCTTGAATCTGCCTTTACCTGCAACTCGTTCGGAAATAACACCACCATCAGTGGACACAGAACTGCCACTGAACACTGATCCACAAACAAAATCGGAAGTCTTGAAGGTCATAAAGTTAATGAAAGCCAGGAAAACAGTAAGATCATATGGGACTACTCTCCCCTCCCCCCCCCCAAAAAAAAACCCACTGAAAACGGACCGGGACACCTCAATAGACACGCTCATGCCATTACTGAAGAGAGCGTGGAAGGAAGGAAAGGTTTCTGCCAATTAACTTCCAAAGAAGAACAACTTACGCCTAAGCAAAGAATGGGAAAGAATCATGCTCCTGTCCACTCAAAGCAAGATATTAGGCCACATTATCATAAAGAGACTAAAAGATGGGAGACTTTAGCCGGAACAGCCATACGAAAACACAGCATTCCAAGTAATCCACAAAAGAAAGCCCAGTGAAGAGTATAAAGTCAAGGTAAGAGTAAATCAAGGCTGCCTGCTATCATCACTAATGATTTTCCTAACCGAAGTGGACTGAATCACGCGCGAAACCTTGGGAATTGAGAAGACAGGCATACGTTGGACCGGCAAAAAGACTCTAGAAGGTCTGAATTTCGCAGGTGATTTGTCTAACGTAGCATAGATTCGAGGATTTACAAGCAAAACCCAACAAGTTAGGAGAAGATGCAGGTGGGGACCTTAAGTGAACGTAGAAAAAATCAGAGATGATGAAGATCCTTAATTAACAAATTAACACCATAAATGGGAGAAATCTAAAGGAAATCATCTCTTCCAGTTGCCTGTTCAGCATCGTTTTACCTACAGGAGACATGGGTGGGAATTTCAAATCCTAGATCAAGTTGAGAATGCAAGACAGGCGTTTACTACTATGAAGTTGGCGTGAAGAACTACAGCGCGTAGTGCAAAGAACAAGACTCCAATCTTCGACACTAATATAAAGTCCGTGCTTCCACACCGTTCAGAGACTTTGAGCATGCGTTACAAAAGGCACTCCCAACAGTCTGTTGCAGATTCTCACCAACAAGTGCCTGTGCTTGCTCAACACTGAAGATCAGATGGGCATTCAGAAAGGATAGACGACAGGAAACTCTGCTTGCCAGCGAACCAGTCAACAAGCTGTTGCCCAACAAAAATGCAGAAGGAAATGGAGATGGATCAGAAATGCTCTGAAGGAACATTCAAGGAATATCACACGCTAGACGCTCAAGAGGAAATTGAATGGGAAGCGACACGGTTTTTACATCCAAGTTCGACATGCTGGAGACCATACGAAGAGGAAATGAGAGTTTATGGGCCGTCACTGAGCAGTCTTAAAGTGATGGCAGAGAACCGAGTGCAGCGGGGATTTGCCTCTGAGGCTCTATGTTCCACTCGGAATACAAAAAATGAATAACAGTAACAATAATAATCCGTTTCACATGTATCGGTGGGAAACCACAATTATAAATAAATAGCAATATACAATACCCTTTGAAATTTCATTTCAACCTTTATTGAATAAATTTTCAACTGTTTACAATATCAATTTTAAAAAATCCCATTTTCGGTTTAATCACAATAATTAAGAACACCCAACAACTTGGAATTTCATAGACTTTCGTAACACAGCAATTAAAACGTTATTTTTCTAATATAGAAAGCTATTTGTTTCATAAAACCATTAAATTATCCATTCAATAAAATGATTAAAGGTCCTTCAATTTTAAACTATTATAAAATTGATTTCCTCATGAATAAACGAATGTCTTTATAATTTTAGGTCGTGTTACATCAGACGCCTTCAAAAGTGTTATCATCTGCACAAACAGTTGATCTAAAGAAGAAAGAATTGTTGGAAGGACGAATAGAGAAGGATTTATTTATTCCACTTCGTACACAACCATATAAAGTGAGCTGCTAAGCTATTTTTATTTCTTCAAATAATTTGATCGATGGTGACTAACAGTAGAATCCAGAATGCACTTTTCGTCCTATTGGTGACTCGTCAACTGGACGTGCCTGCATCCCCCAGTAAGTGATGGTGTTGCCACTGAAGTTCGTACCTAGTACTCATCCTGGATTCCACTACTAGTCACCATCCACCAAATCATTTCAGGTTAAGTCCTCAGACATTGTCGAAGCTTCCGCCGACATTTCTACAGAGGCCAATCACTTCGATTCAATCAGTAAACAAGAAAGTCCAAAATGAAACGAATATTTTATTATATATGTCCAAACCAAGTTCACTTTTAACAGTTTGAAAAAATTTAGGCATTGAGTATATGACATTCATTATAATGAAGGTTTTTGTATTTCCCAATGTATGAAAAACAAAACGATATTGTTTTTACTGACGTTTCGCTATTTAATGCTAATAGCTTTATCAAAGAATTATTCAACCAGAATTTAAAAAATCTCAGCATCTATATAACAATTTAACTATCGTTCCTCAGTATTGGGGCATTTTTCGTTGTCAAATCGGCCAATTGGTAAAGATAACAAAACCAAGTGTAGATTGTTGGATTTGATCAGTGTGTAACATTATAAAAGTAGTGTGTGTGTTTACGTAGTGAACTTGCTTATCACATTCGTGTTGATTTTTTCACTTCATGGGGAAGGGGAGGGGGGTGTTGTAACCAGATCAAATTCTATTTTAGTTCATCATTCCTATTCAGACAATTTTGATTCCACCTGATATAAAGTGCTTCTGATATTAGACGTCCATTGTGATTTCTGAAGTTTCTCTGGATGATGATTTCAATATTGTCAAAATCAATTTTGTGGCCTGATTCTATAGTATGTAGACCTATGGCTGGTTGATGATTTTTCAAGCTTTTCTAGTTCAAGTGGATTTCTTGGTGGTTGAGCAGATGCTTTACGGTGTTCATTTCTGCTGATTTTGATTTCTCTCTGGTGATGTTTGTCCGATGTATATTGCATCACATTCCCAGTAAGCATTTTTTTTTATAGACACAATTAGATAGAGAATCCTTAGGGATTTGGTCCTTTATATGGACGAGGTTGTTTCGTAGTGTGTCTGATGTTTTGAAGAAAACTCTGATGTCGAGCTTATGAGTACTCCTTTGATATCGTCTGACGTCTCTGCTCTATATGGAATGACAGCTGTTAAGATCCATGTTTCCGGAATGCGTTTTCGACCAAACTTAATGTCAGTGTTGATTTTGTTGATGAAGTTCTTTGGGTAGTTGTTTTGCTTGAGAGTTTCAGTAATGTTTGATATTTCTTCTTCTTTTTCTTTCTCATCCGTTATCAGAGAGTGTGCTTGTCTAAGAAGACTTGAAACAACTGAAACATTTGCGCTGATGGGGTGTGATGATCTGAAGTCTAAATATTCTATTAGCATTAAATAGCGAAATGTCAGTAAAAACAATGTCGTTTTGTTTTTCATCCATTATTATTATTATTGTTTCCTTTAACTCCTAGAGGAACATAGGGCTTCACCCGTGCGTCTCCACTGAGTCCGGTTCTCTTCTAGAGTTTTCATCTGGCTCCAAGTCTGCCAACACTCCTTCATCTCCTCTTCACATGACCTCCTCCAAGTCACCCTCACCCTTGTACTGACGACCAACTCGCCGCTTCTCTTTCGGGTTCCACTCGAGAAATGGCTTGTCTAGTGGTGTCACTTGATGGTCTCCTCAGAGTACGACCAGCCAATCCATCTCCATTTCTTCCTGCCTATTTGTTTCACAATCGGTTCCTGGTGGTTTGGTTTGCTCATTGCCAGAGATCCCTGTCTGTTGCTGATCTTTTCTGGCCGGCCATCTGATCTTGAGTGGTATTGAGCGAAGACAGCTGTCAATGAAGGTCTGTAGTTTGTTTGAGGTGCTCTTTATGACGCGCAGTGCAAGTCTCTGATCCGTATAGTGAGTTGCACTGACTGAATTCACATTGGAGTTGAAGATCCGGATCTTATTTTTGATGCAGAGTGTTGTTGACCTCCACACAGACTTGACAGTAATGAAAGCTTGTCTTGCTTTTCCGATTCATGCTTTGATATCCTCGTCAGTTCCGTCCGTCTGTAGTTGAAACGATGCTTCCCAGGTCGGTTGGTGAGGGAGGTTGTTTCTTTCAGGTTCCTTCCATTTATGCTGATCGTTGTCTGTTGTTGTTGTTCTTGTCCAGGAATCTTTTCATCCATTGGGAAATACAAAAGTTTTTATTACAAAGAATATTTTTATTTCTTGTTATTCATCCCTTGACAAGATATTTATTTTTAACCGGGTAGTGGCTAAATTCAAGGTAAGCTGTTAGATTTCATCAGGAGCGAACAGAAGTTAGATAGACCACTGAAAACGGAGAAAGCACTGGACAGCTGTTTTTTCCTATTTTGGGACTCTCTTTCTAACCTACGCTGGTTCATGACAAAATAGAACAATTTAAATTAAACTGATCTAAACCCTCAGAAATCAAATAATCTGAATGTCAATGTCCAGCTCATCGATGGTTACCGGATGGATGTCTTGAAGCTGTCTGTAGTGAGGAGTCTTGACCAGTGGGGTCCACCATGTCAAGGTGAAGTCGATGCTTATCGAAGGCACTGATGAGGGTAGCTCTATATTACGAATTGACACAGTCAGAATTCACGGATCATTGGATTCTAGTGCAAGTGGCTGAATGGTCAAGGAGCTTTCTCTCGTAACTTGAAGGTCCCGGGTGTCGACCCCTAGTAGCGTCGTTTCCACAACACTACTGAAGAGTTTCAAAATATAACTAAACAGCATGTTCAGTATTCCTCGATTTTCAGTAATTTCTCAAATTGATGTTGGTCCGCGACTAAATCTCCTAAGAAATCTACTCCTTTCAAACTCCAGTCATCATGCTGAAAACAACAACATTGGTCTGAAAAAAATGAATCATCTCGGTTACCTTGAATTATGGATAATCTTAACTAAAAAAAACATAGAATGACCAAGCCATATCCCCATCCAACTAGAATGACCACATTCATCAAATGAATAGCAATTACAAATGTCCTATAGTGAAGTACACTTAATTATTTGTTTTAAGTCAACTTTGATTTTTCTGTTGATTGAGTGGAGCTAAATATTTGCTTCAGCTCCTAGTAAAAATGCTTCGACGATGTCCAACGATTAACATGATGTTATTCTAGTTAATAATGACTAGCAGTGGAATCTAGGATACGTATTTCATCCTCTTCGAGACTCGTCATCTGGATGTACCTGCAATCCCCAGTGAGTGGTGATGTTCCAATTGAGACTGAAACCCAATACCCATCATTTCAAACGCCAAACTGTTATCTGCTAGAGCACTTGGGCATTGCAGGTATATTCAGATGAAAAGTCTCAAATAGGACGAAATGCGTGTCCTGGATTCCACTGTCAGTCTACACAATACATTTCAGCTACCTCTAGTGAGATTCTCACTCCTAGATATCCCTGCTAACTATTGCCACTAACACAAAGTAAAATTCGGCATGCTGAAAATTTAATTTATATTCACAATACTTATTTTCTCTTAAAAGATAAAAAAATTGAGCAAATAATATTCTTTTCTATAAATTCCTCATTTGGCTCTACATTTATGTACACATACTAGTTGCTTTTGATTGGACGCAAGTTAGTAACTAGTGTAATGTGTCTAGTCATATATTTGATGCAGACTGAATTCTCTCAGTCAAGTTTACAATGTGACCACCATTCGAGATGGCTCGTCAACACGATGTACTTTGAATTGCTGATATTAGATGGATGGAAACCTTGCACCTAGGTTTCGTGCTAGTTGGCACTCACCAGTCAGCAAGGCGTATCTACAACCTTGACGGAACTCATGTTCCTTCTGAGAGAATTTAGTTTGCATCAAACAGAGGACTAGACACATCACACTAGTCACTAACTAGTGTCCAAACAAAAGTATCCAACACAGTCTTACAGGAGGTAAGTCGTGAGGCCAAATAGCTCAATGGTAACGTCTCTGACTGCAGCACTGGGTGATGCGAGTTCGAATCTCGGAAAGGTTGCAGATGCGCCTCGCTGACGAGTGCTAACTGGCACGAAACCTAGGTCTAAGGCTTCCTGTGGCCGACTGCTTCCAACCATCCAATATCAACATACTAGCTGAACAATAGTTATGACTGACAACATTAATGTTTTCTAAATAATATCCGTGCAACAGAGTTTCATTGTCTCTCCACAAACAATGCAATTATTCGTTCTAGAAATTAGGATAAATTACTTAATTTAGCCTCTTCTATGCGTATCTAGCAGTTTGACCGCTTCTGTGAACCTGGTTACATTGAGTTTACAATTAGTTATATTCATAATAATGTTTCAGAACATGATTATTTAAGTATGGGACAAGCAAGGTCTATTAGTAGCTCTATTTCAGCTCATCTTATAGATGTTGAACATAAAGCCTATGTTGACAAAGCATTTAAAGTTATCTATCGTATTCCGACAAGTCTTAGTTCCACCTTATGAGTCCGTTGAAGTCACTGGAATCCACCTGAAGAAGTCTAACCTATGTGTTCAGAAGTAATTCATACAGCCACTTTCCCTATTTTGGCCATTATTACTTGATACTAAAAGCCTGACAGTTTCTCTTCCCCATAAGCCTTTTGGAAGCCATAATTGTTCTAACTATCCTAATATTCTGTATTTTAATTATTGCATTAATTTTCTTAGGAATATTATCACTTATACATGCTTTTGAATTGTATTTCAATTTATCTTAACAACTCGATATTATTTAAAAAGCATCAGTGTTGTCGATAACGGCTGTTCTTTAAGTATTACATATATGTAATTGTAGATCCTGATGAGGAACCTATCAAAAAGAGTATTCTTTGGTCAACCCTTTTTCTCTTCCATTCATCATGGGTCTTGAATTTCTAAAAAAAAACTTATTCAACTTCACTTTTCTATTTTATTTCGTTTGTAGATTATGTCTGACATAACTGTCATGCCTGATGTGACTCTTCGAATTGAAGCCGGAGTAAGATTAGAATTTGCACCTCATATAGGCCTATTAGTTCTTGGTCGAATAGAAGCCCATGGAACACCAAACAACCCAATAATCTTCACAAATTTAAATAGTGAACAAACTGATGACAATAAATTCACTTCAGTTAAAAAATCAAAATATGTATCTGCGAAATTCAGAAAACCCAACGTAGTGAAAAGTAAACAAGTAATGGATAATGATATACCGTTAGGCAGGATCACTTTGTCTACAGAAAATATTAGATTAATAGGTGGTATACAAGTAAGTTATTGAATAATTTTTCAAGCATTTGTTTAGCTACTTATAAAGTTTTAAGTAGTTAGCTTCGTTTATCTTAATTTTGACTGTGATCTTTTAAACTTATCTGAAATAGATAATTATTCCTCTTACCTGTCATTATTGCCCAGAAAGAAATGGTTACTGTGAGGCACAATTTTCGACAGATCATAAATCATACTCTTCAGCTTTTAATACCGCAAACTTTCAGATTTAATCATCACTTCATTATATAACTTTCAGACTGAATAATGTTTTTTGGCCTTCCACTATTTTTAATATTTCATTATAAATATTTTACCAGACAGCTGGCTTTCTTCAGCAGCACTCACTTCATGAGGAGCCTTCACGGTTAAATATGCATTCGGCTTTCAAACAGTAGGTCCCAAAGTTCAGATCTCGCTCCACCTACTTCAACCTGAGCAAAAGGGTGATACCATTGTAACGGCTGAACACAAGCGAATTTGACAACGGAATTATTTGCTGGCAGCTCGATGTATGGATATGGGTATTAGATGTCTACTAAACATTAAAATTACAATTTTGTACACATCTTCGGTATTACTCCACTTTCATCCTCCCCACTGTGCTCTTTTGTCTTTCTTTTTTTCTAAGTTGTCTCACAAGCATCGTTCAATTCTTCTTCTCTTCGCCATTAAATCCATCTCTCCACTATTCAGTACTCTTGCAGATGACAAGCGTATTTATATCTGCATATATATATACTACTCACAAATCCTTTCAGTAGTATACACTACATCATCAATCCTGACATACAATAAAAGTGACTCATTTCCTGGTACACAAAAACTCTATTCCATGTAACTTGGTTCAACCAAAAAAAGCAATTAAATATCAAGATGGAAGAACATGAAGAAAAATATTTTAGTATACACGTACCACTGACGCTAAAATTTTATTTTAAAATTGACCAATGCATAAATCAGCGGGCAGAATCTAGACATTAGGTTTTTACTGATAGTTGTAATTGAAATAATCAAAGGATGATTTCACTTATCGGTCTAACAACATCATTAGTACCAGAAGTATTTGCCTTGAAAACCACATAATGTTGGATGGGTGTCCTACTGAAGTATTCAGGCTAACGCCGCATGTACACAATTGCACACATTGATGGCTTCAACATTCTGACAACAATTAATGACGTCATGATGTCGGGTTGTTCAAAAGTGATGGAAAATATGCACTAAAGTCAGGAAGCATGAACTTCTGGACAGCAATCTGTTGATTACATGACCATAGGATCACAGATTTTCCAGCTCTGCTTTACACATGTGTGTGAATGATACTGAATAGGTATTCGGAGCATTATAGTTTTCAGTCGTCCTGTAATTGATTTTCATCTGTTCCCATAACTTCCCACAAATTACTCTGCTGCCTGCTAACAAGTTGCGACTGAACTAAAAGTCAGATTTTTTAACCAGCGAATGCTGATATCACAGATTTTTGGATAGCGTTATAAGAAGACAGAGTTTGTCTGAAAAATGTGGTGTGATGCATTTCCGCAATACATTTCGAACAACGTGATAACAGCTTGTCTCCAAAAAAAACCAACTATATCCGAGACAAGGAAAACAGCTAACTAAATGAACTTTCTGGATAGTCTAGAATGAACCGTCAGTCAATGAAGGAAATTCTTAAACTCAGTTATGGAGATAAACTATATATCCAAACCGAAAAAACTAAATGACATTGGAAACGGTTTTAATGCACAGAATGAAGACTGTGTGAAAATGCTATTGAGAAAAATATGAAGCCTTCAAAACCCAATATACCTGGATAAATTGAGGAAGAAACTTCTCGGAAGTCATTTAGAAGATGAATGGTTTCCTCAACGATGGATGTAGTCAACAAATCTATAAAATCACTACAAGCTTTCCTATTATTAATATTATTGTTCCCTTGGGTTCCTAGTGGAACATAGGGCTTCAACTGCACGCCTCCACTTACTTCTGTCTTCTGCCGTACTTTTCACTTGCATCCATGTTAGTCCATACTGTTTCAACTCTTCTTCACACGATCTCCTCCATATCACCCTTGGACGTCCCAATCGCCGCTTCCCTTTCGAATTCCACTCGAAGGCGGATAATAAAACATGATCCAGAAAGCAAACTGTCCCAGTTGCTTATATCAATATGTTGAGTACTTTGACTTAATTCAGGTCACAAGGCATCTATAAAACATGAAATGTCCATCGAATCTCACAGTATGAATCCTCTAATCTCCTCATATTTAGAGAGGGAGTTATAGCTGAATACGCCAGGGAGGTACTCAAACAGTAAATAACGATAGTCGATTTGTGAACAAAGAATTGAGAAGCATGTCATTTGATGATTCGTCCGCGAAATTCACCGATCTACCTACATGCTTTTCTTTCATTCCCTTTTAAATATACTGAGTGGTAGGCTGAAAACCAGCTAAAAGTACAAATGAGGACAGGTTACTTTTGAGGAGTAAATCAAATTAACTAAAACAAGATGAAATTTAGTAAACTCCATACATCATGTTGAAGAAAAACATCATCCAACACAGCCACCCACAAACTGGAAGATATGCAAGCGAAAAGCAACAAGTTGGAAGAAGAAGCATCCAGAGAAGATAAGACTTCAGGTGAACATAGAGAAAACAGAGGTAGGTGATGAAGATTCCTGTCAACAACAACAACAGACAACAATCAGCATAAATGGACGGAATCTGAAAGAAGCAACCTCCTTTACCTACCTACATGGGAAGCATCGTTTCAACTACAGGAGAACGGAACTGACGAGGATATCAAAACAAGGATCGGGAAAGCAAGACAAGCTTTCACTACTCTCAAGTCTGTGTGGAGGTCAACAGCACTCACCATCAAAACGAAGATAAGATCCGGATTTTCAACTGCAATGTGAAGTCAGTGCTACTCACTATACGGATCAGAGACTTGCATTGCGCGTCATAAAGAGCATCTCAAACAAACTACAGACCTTCATTAACAGCTGTCTTCGCTCAATACTCAAGATCAGATGGCCAGCCGGCCAGAAAAGATCAGCAACAGGGATCTCTGGGAGAGAACCAACACAGCAGGAACCGATTGTGGAACAAATAGACAGGAAGAAATGGAGATGGATTGGCTGGTTACACTCTGAGGAAACCATCAAGTGATATCACTAGACTAGCTCTCGAGTTGGTCATCCAAGGGTGACTTGGAGGAGGTCATGTGAAGAGGAGATGAAGGCGTGTGGGCAGACTTGGAACCAGGTGAAGACTCTAGCAGAGAACCGAACGCAATGGAGACGCATGGCTGAAGCCCTATGTTTATTTAGGAACTAAAGAAAACAATAAGAATAATAATAACACAGCCACCCATTACTGAAACAATCAAGTTCAAGACACATAAATAAATTCATAAAAGAATAATCTTCTGACAAAATGCTACACACTAATAGGTGTATAGATTTGAGCATTTTTGAATAACAGAGATAAAGGGAAAATAAATAATATCAAATCTGACAAAGTTAACAGGTGGAGTAATTTGTGACAAAGTAAAATTCTTCAATTTAAAGATACCAAATTAACTTAACATGTGGGAATATAAAATCAGAGACTATATGATCTGAAGGAACTAAAAGTTTTCAAAGCCTCGGAATCATATAATCTAGTAAAATATATCTGTAATAAACCTTTCAAGATGATAAATGAATGATATTCATGAAAAATCCCCATCCAAACAAATGATTCAGCGAAGAGACTCACTTCAACGGATTTATTATCAAAAAGTACAGTCGTATATATGTATGGTTTCTTTTTTTTATAAGAAATTATTTCCGATAAAGGAAATGAATCATAGGTGTGAATGCACAAAATAATAATAGTATGAAATGTAATGTCAAGTGGCAAAACAATTAATGTCATATTTAGAATAATTCATAGGATACATAGAACTTGGAAAGCGTGTGCAACTATGGGATTATTAGGCAAATCGAATAAAATAAAAACGTTACGTAACATTGTGTGAAATTCGATAACATAGAATTTAACGTTGCAAAACATAATTGACTTAGAATGACAAGTGGAACAAGTGAAATAATACGGGAGACAGTTCAAAGTGAGAATAGTGATAGTAACTAACAATTGACTTAATAAGGAAGAGTATACAAATTGAATAGACAAAAATGAAAAAAATGAAAAATTGGTAGAGCTAAAATATGATTAGGGATTACCATACTTTAGCATAGAGGGATTCAGACCATGAAAGTTGGAGTGGTTAAATGAACTTTTTCTGTACACAGAGATCTGGCTTTTCTGTTTCGTGTTTGTGTTCAGTAACGCCACTAAAATTTTATGTGAGATGATGTAACCGGCACTAATAATTCTAAAACTAGGGTTGATATGGGAAGGCAATAAGTAACTCGTCTGTAGGCCAAATACCAATAGCTATATTCAATCACCCCTGACTGCTCTCCCTCCACCAAGAGCCCAACTAAATAAACACAGAAGACAGATTAGTCCATGCCAGTAAGAACAAGCGACCTATATTATACAAAAACTACACTAGATACAAACATTTTCCACCTTGGGAAATTTAAGCCAGGTTTCGAGGTAGTCGAATCGTATTTTAGTGAATATTCAGCCTTGGGCTGATAGTTTAAATTTTCCCAAACTTGTTTCAGACGAATTTAGCCGTTTCTTTTCAATAGAAGATCTAACTCACTTTCCAAGTAGACTTCTTCATGAACCGAAACGGATTGATTGAAAAGAACTATTGAAAACAAAGAACCACTAAACAGCTGTTTCGTTCCAATTTCGAACTCTCCGGTAGTGCACTTATATGACCCAGTCAGAAATCGAGAGTAACCAGGTGGTTACAATACTATTCAACCAATGAGTTAGAATCCAGTGATTTCTGACTTCTATCCGTTTGGTCTGTGATGTGCACATAAGTACGTGCCACTGTCGAGCCGCAAACTAGCATGAAGTTAGGACTCATAACTGATTTGATCCCATTCCGGTTGCCGGGTAGCCAACCGGCTTGCCTTGTAAACTAAAGGTCCTGGGTTCGACCTATGGTAGATTCATGGTTGCGTGCTGATGAAAAGTCCCAGAATGGGGCGAAATAGCTCTACAGGATTTTCTGGCTTTAATGCTTATCTAACTGATGTCAGTTTGTAATCTGGCTGGAGTGGAATGACTAGCCAGTGCTGACTGACTTTTAATGGCTGTACAATTGAAGGCGGTTCATGATGAAATCTGACTTGAAATAAATTGAATCTTATTCACAAGACATTTGGTATACCTTGATTAAATGAAAATCGTTAGAATTTTAACTTCTAGCAAATGTACTAAGTGATAAAAATAGTAGTCACTAACACTGAAAGCGAGATTATTACATTAAACATTATGATGTAAATACCTTTATATTGCAGTGTATTCAGTAATAAACTCTTGACTCAAGAGGTTCTAGTCCAAAAGCTGAAACCTTCAAACCATACTCATAGTGAAATAGACTGTCACTGAAAAGTATCATCCGAATGAAAGCAATATATCCTATTATTCTTAGAAAGTGAAGACTGAACGTAACCGTTTATTCATTACTTGTACTTTCCCGAAGACACAAATGGACTAAATCGACTGGCCTCATTTTAGCATATGGGCTCATCGAATATTAGCACGATTATCAACTTCAATTTACTTGTGTGATAGTGTCTGGCACTGAATTCCACGACAGACGTGTTGTCCCATTTCGCGCTTTTCAGATGAATGTAACAATACTTTGTCAGTTGAATCTATATCTAACTATGTGAAAAAAATGTTTACCTGAATTTTATAAATTTTATTTATTTTGTTTTTTTAGCCAAACGAAGGTTTTGTCCAGTTCTTTAATCATACTACAAAACGTTGGTCTATCGCTTGTGATAATCAATTCTCTTCACGTGTAGCTCAGGTAAATAAAATATGGCATAAAATTTACCATATAAACTACTCTTTCCCATGAAGAGATTATACTGTTTGGAGCTGAAAAGTCACTCGTTATTTTACTTGTATGAAATCACTATTATTTTTGTTGATTAAGGGGTGTGATACTAATACTGATCACCGATTACTTCTGACCCCCTGAAACACACGTAAATAAAGATAGAAGACAGACTAGTATGCGCCAACGAGAACAATTCGATTTTCATTATACAAAAATATATTATATGCAAATATTATGTACCTCAGAAAGTTAAGCCAACAAGAAACCAATCACATTGGTTTCATAAAGTCGAACTTCAAGGTTATCCAATCACATCACGGCAAATATTTCTGCCTACGCGTACTGTGAAGAGTCCCAAACTAGGCTGACGAAATAGCTATCCAGTACTCCCTGTTGGTTTTCCAATAGCTCTCTAACCAATCAAACAAAAAATTCCTGGTTTAACCCAGTCTAAACCTGTTTTAGCTGGTTTCCTTCTGTTTTAGACCACTTCGGCCTGTTTATTTGGTTTTAGCCAACTGTTATCAATCGTATAAATGACAAAATAAGGAACTAGGTGGTATATGCTACTTTTATTAACCAGTACTACATGCCATCCTAATTTTGCTCCGTTATTCATGGGAAGTGGAAAAAGAAAATTAAGATTTTGATACGAGTTCTTAGTTAGATAACCTCCACTCTTAACAATGCCTAACATAGTTTAACATGAATATCAACAAATATATAGAATATTAACACAATGTATGAAGGTCAGTAAAAGTAATTAAGTGGATGAATGAGAAAGTTTGATGGAACATAGAAGATGATGTCGAATGTTTAGTAATTGGAGGTAATTGGCAGGGAGGCATGCCTGAACTAGGTTCCATGCTTGTTGGTACTCGTCAGTAATGAGTATTCGAAATCTCAAAGGAAGTGGTACCCATCTTGGAGATTCAATTCTCTGCCACCCAGCGCTGCAGACGTTATCAGTGAGATATTTGGGCTCATGACTGACCTCCTGGAGGACTCATCACTAGAGAGTAAGCAGTATCATGTGTCTAATCCTTAGTGTTAGAGTGCTAATTGAATTCTGTCAGTCAGGTTTGCACTGTGATCACCAAACTAGGTGACTGGCCATTGCGGTGCACTTTTAACTGATGTTAAGTCATTAGAAACAATCGATAGGAAACCGTTGACCTAGGTTTTGTCACTTTTGGTACTTTTCAATAGTTATTAAGAAGACATTTGGTGAATGAGATTAAAAGTGTCGGTATGAATAGACCACTAAGAGGTTATCAAAATTTCATTCAAAAAAACTGTGAACAAGGCATGAAGAAATAGACCTTTTCTTTCACTTTTCTTCAATATAGTCTGTCACTCCACAACCCAGTGTAAAGGGATTATTCTTTCCAACACAAAAGAATACAGATTTCATGATCAGTGTAGTCATTATTAAATGTGCACCAAATAGGCAAACTATCATTAACATAATTCAGTTTACGGCTAAACCAAAATTATCGCCTGTATTCAAGTGAACTATGAACACAAACAAGTCAATGACTGAATACATAATATAGAACAAGTATTACAAAAGAAGTTTATCACTTACATTTAGGATGTTCTGAACTGATTTACTTGTACAAGCTCATAAGAAAACGAACAAAACAGCTGTCCAGTGTTTATATCCCTTCGATTTGGCTAGCAAATACTACTGTTTGATGTTGTTGACATCCAACTACCAGCATATCATAAATTTCTCCACATTTCAAGTTTTAAGTCAGTTTAAGAAACAAAATCTCAGAATAAAATTGTTAACACTCAGTCTAGTCATTTTATACTACTGACAGCTTGGTAAAAGTAGCTGGATACCACCCACGTCAACCATTAGTGCTTACTAGCACTAGATCGAAGCGATCTAAACACCAGGCGGATGTTTCTATCGTCTAGGGGGCGAATTCATCAGAGGTGTATCCAGTTTGACTAAGAGTGGACTCAAAGAGCGGAATCAGTACAGACCACACGAATTCTGGCTAGCTACTTGAGAAAACTGGTGAGCGTTAAAGTGAATTCGCCACTTGCAATTTACACATCAGTATGTAGCGTCATGCATTCATGGCTACTTTCTTGGTTGCTAATTATGGTAACAAGTGAAACACACGTTTCGTGTTCTGAATAATTTCGGTTTCCAAAGGAAACTGTGGTGAAATTTTACCTGGAACTGTGTAAATTGCAAATCAGTAGCTAATTTGATGGCTAGGTGGTAACTGTTAAGAACCTGTAGGACATTTACTATTATTGTTGTTGTTTCCTTTAGTTCCTAGAGGAACATAGGGCTTCAGATGCATGTCTCCATTGCGTTTGGTTCACCTGGCTCCACGTCTGCTCACATGCTTTCATCTCTTGTTCACACGACCTCCTACATATCACCCTCACACTGACGACCAACTCGCCGCTTCCCATTCGGGTTCCTCTGAATTGATGGCCTGGCGTGTATTGTCACTCACTTGATGGTTTTCTCAGAGTATGGCCAGTCCACTTCCATTTCTTTCTCCTTATTTGTTGCACAAATGTTTCTACTGGGTTAGTTCGTTCACTGCCAAAGATCCGTGTTGCTGATCTTTTCGGACCATCTGATCTTGAGTATTGAGCAAAGACAGCTGTCGATGAAGGTCTATAGTTTGTTTAAAGTCCTCTTCATGACGTGCCAAGTCTCTGATCCATAAAGTAGCACTGACTTTACATTGGAGTTGAAGATCCTGTAGGACATTATTTAGATCATATCTATTATCACAAATGATAAAGATATCATCACCATACCTTCTGTATAGGAAAAAAGCTGTCAGTAGTTAACTTCAATGAACTGTCTTTAAGTAACGGACCTAAATGTGATCCCATGGATACATCATCTTGCTGTCAGTAAACTACACCATTGAATTGGACTTTGGAAATGTATCGAAGTAGGAGCTTTTAATTCCTGGAAATCGGTATTCTTACATTCAAGTTATCGTCTTTCAAGTTTCTGTGTATAAAAAGCAGATTGTCTTCACTAACACCCAATTTTCTTATAGACGTTTTCAATGTATTACGTAATCCTCAGTTCAAACTCACTAATATTCACACCCTTTGTTACAATTTGATTAATCGTCAAAATTTCCAAACATGTTGATCTGAACAATATTTCAAACTAATTTGTTTTTTCAAGTATTGATTTTTGTAGGGATTTTGTTTGATTAGTTACAGGAGCCGAAATCACTTAGAGAATTATTGGAAAACCTGAAGGGAGTACTGGACAGCTGTTTCGTCCTAGTTTGGAATGCTTCATCGATAGGTGAGGCAGTAATTCATCGAAGAAAACATTGCGAAGTGGTCGCCCTATGTCATGAATTGGCAGAAGTTAGAATTCATGAACTGGCTGGCCATTGGATCGGGTCCCAGTGGCTTAATGGTCTACGACCTAGCTGGCCTTGTAGCCAGAAGGTCCTGGATTTGAACCCTGGGCGCACTGATGAAGAGTCCCAAACTAGGTTGACGAAACAGCTGTCCAGTACTCCCTGCAGGTTTTCCAGTGGTTCTCTAACTAATATGTTTTTATTTCAAGTGGCTTCTGTTATGCTTGACACACTGATTGCCTTCAACCATCTAACAATAATTCATAGTGCACTGGGATGGCAAGCCACCTAGAATGACGGCCACATTTCAAAAACTTGACTGACAGAATTCAGCCTGCACCAAACGAAGGACTAGATGCATGACATCAGTTACCACCTAGTGTCCAAACAAATTTATATATATATATATAATTGCGATTGTGCAGTTAAGTAAATGAATTCGTCGAAAACAGCCTCTTCGCTGAACTGTTTGTCCTTATTTCCATGACTAGAAAGACATTTTCCACATACTATCCAATTGAATCGTTTATTTCAAAATTAATCTGCAACTGTAAAATGCTCTATTTTCTACTGTGTTAAATCATTTACTCTTCAAAGGTCATTTGTTCAGAGTTCAATATGCCAACGCTGAATCCAATTGCACGTTTTTCAAATCTATTTGATTATTATGTGTATGGATATGAAAATTCATTAAATATGAAATATATTTGGATGGAAAGTTATACATGTAATGGTTTTGAAGATAAACTTGCCTACTGTTCTAAACGATTAAATTATGATGCTGTTAGGTAAGTGTAAATCTAATAAAACATTAATTATTATTCTTTACCCTGCCAACATATCAATTACAGAACTCTCACAAATCAGAATGTACACATCAACTGTGTGTTTCTAATATGCAAATCTTCAGAAGTGTAAAATAATGACTCTATCAGAGATAGAAATCAGGACCTTTAGATCACAAGATGAGCAAGCTGCCACTCAGTGACTAGGTATTTGAGGCTTGTTAAATCTATCGTTTAATTTCCGCTACAAACTGGTATAAGCTGAGAGACCATTAGGTCAGTCATTGGTTCAACTGTAGAACAGTAGTCAAGTACGTGAGAGGACTGGGTTCGACTATTGGCCAACACACTCCTAACCCTCTTCCAACCAGTAGTGAGCTCCGAAAAGAAAGAAAACTGGATGTAAGGCTAACAGTCATACACCATCAAAATTAATACCATTGTGTAGGAAACTTCAAATCTTGAAGCCGTATGTTCCACTCGGAACACAATAGAATGAAGAAGAAGCGATCATTTAAAACGACTAGTGAATAACTTCTCCATCTTCAGCAGTGTATATCCACATTTCTACGCAAGAAATAACTGATGACTCTACAGCTAAATGACTTGTATTTCTCGGCTTTTCGTCAATTGTAGATATGACGTAACTACTGACAAATGTTGTAAAAAAACATCTGTTTGCATATTTATTTCGATGAACCATAAAATTTATCGTTTTAGATTGAAATCTTCATTGTCCACATCAAATATCTTAATAATATGCAATTAATTGAGTTTAACTGGTGGATGGTGACTAGCAGTGGAATCCAGGATGCGCGTTTCGTCCTATTTGAGACTCGTCAACTGGATGTTCCTGCATTCCGCAGTGAGTGATGATTTCCCCACCGAGGCTCGAACACAGTGCCCATAGTTGCAAACGCCAAAGCTTTACCCACGAAATGCGTATCCTGGATTCCACTGCTAGTTACCATCCACCAATTAACCTCTAATTAAATGCCCAGACATCGTCGAAGCATCTGCACAAGAAGCCGACATGTCAACCTGAGACTGAGCACTTTGATCCAATTAATCGACGGGAAAATCTAAAATTCAATTAAATTCACTTAATAATTGTTTGTCTGTATAACTTCTGACAAAAATGAACTAGTTTTGCCACATCTATGTGCATTTATCAATTCAATTGCACCTGAGGTGACAGTTATTTTGGGGTGGGGGTACTACTTGACAGCTTAGCCAACGTGTTAGTGAACATCTCCCATCATGGTTTCACAAAGGACAGACAAAAACAATCTGTGGCTTAATTTTGCCCCATTTAGTTGATAGTGGTCATGTAGTGGAGAAAACGAGAACTTTCAAGATAATTCATCGTATCCCACTGAATCTTTCCAGGAGACTTCGTATTCGTCTACTGCACACAGCTGAGGCGAAGGGCATTCGAAATATTAAGCCCCTAAACTATGCATTCAAAAGAAGTCCGTACCACCACTATCCCACTCTTGGTCTATTCAGACCTAACCAACTAATCGCGCTTCTATCATCCCTTACTTATATATTTTCAACCCCTCTCTTTTTTTTTTCCTTCACGTTCCCCAGTGGAACATAGGGCTTCAAGCTAGTGGCTTGAAGTTTCTGTAGCAGCGTTTATTTTTACGGGATGGGGTTGCTAGCCTCATGCCCAACCTTCCCTCTTTACCAGCATTATTTCTGGCTCAGCGAGGTAAAGGAGTGCGTCGGCCGGGGATCGAACCCCGGACCATGTGCATGGTCGGCGAGCGTCCTCTCTTATCATCCCTTAATCTTATCATATCTTCATTAAAAGCGTATTTCATTTACTACCCTTACAATACAGCATTACTTAATCAGTCCATCTGTTTTTCTTGGTCTTTATCGACTACTTCCACCTGAACATTTGTTTGTTTATTCATGCTGTTTTTCGTTATTTGTGTCATCACAGATCGCCTCGCTTTTTCATCCTTATTATTAATAAGACCACTATCATTATTATTATTATTATTATTATCATTACTGCTATTGTGACTAATTGCACAATTTATATTCACCATCTCATTATCCTATAGACAAAACTCCATGACTGGTTTATATCTGAATTTTTATTTGTAAAGTTATGTATATCAGAGTTAAGCCTGATGAGATCTAATTGAAAGCACAATATATGTGTTGTTCTAAAAATAAACTAGTCTGAAAACATTTACATTTAAGAAAGGGGGAAGATAAAAGCCATTGGGAGGTATTTTTGTGCACAGTATATCAAAGGCCGCAACAGATATTCCAGCTGTGTAAAAAAAGCACCTTAAAACATCCAAAAGCAACATTTGATACGATTATAGAATTCCTCTTAGCACGTCAATGCAAAATCACATAGAACCGACTAACTCTGGGTAATCGAACTGTAATAGACCGCCTCCATTCTACCTTTTCAAGTATATTGAAACAAAATCGCGGCAAGTTTGATTTGCTATAACTTATATGCTCACTGTTTAAGAAATGAATCATCATCTGTTCATTATTATTATATTATTGTTTCCTTTAATTCCTACAGGAACATAGGGCTTCAGCCGTGCGTCTCCATTGCGTTCGGTTCTCTGCTAGAGTCTTCACCTGACTTCAAGTCTGCCCACACATTTTCAGCTCCTCTTCACATGATCTCCTTCAAGTCACCCTGTGAGGTCACCCTCGCACTGACGACCAACTCGCCACTTCCCTTACGGTTTCCACTCAAGGGCTTGTCTAGTGATGTCACTTGATGGTTTCCTCAAAGTATGACCAGCCAATCCATCTCCATTTCTTCCTGCCTATTTCTTTCACAATCGGTTCCTGCTGTGTTGGTTCTCTCCCAGAGATCCCTGTTGCTGATCTTTTCTGGCCGGCTGGCCATCTGATCTTGAGTATTGAGCGAAGACAGCTGTTAATGAAGGTCTGTAGTTTGTTTGAGATGCTCTTTATGACGCGCAATGCAAGTCTCTGATCCGTATAGTGAGTAGCACTGACTTCACATTGCAGTTGAAAATCCGGATCTTATTTTTGATGCTGAGTGTTGTTGACCTCCACACAGACTTGAGAGTAATGAAAGCTTGTCTTGCTTTCCCGATTCTTGCTTTGATATCCTCGTCAGTTCTATTCGCCTGTAGTTGAAACGATGCTTCCCATGTAGGTAGGTAATGGATGTTATTTCTTTCAGGTTCCTCCCATTTATGCTGATTGTTGTCTGTTGTTGTTGCTATTGGTGATGTTGCAAAGGGATCTTCATCACCTCTGTTTTCTCTATGTTCACATGAAGTCCCTCCTATCTTTGATGCTTCTTCTGCCAACTTGTTGCTTTTCGCTTGCATATCTTCCAGTTTGTGGGAAATCAGACATCTATCATCGGCGAAGTCCAGATCCTCCAAGTTTTCTGTATGAGTCCATTTTATGCCTGTCTCTTCGTTGCCCGCTGTTTGTCGCATTATCCAATCTACTGCAATCAGGAAACTCATTGGTGATAGTAGGCAGCCAGCTTGTCTTACTCCTGTCCTCACTTCGAAGGATTCAGCTGGTCATTACTCTTTGGCTTTTATTATCACTATTAAAAATATTATGGTAAAACAGCATTGATATTACTTGTTGTTGATATATCTGTAATGACCTATTTTCATTTGTCAACCAACTGGTGAGAAAACCTAAATTTCACACCATAGTTTTCAACCTTCTCAGATATTTAGTCTTAAGTGAAATACAAAAAAAGTATAAGAATTAACACCTAGGGTAATATATGTCGGAACAGAATCACTCCTTATTATTAGATAGTTGGGAGCAGTTGACTCAGAAACTCTAGAACTGTGTTTCACGCTTATTCGTGCTTATCAGCATAGCGTAGTTCCTACCTTAAAAGCAACTTTTGTCTCCTCGATGATTTGAATCCACGCCACTTAGCACTGTCGAGTCTAAGGCTTTCTGCTAATCGGCTCCAATCGCATAACACCAATCCAGAGTCCATCGCAATGGCTAGTCAACTAGCTTGGTAATCACATTGTAAACTTGAATGATAGAATTCAGTCAACAGTCTAATACTGAAGACTAGATACACTACACTGGACACACTGCTGTGATCAATTAATGTGAGATCATCCCTTTCTCTACCCTGAGATGAAAGAAAAAGACCCGATAACACTTTATAGTAAAAATAAGAAAATCTGGCTACTAATTTAAGTACCGTCTTTGAGGCATGTTTCAGAGTATTGGATACCGAGAACTGTCAACAGTCTAGAAGATCTGTGTCAAGTAACATTGTCTCTAAAATGGTGGTGACTAGCATTGAAATTCAGGAAATACACTTCAGAACTCACCAGCCAACCATACCTGCAATCCATTGTTATGGTGTCCCTCCTGAGACATGAACACATTACCCATCTGTTTAACTGTTATCCACTAGAGCCGCCTATGTGCAGCATGAGAATAAAGTTGAAAATAAATAATGGAACTATCTCTAAGACACTAAGAATCTGTCATTACTCAGACAACAATCCATTTTGTCACGCCTCATTTATTCACATCACTTATCTCGGTGATGACAGAATAATACCATAGTTTCATTACTAATACTCATCACCAGTTACTTCTGACCGCAAGAATCCACGCAATAAAGACAGAAGACAAACTGGCACATGCCGGTGAGAGCGACTAGATTTCACTATACAAAAGTATATTCTATACTAATACTGAGTACCTCGGAAAGTCAAGCTAACAAATAACCAATCAAATTGGTTGCACAAGGTTGGACTTCAAGGATGTCCAATAGAATTGCAGTTAATATTCTGCCTCGATCCACCAGTTTATTCGATCCAGATAGGTTTAATCCAGTCCGAGTATGTTTAGGCTAGTTCCAACCGCTTCCTATCAAAAGGTGATAAAATACAAAATCAAAAATAGGAAACTGTTTAATACAAAACAATAAAACGTCACAACATTCAGTATGAAATGAGGAAATGTGATGTTAAAATAAGATTTAAATGCAGTTGTCATGGAGGTCGTCTTCAGTTTTAAACTCCCACCTGTCACGTAGATTTCAGCCACAAAATCGGAATCTTGTTACACAGTTTACTCCAACAGCCATTGACATCATGGACGAATAGCACATAGTGAATTGGCTACCCACACATTTTCTGCCAGCCGAATCCTACACCCCTTAGCATAGCACTTCACGATAGACGGTGCAAAGGTATATGTCATGTATGTTCCAGTCACCTCAAATGATGGGGCCTTACATAAGATTTAACGTCGAACCTCCACATTTTCTGTAAAAGCTTTTACAGACAGATTTTCACATAGCATCCTAGTTCTGATTCTTTTTTCAGCATAAACGGTGTACGGAATGTTATCAGAAGACGTAGTTTATTTGAAAAAATGTCACGTGTTTGTACATTAGGCTTCGAACAGTCCTACCTATCAAATCCACTTCTTAAAATGAAACAGAGAGAAGGTCACTTAAAGGAGCCATTTTCCTTGGATTTAATTCTTTTATTGCACAAACTAACCATTTCTATTCAATCATCAGTGCTCATTTTTGAAATCAATATGATCACTTGGGTTCCATGGTTCCTACGACTTTAGATAAACAGACTTAGAACTCATTTACCAGTCTGTGATCCATGCTTGTTGTATGCGGAATAACGATTTTACCCGGTATCCCAAGCTGAAGTGGATGGAGAGGGATTTGAACCTAAAACACACTAAATGGAAACGGAATGTTCAAACCAACAAGCCATAATATATCCATTGATAGCTAAAAGAAAAGTTGTCTTTCAGCTCCCTATTTCAGATTCAAGACTGAAAATATCTCTAACTATACAACTCGTCAAAGCCGTAAAAAACTGCATAACAGACCTGACAATAGATCAAGTGTAGTAGTGATGAACATATATGCCCATAAAAATAAAATGCCACATATTTTGTATGATCAGAGTAAATTCATGATTCGTTTCTTGTCGAAAGATATTGGAAAATTACACAGAAAAGTAACACCTAATTTAGTAAAACTCCATAATATGAATATTACTGGAAAACAAGAATTAGTGGAATAAATAAACTAAATCCTAGAAAAAGTACCTCTTTAACTAATGTTCCAATCATTTCATTTTCACATAAATCGAATTTGACAGGTAGACATGTGTGATTAGACTGTTTGAAACGTATTGATTAAATACATGACATTCCTTTTAGGTAAAGTTTACCTAACAACCCTGCTTAAATATGTTGAGACCATCATATGTTTCAAATTTATTAAAAGTAAATAGTCTAAAATGAAGTTAGAATTTATCAGGGATTTAGTCGGATCCCAGTGACAGAATGGTCTACTGTGGTGGTGCGATCCAGACAACGGCTTATTAGATGGTTGGAGGCAGTCGGCAGGAAGCCTTGGACCTAGGTTTCGTGCTAGTTGGCACTCATCAGCAAGGCGTATCTGCAACCTTGAAGGAACTAATGTCCCTTCTGAGATTCGAACCCACGTCACCTACTGGAGGTCAGTCGCGAGCCTGAATAGCTCAGTAGTAACGTCTCTGACTGCAGCACTGGGTGATGCGAGTTCGAATCTCGGAAGGGACATGGATTCCTTTAAGGTTGCGGATGCGCCTCGCTGATGAGTGCCAACTGGCACAAAACCTAGGTCCAAGGCTTCCTGTGGCCGATTGCCTCCAACCATCTAATACCAACAATTCACAGTGCACCGTAATGGCGAGCCACGTAGCATGGTGGCCACACTGCAAACATGACTGATAGAATTCAGTCTGCACCGAAGATAGGACTAGACACATTACACTAGTTACTGACTAGTGTGCAATCAAAAATAGACAATGGCTTCCAATGGAATATTATTCTCACAGTAAGAATCATTGTATTTATTAATGTTAACGTCTGAACACTGTTCCCACAGTTCAATAGTGCATTAGCAACAGAATAACGGGAGGTATTTGAACATTGTGTTTCATGTCGTTTAGTTTATACCAAACTCACACGCTCAGAGATTGGTTAAAGAATATAAAACTGCGTATATATATATATATAAGTAGCGGTTTGATCACTTGAAAATATAACTTGGCTTCCGTATCTTGCCTTCTGCTGTTACACTACGAGCATGACTTATAACCGATAGGTCCTTGATTTGAACCCTGGTGAATGAGTAGTGCCAGTGAGTCCCAGACTTAGACGAAACAGGAGTCTAGCACTCCCACGTTCTCATTGGTCCTCTAAGTGATATCGATCCGTGGTCAAACTTGAAAAAAATCAAACAGCTACAAACTAACTGTTGAAAGTCTGAAGTCTGAAATACTCCTTTTAAATGTTTGGTAAAATTAGATGCAAATACTGTAGACATGTGCTGAAAATTCCACACTGTACCACTAGTACAGTTTCTGGAATAAAGCAAAAATTATTATTATTATTGATGTTTGTCATTCCCTGTTGATAAATATAACTCATATCGGTCGGCCTAATTTTGGCATATGATTTCTTCGCAACACCATCATTCACTTAGGAGCAAATACATCCAGCTGACGAGTCCCAAACGAGACGAAACTCTCGTCTTGGACTATACTGCTGGCTATCATGAAACAAATAAATAGTTTAGTATGCTTTTTTTCCTTTGTGAACAATCCTTTCTAAAATGTAATTCTGTAAATCTCAATTCTTACCGACTTCACTTCTTTTCCTTCTTTCATGTTTTTTTTATTCTATTTTCTATTTTTCAAGGTGTTTAAAACGCAAAGAATTTGTCTTTTTACGTTGTACATCTCAAAGAAATCAAACTGCATGGAAAAATAAACAAACTATAAGCAGAACAACAGATTTATCTACACTAACCTGGGGTAATATTCGTATTGTTCAATCAACCTTTGAAGAGTATAATAAAGCATGGAATGATAATGGTGACTCAGCACGTTATGATAAACAATCTATACTAGAATATGTACATATAGAAAATGCTGGACTGTTACATGGTGAACGTGTTCCCGCGCTGAGTGTTGTTAATGCTTATCCAAAGTAAGTTGAAGAGTATGAGATGGCTTTTATCTACTTAAAGCATAAAAATTTAGTTCCAAAGTGATTAACAACACTCGTTGACTTATAAATTTCGCTTAAGAAGCTGTCATTGTATATTTTTTATGAAAACTCGTGACATATTCAGGCATTTCTTTCTGTTTATTCTAGAAATATAAAGATGACATATGTTTACAGTACTGATTTTGAACTTCAAAAGAACACCCTACTCCTCGAAATAACTGTAAATAACCTTAGTTAAATATATCTATTAGAGAGCAAAGAACAATATTCTCAGCAAATTTTTTTTATATTTCATTCCTTTCAGTGGAACATAGGGCTTCAAGCGGGAGATTTGAAGTTTCAGTAGCAGTGGTATTTATTTTCACGGGATGGGTTGCTAGCCTCATACCCAACCTTCCCTCTTTACCAGTCTTATTACTGGCTAAGCAAGGTGAAGGAGTGTATCGACCGGGAATCGAACCCTGAACCACATGTACAATCGGCGAGCATTCTATCGTTGTGCCATCGACGCACGTAAGCTCAGTAAACAGATATCTTTTCGATGATTTCATCGACAAAAGCTATACAATCGCATTTCCGCACATAAGTTGTTCACACAGTTACAATCACTGTTTAATTCAGCACAGTAACGAAAGGAGATTAACGGTGATAATAATCTTCAACTTGGTATAAAAGTTTGATGATGAAAATGTAGACCGCAGGTGTCTTAGAGATAAATCTACACAGGATTACGTAATATGAAGAATAGTTTTTAGGGTAGACAGGTGTGAACGGGATGACCACGAAAACAGATGTGACGAATAAACGGAAAATGAAAACTAAGGAGTCACGCCGAACTAGATCCACGGTGACTGTAGATGTTGGACTAGTATCTTTTGAATATATAGCTCTCGCTTTTCGATGCAACATGGCGAGGGCTTTTGCAGTATGAATAACCTGGAAATACAATACCTTTGGTAGATTTTTTGAAAACCTTGTCAACACCTGTCACAGCATCTCAACTGACTCATCATTCAAAGTCATTTACAAAGTAGACAAAAATCTACTAAAAGCAGAATGTTATCGGATTCTTTGTACTGGAGAAGCCCTCGCCATGTTACATCGAAAAGCTAGAGCTTTATATATTCAAAAGATCCTAGTTCAACATATACAGTCACAGTGGATCTAGTTTGGCGTGACTCCTTAGTTTTCATTTTCCGTTTATTCGTCACATCTGTTTTCGTGGTCATCCCGTTCACACCTGTCTACCCTGAAAACTATTCTTCATATTACGTAATCCTGTGTAGATTTATCTCTAAGACACCTGCGGTCTACATTTTCATCATCAAACTTTTATACCAAGTTGAAGATTATTATCACCGTTAATCTCCTTTCGTTACTGTGCTGAATTAAACAATGATTGTAACTGTGTGAACAACTTATGTACGGAAATGCGATTGTGTAGCTTTTGTCAATGAAATCATCGAAAAGATATCTGTTCGCTGAGCTTATTGTTAGTTTTCTTCTAACATCCTGATGGGTATCTTCCACAATTTGAAAATAAATCTATAATTCAGGATTTGATTTTTGAGTTAACAAAAGGTTCTTCGAGCTACTTATTTTTTGGTACAGCTTTCGATGATCGATTCCTGAATTTAATTTCCAACTGTCCTTAAGGCATATGACAAAGACAGCATTAATTCGGAAAACAGCATTTGAATCGAACATATCATTATGTCTTCTATTTGTTGTTTGCTTTGTTTAGCGGAAAATGATTTTTTTTCAAAGTCACTAAAGTAAGTATGTTAAATAAAAACCTGAGAAATGGCTATACGTCGACTGTTAGTGACATTTTGTTTATTTCTTTACGTTCCCAGTGGAACATACGGCTTCAAGAGAGAGACTTGGAGTTTCAGTAGCAGTGGTGTTTATTTTTGTGGGATGGGGTTGCTAGCCTCATGTCCAACCTTCCCTCTTTACCAGTGTTATTACTGGCTTAGCGAGGTAAAGGAGTGCGTCGGCCGGGTATCGAACCCCGAACCACGTGAGGCGTGGTTGGCGAGATTCCTACGGCTGTGCCACCGCCGAGATATGAACAATCTTCCCTCAGCTAGGCAGATCAATTGTGAAGCTTCCACTGTCTTTGTAAACAACGTCGTCAGTGGTAACTTCAAGATGAAATGATCTTTTAGAATTCCTCATGAATTTAATAATCATCTGTCTTGATGAACATCTAGAATATCAGGAAATTTCTAGGAGTCTGGTACTCAAATGGATCTGTAATCAATAAACATATTGATATGCATATCTGACTTATCAAGCAATGAAAAATAATTCATATGGACTAATGGTCATATTCTAAGTCAAAAAATTATCATTATCAGTGAAAGCGAGCGAGAAGATAAGCCATTCTCCTTAGACAGCTGATCACCCTAAACTTCATAAGGACAGATGGCTCATATTTTCATGGCGAATTCTAAAATCTGACTTCATCCTGAAGTTATCGCTGAAGATGATGTCTAGAAAGATAATTAAAGCTTGGCAACTAAACCATTCAACTCAGAGAAGGCAACTACAACAAAAATACGATATATCTATTTGAGCAATCTATTTGATGATAGAAACAGAATACTTTTCCCACGGTTATATACTGCATCAACAACAAAATACTATGTATATTTGAAATCACAAGCTCAGTGATAGTTTAAAGTATACAGACTATATATATATATAGACAGCGGTTTGATCAATGAAAAATAAACCTTGGCTCCCGTGTCTTGCCTTCTGTTCTTACAAGATAATGTTTCCTGAATATATATATATAAATATATAAATCGCTTAGCCGTTTGGGTTGCATAATTTTTTATCCAGAATAATGCTTCAAGTTACCTCTATCTTATATTATATTTAGTTCACTTTCCTTCTTAAATAATGATCTGTACTCACGCATACTTTTAAATAGTCTTCATCCTTCCTATAATGCATATTTTGAAAAAAATTTACGAAAAATATCGTAAATACCCATTGAGTCATGAAGAAAATAAAGGACGATTCAGCGAAGAAAATTTTCTCTATCGACGAAATCATCTTCAGAGGCTATACGGTCGTATTTATAGTTACCAAAAATGTATAGTGGTCTATTATTGAGCAATAGGGGGTGACAATTGATATAATTACTCAGAAAAGGCTTTAGAAGTGAAAATAAAAGTTTTAAATTACGTAGTACTCAACGGCACAAAGGAAGAAAGCGTTAGGAATCTGATAAGGTTAAAATTGTTATTGAGTGAGAGGTAGTTGAGCTTCAATTTAACAAGTATAAAGAGGGTGTGAAAATATACAAAAGGATCATATAAGAGAGATAATAGTGAACTGATTATTAAAGTAAGAGCAAAATAAAAGTAAAACTGAAAATTAATAATATTTTTTTACAGGGAACGACTAGTGAAGAGGTTAAGACCATGATAGAATAAGAGACTGAACAAACTTGTTCTGTATACAGAGTTCGGAGTTACACCGATGAATTCCCAACGCTTCTGCCATACACAAAATAGCGCAGGTGATAGAAGAATGCCTGTGACTAAAACACATTTAGTGGTACAGTATGCTGAGAATTTCCTACTGTATGTAAACGTATTACCTGTAATAAAACAGTCGTTGTCATAATGAGATGGTACAGTTTACCTTTAAATTGCATGTTTTTTGTTCATTTCCTATTTATATTAGCGTGTATCTTCTCTGTCGACGAAATACGCACAACTTGTTAAGTCTCAGTCTAAAGACTTCGTTGTAGGTTTACTCTCTATAAAGTATCCTATATCAGGTATGCAGTTCTATTAGATCACCAAAAAGTAGTTTATGCGTCAGTCTGCATCAGTCTAGATGTCATATTAAAAAATCAAAATTACTGAGGTGAATCTCTATTTCTATATTCATTGTGTTTCCCCAAATATCTGTGTAGTGCGTCGGTGGCACAGCGGTAGAAATCTCGCCAACCACGCCTCATGTGGTCCGGGGTTCAACACCCGGCCGATGCACTCCTTTACCTCCTTAAGCCAGTAATAAGACTGGTAAAGAGGGAAGGTTGGACATGAGGCTAGCAACCCTATCCGTAAAAATAAGCACCACTGCTACGGAAACTTCAAGTCTCTAGCTTGAAGCCCTGTGCTCCACTGGGAACGTAAAGGAATAAAATAATAAATATGTCTGTGTAAGTCAGTGGTTCAATGGTAGAATGCTCGTCAACTATTCACTTGATCCGCGTTGTATTCCCAGTCGACACACTGCTAAACGACGGGAAGATAGTAAGTTAGATTTAGGGGGAAAGTTGGACATGAGACTAGTGAATCCACCTTGTTAAAAACCCACACCGCCACTACTAAAACTTCAAGGTCTCAAGCTAAAAGCTCTATGTACCACTCGTAAGGCAAAGATATTTCTTTAGTAAAAACATACATCTTTAATAACTTGTATAATTCTCCTCATTTCTTTCCTCTCTACAAACAGACTTTCATTCATTCGGATAAACAATTGTCTTGCCTCTGGTTTTGAATTTATTACACCCAATGGTCCAATAAAAGTTACTAACAGTACTGTAAATGGTTGTCTTGGTTACGGGTTAGGCTTAACTATGCTAAATGGTGATTCTACGGATCCAGTTACAATTGGTACAGAAGATTCTAAAGTAATTGTTCATTTTGAAATGAATATTTATTTAAAAATTTATTTATTTATTGAATATTATAATTGTATTGTACATTATAATTATTCCTTTGGGTTACAAATGGAGCATAGGGCTTCAGCAGCATATCGACATCTCACTCTGTCTTCTGCAGTTCTTTTTAGATGATCCTACGATTGCTCACAAGCTCTCATTTCCCCCATACCCAGTCTCTTCCATGTCACACCCAGGGGTTACTCATCGATGTCCTTAGTGTGTGCCCAGTCCACTCCTATTTTCTTTTATGTATTTGTCGGGCGATAGACTCTTGATTGGTTCTTTACCAGAGTTCCGTCTTGCTTATCCTTTCTGGTCAGTTGTCTGATCTTCAGTATGGAGCTGGGGAATGCAAATGTTGGTGAAAGTCCATAGTTTGTTGGAAATGCTTTTCTTGATGTGTGCACCAAGTATCTGAACCATAAAGAAGTGCTGACTGACTTGAAATTAGTGCTGAAGACCTGGATCTTGTTCTTCATTCTGAGTGCAGTAGATTTCCACACTGACTTCAGATTAATGAAGGTCTGCCTTGGTTCTCCGATAGTACCTTTGACATAGTGATCCGTTCCGCTTGTAGTTAAAACGATGCTGCCTGGATAAGTGAAAGATGAATTAATTTAGAAAGTGAAGTCATAATTATGTATACTACTACCAAATGATTGAAGTAGTTGAAAACATTCGTTTCAATTTGTGGCACTGATTGATCGTAACTTAGAATAAACTAAAAGAAGCTCTGAATGTGGAAATCTACTAAAAACAAGCTGGATTCAGGAAAAGTAAATCATATGTGGAACAGACTACAATGCTAAGCATCATCGTTATTCGACAGAACATAGAATGGCAGTCAACTTGAAAAGGCCCTCAGCAGCGTGAAGTAATTCGAAAACTGCTTCAGCACTACGTAGTGTGTTGAGACTAGCTTTAATATACTCAATTCAAAAGCTATATGATAATGCCACAAGCCAAGTGATTCCTGAAAGAAAGCTCAGAGAAGTCTTTGAAATGAAGGCAGGAGTAAGACAAGGCCGCCTACTATTACCGATGATTCTCCTGACTGTGGTGGATTGGATAATGCAGTAAACTGTGGGGAGCCAGAGGACAAGCATACACTGGACCGACAAGAACTGGGAGATCTAAAAGATCTCAACTTTGAGGATGATATATATAATGTCACGCAAACTTAAAAATCTACAGGAGAAAACCAACAAGTTGACAGAAGAGGCAATGAAGACAGTTACAAGATGCGGATCTTCATCACTAATGTCAAGTCAGTTAGAACTTTTGTACGGTTTAGACACTTGACGCATTCGTTACCTAAAGCATTCCAGCAGCCGCCCATAGACTTTCACCAACTCCTGTCTTCTCTAGGTTGACTCTGACGATCAGATGACAGACCAGAAAGGATAAGCAAGAAGAAAGTCCTTCAACGAATCAACCAAGAACCTATCTCTCAACAAATATGCCAAAGCAAATGGAAGTGGATCAGGCATGCACTGAGATCATTAGTTGACATCACAGGCTAGACCCTCGGGTGGAACCCGAGTGGGAAACGACGAGTCGGGCGTTGGTCTGAGATTGGACTTGAATGAGACAATGCAAGAGGGAGATGCAGAGCTTATGGTCAGTTTTGGAGCTAACTTAAAATGACAGCAGATAACAGAGCAGTTGAAACAGTCAGTATTTCGCCTTATTCTCCTCAGATATCCGAATTGTTCAAACCATCTAAATACTTAATCTGATAGAGAGGAAGACAGATAAGTCATTGTAGAACTCTCCGTAGAATTGAAAAGATGTACACACAAAGACAAATATTGGATGACAGGAGAAACAATATTTGAATAAAAATTAGTGGATATTTTAAGAATTTCGATGAGAATAAAGAACGAATAAGTGTGAACTCTTATGAAGTATTTTAAAGTTTTTCATCTCCAACCAAGAATTCTTGACCTCTGGATTACCCGAGGTAGATATCCTAAACGTTCCTGTGTGGATTAAATCAGTAGTCAGTGTCTACATGGATTCAGGATGTGTTTTCACCCTGTTTTACCAACACTGTTCATTGATAAAATAAAGTTAGATGATTTAGCGTGCGTAGCAAATGTCGCATGTATCATACAGTTTTGCACAAGACTAACCGCTTTTTTCGGTAAATATTCTGTGATTAAAAATATTTAAATCAGAAGTCTGTCAATTTACTCATCAGACATTAATTAACTTTATATATTTTGAAACTAAGATCACATCTAGTGGTTTGGAGAAACATTTCGGTATTGAGTGAACTGGAAATTGTTCAGATCACAAAATCACGATTAATGGTAATGAAGAAAGCAAGTTTACGGAAATGGCGCTACATACTACTGCCTGATTGATATGAGTAGGTGGATACCTTTAAGGTGGATATCTATAAGACCTTGACTTTTGCGGCCTGTTCTAATTTTGGGGCCTGCTATTATAATATCTACATATTTCATCTAATCTACCGTTTACTCCCATTTATTTATCGCCTAAATATGAATTCTAACAGGATCATTTACTCTCGTAACTTTATAAATGACTTTCATATTCCCAAGAAATCAAGGAGGAAGCATCGTAGCGGTTGGCAGAGAGCTCTTAAACGTACACCAATACACCTAACTACGGTCCCTGTCATTATGCCGCTCTCTGCCTAACAAGATAATGTACCTACAATCTTTGATGTCCACTGAAACTTATCATAATACTACCATAATCACATTACAAGAAACGTGGTTACATGAACTGTATGATGACAACCTCATCTCACTAAAGGACTTCATCGTATTTAGATAAGACTGACAATGTTGTAATAAGAAAAATGGGGGCGGCGTTGCAACTTTTATTCACTCCAAATGGTCTATTTCTAATAATGTTTGCTTTCACCTATAATTCATTAAATAGTCAGTAGTACAACTGGACCTCGTCTTTACAACTCATATCATTTATAGGTACAACATTTTCTTTCTTTCTGTTCCTTTTCTCTCTCTCTCTTTTTCCGTTATGTGCTGCTTTGTTTCTTTCTCTCGCTTACGCCAGTAAATATGATAGCACCTACTTTTCTAATAACTTCAAACACTGTTCAGCTTTACCTTTGCTACCGACATGCCAATGTGTTGTTGTCATAATGAAGTGAGATTTCTTTAATCTATGTAGAATTCTATTTATTGATAATGTACTAACTGGATGCAATACTGTAGTAAAAATGCTGAGAATTCCTTTCTGTATCACATGTACTGTTTTGGAATAAAGCAAATTATTATTATTATTATACCGCCCACTCTGGTGAAATTTCACCTCGAACTGTGTAACTTGCAAATTACGAACTTTCCCAAGCACCTGGTCAGAATTCGAGAAGCCTTGTCGATGTATTTTGTTTCAAAAACACAAAGATCTCATTTATTCATCAAAAATTAGTGTTAATTTTCATACACGAATTCTCCATTGGTGAATTTGAACAAAGCAATGATAATGCATGGCTCAGAAAGAAACGGACCTATCTTTTATATTTTCGGTATCGTGTCGCCTGCATACAACCTAAATAGTTCTGTTACAGTATTCACATAGTTTAGTTCATTGGAGATCAAATATGGAACGAATATTTAACAATGATCATAGCATGTGTGGATGAATCGAAATTTTAATTTGGTAAAATATCAAATATTGATGTACTTATACGTGTAGTCTCATAGAAGTTCCTGGAATCAAACAAAAAGCGGGGAGCAACGGTAACAACACGATATTGAGGAGCACAGATTGTAAGATTACGTAAGTCAGTAGAAAAGTGTTAGTAAATAAATGAGATATGGAAAATAATTGGAGTTAGGTATCAGATAATGTGAACCATGGCGTTTATTAAATGACGGCCTCCTTTACCTACCTACATGGGAAGTATCGTTTCAACTACAGGAGAACGGAACTGAGGAGGATATCAAAGCAGCGAGGATCGGGAAAGCAAGACAAGCTTTCATTACTCTCAAGTCTTTGTGGAGGTCAACAGCACTCACCATCAAAAATAACATCCGGATTTTCAACTCCAATGGGAAGTCAGTCAGTGCTACTCACTATGCGGATCAGAGACTTGGCCAGCGCGTCATAAAGAGCATCTCAAACAAACTACAGACCTTCATTAACAGTTGTCTTCGCTCAATACTCAAGATCAGATGGCCAGCCAGAAAAGATCAGACACAGGGATCTCTGGCAATGAGCGAACCAACTCAGCAGGAGCCGATTGTGAAACAAATAGGCAGGAAGAAATGGAGATGGATTGGCTGGCCATACTCTGGGAAGACAAACCATCAAGTGACATCACTAGACAAGCGATTGCTCGAGTGGAAGCCGAAAGGGAAGCGGCGAGTTGGTCGTCAGTGCGAGGGTGGGGTGACTTGGAGGAGGTCATGTGAAGAGGAGATAAAGGCGTGTGGGCAGACTTGGAGCAAGGTGAAGACTCTAGCAGAGAACCGAACTCAATGGAAACGCACGGCTGAAGCCCTATGTTCCTCTAGAAATTAAAGGAAATAATAATAATTAAATGGCGATGTAACTAATTAAGAGAGATTTGGAATTAGTTGTGTTCTCTGAGCTGGTTGTTTTAACTGCGAAGTTCTTGTCGTCCTTCTGGACAACATCATCAGCGCAGGTTTTAGCATAAAATGAACTGATTTGAATTCTCCGTGAATGATAGAACTGTGTGTCCTGGTAACCGTCTTCGTGACTGGTAGTCAATTTACATCTGTAGTGATTATTTTTTATTGACTTGGAATATGAACTTTCTTGTCACGTGATTTACTTTTATTAGTTGGTAAATTTGGTCTACAATAATGTGTTTATTAACTGCTGATTCGCGTGAGTACCAGGCTCCTAGGAATTCTCCGGCACTTTTGGTGTTTCCTCTATTTAAAATTTAATACAGACCAAATTTACCAACTAACAAAAAGTAAATCACACGACAAGAAAGCTCAAATTCCAAATCAATAAAAAATAATGACTACAGATGTAAATTGACTACCAGTCACGAAGATGTTCGCCACGAGACACAATTATATCATTCATATAGAATTTAAATCAGTTCATTTTATGCTAAAACTTGAGCTGATGATGTTGTCCAGAAGGATGACAAAAGCTTCGCAGTTAAAACAACCAGCTCAGGGGACACAACTTGTGGTGGTGTGATACAGGCATTGTCTGCCAACGGAATATTATTCTCACATATTCCCACAGTTCATTCCAGCATTAAAAACAGAATACTATGCATATTTGAACATTGTATTTCACGTCGTTTGTTGTAAACCGAAATCACACACTCAGTGATTGGTTAAAGAATATAAAGTGTAGATATATAAACAGAGGTTTGATCACTTGAAAATATACTTTGGCTTCCGTGTCTTACCTTCTGTCGCTACAAACTAATTCCAAATCATTCACCTGAGCTACAAATCTTCTAAATTATTTTAGGTAAGAGAGAGCTGATATAACCAATTAAAGTTAAAAGACAAGTTACCAAGACAGAGAAAAACCTACTACAGACTCTATTTGAATACATAAGTCAGGTTTTAACTATTTGATAGCTACAGTCTCTGTAAACTTCGAGAAACTTGGTCTTTATTGTTTATGTATCGGTACTCAGTCTACATGATTTTCTTAGCATTATGCACTTGTAATAATTTCAAACCTACCGCAAATTTTTACCATCTTCTTAACACAAATACTCTTCTCTCCTTTTAGTCTTTCTACAATAATCCGTCAGTCTTACCACCGGAACAGAATTCCTTGCTCCCATTACCACAACCATTATCTGGAGAATTATTTCATAAAAAGATAGAAGATTTATCCCGTCAACCATTATTTGTATATCCAATTCAAAGTGAAGAAGAACACATGGCAGGTTTAATTTCAATGTGTTCAAGTGAGAAAGTCCTCTCTGTACTCGACAGGATTCTTATTCACTTTAAATACTCATCATCATCATTGTCACCATGGTCTCATGGTATACGCACATGTACAAAAGTATTTCGTTCAACAATACCAGGACGTCGATTGGCATGGAGATTCTTAGCTGTCAATTTATATAATGACCCATTGATCAAGGTATGCGTTTGTTTATTATTAACATTACTCTCTTAGGTTCCGAGTGAAACAGAGGACTTCAACAGAGCATAGTCATTTCACTGTGTTCTCTGAAGTCTTCTCTGTCTGACTCCTTGATTGTTAATAAGCCTTTAGTTACTTCTCATACTATCTCCTCCACGTCAACTTTGGACCCAGGCCTATGGACGCGATCAAGGGCCTAGTCAGTGATATCACTTAACGGTCTCCTCAGTGTGTTTTTCTAATCCACCTCCATTTCTTTCTGCATATTTGTCGGGTGATGGATTCCTGGTTGGTTCCTTGCCATAGTATCTTGTTGCTTATATTCTTTCGAGACAGTCATCTGATCTTCAGTACAGAGTCAGCGAAGGCAGGTGCTAATATAAGTCTGGAGTAGCCTGTTGGAAACGCTTTTTGTGACCATGTACTATAGAAAAATTACCTTAACTAGAAATAAAACGTTTTATACCAATAAGGAAAAAACGAATAGACAGAAATGTAAACGACATAAAGATAAATGAAAACTGATCTTCTGGTGTAATTAGAAATCACAGGACTTATAGATTTGTGTCATTCGATTAGTTTAAAATTTCTTTCAACATGCTTTAAAACCCCAGTTTCAAATTAAACTGATAAATGGATGTTTTCAAATGGTTGATTTCAAGACAGGCCACGAATTGTATTCAGTTAGAGAACCACTGAGAACCAGGGAATACCAAATATCTGTTTCTTCCTCATCTAGGACTCGTCATCTGTACACACCCATGACCTCATTAAGGACCGAACTCAGGATCTTGAGCTTATAAGGCATGCTCCTTGACCATTCAGCTACTGGGACGGAATGCGATGGCCCGTCAGTTCTAATTTCTACCAATTCGCGGTATATTTCTCTACAGCCAGTCAATATCCCAGCTCAGTGGGCCCAACAAAAACTTTAGGCAACTTCATTCTGTAATCAGACACTAGTAACCACTAGAGCAATAAATAGACTGATGAATACATAAGTAGTGCACTTGAATAAATGAAAAATATTTCAGTCTGCATTACACTGTATAAAGTAGAAGCAAGCGAATATAGAATATGTTTCGTCTTATTTGAAACTCCTCAGTTAGATACGATCATGTGTTGCCAACCCGGTGTTGAGATCAAAACCAAAATGCAGGAAACCGATCTATACGTCCTACTGTATTGCTAAAAAAACCTCCTTGAGGCACACACACACACACAGTCACAAAACGCTCCAATGACGGCAGAAATGACGATTATTCATTGCTAGAATTTGTGGTTTTTTTCAACAATAATAATAAAATTGAAAACTCAAAATCACCTTAACAGTGCCGTTAGACAGCTATGCAGACAATGTCATTTTTTATAAGTACGAAACAAGTACCTTAGAATCAAGTAGAATATTCCCAACAATTATTATTATATTATTGTTCCTTTGGGTTCCTAGTGGAACATAGGGCTTCAACTGTGCACGTCTCCACTTGCTTCTGTCTTGTGCTGTACTTTTCACTTGCATCCATGTTAGTCCATACTGTCTCAACTCCTCTTCACACGATCTCCTCAATGTCACCCTTCGACGTCCCACTCGCCACTCGCTTCCCTTTCGGGTTCCACTCGAGCACTGGCCTGACGCGCGATGTCACCCAACGGCCTCCTCAGCGAGTGTCCAATCCATCTCCACTTTCTCCTGTATATTTGTTGAGCGATTGGTTCCTGATTTGTTTGTTCCCATAGCTTCTTGTTGGTGATTCTTTCCGGCCATCTGATCTTGAGTACAGAGCGAAGAAAGTATATTCCCAACAAGGTAGGATCAAAACTCTGTCCACAAGAATTACACACACACCGACAATTCCCTCAGACAGTCGAAGGTCGAAATGACCCTGATTCGCTAAAACAAAACCATATCGTAAAACAACACATTAGCAATGTATAGCATAATTACAAAGAGAAGCATTATAATTAGAGATTAAACAGTGAGAAAGACAAATAATATGAATCCAGTTAACATATGATATGACTGACTGATTGGTTTCAACGTAGAACTTTGCACCTGTGGGCAACAGTTCAAGTCTCCACACTCCATGTAGTACACAAAGCAAGAGAAGAAAGTGAAAATAAATGCAAAATAGAAACAGTAAACATAGATATAAGGCACAAAGAATATTAACATCGAAGAACAATATAGTTTTATTGGATTTTATAATTCACAAGGAGTGGATGCATCTGAGCCAACCATTGAGAACGATTTTGAGCCAAATCGCCAATTGTCTCCAGCATTCATTGGCTTTTACTGTTCCGAGGACCCTAACCAGGAAGTCTGCATCTTCCTACGTGGCTTAAACTAATTGTTGTGTATTTCATTGACTGATGAAGCCATGTTTTGGTTTGACCACCACTACCACTAGCTCTTTTCCAACCCGACCTATCCTATATTAATCAGCTAAGAAAGGAAGGCACTGGCTAGACCTGCATACGTAACACATGTCCTAACCATCTCAGTCGATGTAACTTCACAGCCTTGTCTGTTGATTTCCTCTCCCACCTACCTAGCACTCGACTAAGGTCTCACCTCAATATTGCTCACCTTGTTATACCACTTCACACGGGGGATACAACGTAGGCAGCTATGATATGCAAATATCAGAATAATTATATACAGTCTAGGAGAAAAATGGATAATAATTACATAGTTCTTTTTCAAATCACGGAATACACACATTTGATCATAGGGAACAAAAAGGCAGTTGCAGCGAAGAAAATTTTCTTTTCGATGAAATCATCAACTAGGCTGTACATTCGTATATTTATAATAAATGGGTAGGAAAGTTCCAGAATAATTTCTGGTCAAAGGTCAGATTAATAGAATTACAATTAGGAATTAAAATGCCATAATAAACAGGGGGACGAATAAAGCTCAAACAAAGTAGCATCATAATTACTGAGAAGATCGACATATTGTGCAACTAGGGATTAGAAATGAAGAAATAAAAATAGACATGATGTTTGGATAAAAACTCTAGCGGGATCATAAATAATGTGACGAATAATTGTGTATGCAGTTAGGGATTAAATATGTAGAAATAATAAAATGACAAAATAGACAGGAAGTTCGGATATGAAAATATGGTAGTGTAACTAGGGTTTAAGAAAAACTCTAAATAACATGAACAAACAGGAAGTTTGGATAAGAAAGGCAATGGGATAGTCACTATTAAAAGAATTACCTGTTTATGATGGCCACGGTAGGGACAAGGGTTGAACGTATTTCTTTTGGATAAATAGCGGGGCTTTGAGCTTTTGGATGGCTAGTGCCTCCGTTATTCCCAGATATCTTAATTTTACTCCCATTAATAGGTTTGTTCTAATCTTGTATATTATTTTGAAGGATTTTTCGAATGGCGCTGAATGTCCTGAATTGACCAGATGTTCTGTCACTGAACTATACACCCGTTTTCGTTCTCCTTTTTCTAGTTACATAGTGAGTTGAAACATCCAAATAAATATAGATTATCACTGAAGCTTTCCACTCTTCCACAAGTAAATTACCTTCACTGACCTGAAAGATTACTAAAAAATGAATACAGCCTTTAAATATGAAGGTGCAGTAGGCAATACATTAGAACAAGTTACTGTTACTGACTCTAGAAACCATTAAATTGTTCACTAAGTCACTTTTCTTTACATAGTGACAAAGGTTGAGATATAAAGCTTTATATTTATTACTTGTGTGTCATTTCGAAGTAATTTGACGGATGATGACTAGCCGTGAAATACTGGATGCGCATCTCGTCTTGTTCTGGACTCGTCATCCGGATGTGCCTGTAAATCTTAGGAAGTGATGGTGTCCCCGCCCAGACTCGAACCCAAGTAGTCTAGTTGATAACGCCTTGGAGTTTGAGATGATGGATACTGAGTTCGAGTCTCAGTGGGAACGCTATTCCTTACTAAGGCTCGCAGGAAGATCCAGCTGACAAGTCCCAAATAGAACAAAATACACATCCTGGATTTCACTTCAAGTTAATCCACAAACATTGTCGAAGTGTCCGTATTAGGAGCTGAAAAGGTTACAGTGGTAAAACGTCTCCGTCCAATCTATCAATGGGAAATTCGAAACTGACTTAAAAATAAATAATGGGTTCAAAATGGTTCAGTTTATTATCTTCTGAATTGACTACTTCCCATCAAATTTACTTAAGGAAGTGATTTGAGCAAATTTAAACACTGCACAACCGGGTTTGTCTCTCTACCTAACTAGGTTACGATACTATTAATGTAGTGTATGAGCTTAAGCTTTCATCCACAGACCGCTCAACATAGATGTCAACCTCACCACACCATCACGAAGAAGTCTCAGAGATAACATCATCCATAACTCAGTGAGATACAGTTACATCTAGATGAAGAGCCCTAAATAGGATGAAGTGAGCATCCTGGGTTCCATTGTTAGTCACCATGCACCATGTTAGTCCACAGATATCATCTAATTTCCCGCACTAGAACCTGATGTGTCAACATAAACTGAGCATTTCTGTTCATTAAAAACAATCAACAGGAAGTTCAGAATAATCCCTATGAATCGCCGATGATATATGTCTGATTTCCCACAAACTGGAAGATATGCAAGCAAAAAGCAACAAGTTGGTAGAAGAAGCATCAAAGATACGACTTCATGTGAACATAGAGAAAACAGAGGTGATGAAGGTTCCTGGGCAACACCACCAACAGCAACAACAACAACAACAGACAACTTTCAGCATAAATGGGAGGAACCTGAAAGAAACAACCTCCTTTACCCACCTACCTACCTGGGAAGCATCGTTTCAACTACAGGAGAACGGAACTGACGAGGATATCAAAGCAAGAATCGATTGGAAAAGCAAGACAAGCTTTCACTACTCTCAAGTCTGTGTGGAGGTCAACAGCACTCACCGTCAAAAATATGATCCAGATTTGCAACTCCAATGTGACTTGGCGGGTAACAAAGAGCAACTCAAACAAACTACAGACCTTCATTAACAGTTGTCTTCGCTCAATACTTCGCTCAAGATCAGATGGCCAGCCAGAAAAGATCGGCAACAGGGATGGATCTCTGGCAATGAGCGAACCAACATAGCGTTAACCAATTGTGAAACAAATAGGCAGGAAGAAACGGAGATGGATTGACTGGCCATACTCTGAGGAAACAATCCATCAAGTGACATCACTAGACAAGCCATTGCTCGAGTGGAACCCGAAAGGGAATCGGTGAGTTCGTCGTCAGTGCAAGGGTGAGGGTGACTTGGAGGAGGTCATGTGAAGAGGAGATGAAAACGTGTGAGCAGACTTGGAGCCAGGTGAGGACTCTAGCAGAGAACCGAACGCAATGGAGACGCGCGGCTGAAGCCCTATGTTCCTCTAGGAATTAAAGGAAACACTGCAATAATAAAGCTGACTGAAGTGTAAAGCTGCCTTCCTTTAATATACTTGTAAACTGAATTTTAAATATCCTTAATTTTATTCGCCTTTACCGATTAAATTATTTCATTTGTTGATTTTATAATCACTAGAATGTTATACAACTATACAATGGAGTAAATTTTAACAAGAATCAATTGATTGCAGCATTAACATCAGATATATTAGTCAATGAAAATATGCCAGTTAGCAAAAGATTTACATTTATTACATCACCGATTAGTGATGAGCTTAGTGTCCATGTACACGCTAGTTCAGCTAGTGATAAATATGGATTTATTGCTGAAATTGTTAGTCTACCATTATCAACTGGACGTAAACAGCACGAAATGAGTAAGTTCCCCTTATATGTAAGGCTATTTTTAGTTGTATGATTTATTAACTATTATTACTAATTGTGCGTTAGTGGCACAGCGGTGGGATGCTCGCCAACCATGCCTCATGTGCTTCAGGGTTCAATACCCAGTCGATGCACTCCTTCACCTCACTAAGCCAGTAATAAGACTGGTAAAGAGGGAAGGTTGGGCGTGAGGCTAGCAAACCCATCACGTAAAAATAAACACCATTGTTACCGAAACTTAAAATCTCTAGCCTCAAGCCCTATGTTCCACTGAAAGCGTAAAGGAGTAAAAAGAAATATTACTAATAATAAGAAGATGAACATGTAAATTATGTAGTGATGAAAATATCCAACCAACAACAACGAGCATCAGCTACCATCAACAGGCGAAATCTAAAGGAAGTCACCTCTTTCACTTAACTGTGAGAAGGTAGTAGACAGGAAAGATGAGAATTTCAAAGCCAGTCAGGATCAGAAAGGCAAGACCGACCTTAACTAATCTGAAATCAGTGCGGGAATCTTCTGCATTCAGCATAAGGAACAGGATTCGTATTTTTAACACTAACCTTCGGTCAGTCAGTGCTTCTGTGTAGTTCAAAGGTATGGAGCACACGTCACCTAAAGCATTTACAACAAAGTGCAGACTTTCATCAACACCTGACTTTGCTTGCTCGATACTGGTAGGTAGGGATAAGCAACAGGGAAGGCTGGCGAAGAACTAACCAGGGACCTGTTGCCCAACAAGTACGTGGGAGGCAATGAAGAGGGATGGGATATGCACTGGTGAGACCACTGAGTGAAAGTCGGATGGAAAACAATGAGTTTACGGTGGTCCCGATGGTCATATGGGATGGACTGTGTAAGGACGAAATGAGAGGTAATGGACACTTGTGTAGCCAACAACGGTGGGATGCAGAGAAAAGGGTGGAATAGCAAGGTGCTGTTGAAGCCTTATTTTCTACATGAAACCCAAGAGAACAATAATAATAATGATCAAATCAATGAGGAAAAGTTTTAAAAGTGTCAGTGAGATAATAGGAAACTATTCAGTCCATTGTTAATGAAATGAGGACTGATGAATTCGCCTAGCTTGGTGACAAATTACCTATGATCATACATAGGCCATTACCTCTCTCACTTAGCTCAAATAATACCAGAAAACAAAGATTAGTTGATGAACATTATGTTTTCTTCTGGTTCACTTCTCTTCAAAAATATCAAATGGTGATGACGGCAGCCTGTCTTTACATTCGTTGGGTGTAGAGTCTAAATCTCTAGAACTTGACCACAAATCGTTAAACCAGTTTCAATGGACGTCTTGTCTTAAAACCTTCAAAACGCTGACTTTTTTCGGTTAAGCTACTCAGCCATATAGCTCATATCAGAGGAAAATTACTCCAAACAGGTTGTCGAAGACATATTTGGATTTCATTCAAGCTTTTTTTAATGAACTTGCGGGGATCAAGTGCAACAGGAAGAAAGAGAATGAAATCAGAACTCTGACTTGTCAAGGAGCGTGTATTCACTCTATTCAGTAGAAAACAAAATTGTTAAGGCTTGGGTGCCTGGCCCTGACAATCTACCAGTATTTCTTGCATCCGCTGATGCTTCTGTATCCGAAACTTAGTCTTGGAGCCTCTTTCTACAAGGAAACAAGATAGGATATCGATTAGTACGTCACATTTACACGTTTTCTTCCCCTTCTAGTCAAGGTAGAGTATTCAAAGAATGCACTCATGCTTCTGCATCAATTTTCACTACAATTAAAATAATATTCCTTTGTAGTTTTACAGTTGCTCAATGCAAACGGTATATCTCTATCTTCAATATTATTCCTCCTATAAGTACTCTGCCAAACTTCAAAATTTCTCATAATGTGTACACATATATTTTTTGTTTAATTTTATACTACTTAATTACATTTTAAGTAACATGCTTAAATAAATATCATAATTTGAACATGTCATAAATCAGCCACCTTATAATGTATAGACAAAATAATGACAAGTTTTACTACTAATCTTTTTTATCCCATTCAATAGATAGATTCATCAGGCATGAAATAGATACATGTGAGTTTCTTAATAATCAAGGTGGTGGACTGCAGATCACTAGCGTCGGTGAATTTGGACCAGACATACATTTATCAAATTTACGACTAGAAGATAATGGTGTAGTTGTTTTAAACTTAACCGGCCCACCAGCTGTCAAATTACATTTGATGAATTCACGTAATTTAGTTCTACAGAATTCTTATATCGGCAGACACTCTGGAGATGTTGTCTATATGGTTCTATTAGCTAATCAACTAGCCAATGGTATTCGAGCTAACCTGACAAATAATGTTTTCGTTCGTAATCAACTGGGTGGTGTTCTACACGCAGAAGGTAATTGCTAAATGTTAATTCTTTTTTGCTTCGTCATATATACCCATATATATATATATTAGCCTAACAAAGCAAACAGTATCATGTCCTTTAGGTCTAAACATGGATTGTATTTTATCAACTACATGTCCAGTTGGGTTATCACTTTAAGATGGCCGTCTTTGTGAAGTAATTTCACGTATCAGTATTATCTGACTGTAAGTATATGGTGCAGTAAACAATTCAGGATTAACTCCTCTGACTGCAACATTCTCTAATACAGGTTTGGATCCCCTTGATGGATTCCGCTTTTTGCTCAAGATGTCATCTAGAATGACAGTAGTTGTTTAATGAGTAAACTGTTTAGGGTTGTGCTGTTGATACCAGCCTTACGAAACGCACTCTTATGAGCAATATATTTAAGTATAATGAAATGTTAAAGTTATTAGGGAAAAAGAATCGATAATTTATTTGACTACTATGGCTGAACTATGAATCTTGGGCATGTGTGTGTCTTCAGCACAAAAGGCGGACCAAAAATGTCGTCTGGGTTTGGTCTGATGTGTACCCGTTAAAACAAAACTTAAGATACCTGAAGCATTCTCAGGCCAGTTAGATATTTACTCAGTTAATATTAAACTGGTTCAATTTGATCTATTTATTTTAGCCTTAGGTTTATTTCAGCACCCTTGGAAGATGCCTTGTAAAACCACCCAGCTCATGGAGAATAACAGTGTTGAAATCGTTCTTTTTGACCGCAAGTATCGTCTCATAAAGTTTAGGTTGCCTAAATGAAGTTACGAATCAGTAATTAGAAACCCAAAATAATACAGTGCAGAAGATATAGTTACCCACGAGTCCCATAAGGAATCTCAGTATTAGTCCTCCATTCACCAGTGAGAATCCGTGACTGGTTAGCTCCAAACAGTTGGATGTGAGAATAGACTCTTGTCGGTAACATTAAATGACCGTAGCACTATATCATGAAATGACAGAAGTTTTAATCCCTTTGACTTTCAGGTCTCATCTCAGTGAGTGAATGGTAAATTTATTATCCTTGAAATCTGAAAGTCATTAGTTCGACTCCTGTTTGACTCGTAGTTGTGAACTGAGGATGAGTGTCAAATTAGGAAGAAATAGCTAGCCAGTGCTCCTTGCTTTTTAGTGATTCTTTAATTGGCACCACTTGGTTAGGATGTTAACGTAGAAGATGACCTGTCTATTAATTCAGCTGTCTGGAAGAAATACGCCTAGTAAATAAAGTGATTCATTGTGAACTTATGGTAAGGTATTATCTATACATTAATCACAATCATTTTTATTTTGTACATGCACAAAGTAATTTAACAACCAGATCTATTGTGTAGGATAGGACGATGATGAAGGCAGATGGAGACTACCTTGAGTACTGATCAAATATTACAATGTTGCATTTAACGCAATTTTTTACAAACAATAGCATTAATGTTTAAATAACATCAAATCAGTAATATTGATAGATTACAGCTGAACAGCATCAACATAAAATAAGCTGAGTGTCAGAAGAATTACGAAAGATAATAGTACAAATTCATGAGTTTATAGTCTCTACTGAGGGCCAGGACAGTAGTAGGGGCTGGATTCGTTTTTTTTAACACAGAGCACTGGTTGTTTGAGGCGAATTGCAATAGCCTCTGCTGTTTGGAGCATGCGGTGCTTCGACGATTTTGGTAGTTTGTTAGGCACCCGGTATATTATAGAGAAGGATTCTTCTACGCTGGCTGGCTTTGTGACCGGTTTGCACCAGATGGTCTAATATCGAGCTGTTAATAGTTTTAACTACACCTTTACTTAGCCATAGTGGGATATGTTCTCGAGCACGAAAAATCAATTTCCTAGAGCAACGGCCAACATAACTCGCTCCACAAGCGCAGTTGAATTGATAAATACAATTTGAAGTGGCCAGTCTAGGTACTTCATCTTTCAGTCAAGGTAGCACCATCGGTCGTGTAGAGAATAAGACGTGTAGTTCGCCAGCATTAAAAGTTCTTTGAACTGATTTTCCTTATTTCTTCGTAATTAATTCGCTTGGTAAATCGCCCATGAATTGTAGTCGTATAAAAAGTGGCTTCTTGTTTACAGACAGTGAGTAGTCCCTTTCCGCTTTCTTTGTCATGTGTTTCTTGATAAATTTGTCAGGATAACCATTTTCGATCAAAGTATCAAATACAATGCTTAATTCGTCTTCAATTACTTCCTCTGAGCATATAGCTCTAACTCTGTGGCTGAGGGTCTTCACTAAATTTCTTTTGTAATTGATAGGAACGAAGCTGTGAAAGTGTGTATATTGTGCTTTTTCTATGCAAGTTTCTTTTTATGCTACCATCTGGTTTTCTTTTAAGTAGGACATCCAGGAAGGCAATTCTGTCTTGGGATTCCTCTTTGCATGTGAATTCCATAGCCGAATGTACTTCATTGAATTCAGTAATTATTGTACTCCTATCAGTAACATTAGCATTATTAGCATTCTGCATGAAAGATAAAATGTCGTTGTACTTCCCTAGGATATTTATTGTTTCTTTCTTCAAAACCTCCACTGTTATCCCTATGCCCAACGATTTCTTACTGGATACTACTTATTTTTATTCGGACAAGTAGTACATGTTACACAATCTTAAGTAATCTAACCAGTAACTACCTAGCTATTAAGAATAAAGCGGTCAATTCAGACGCTCACATATTCGCGATTCGCATAACAACAGTAAAAAGAAACACCGGAGAATATCATCGGCAACATGGTATGGAACATGATTCTGCATAAGCGTTATATCATGTTAATTACAAACTCAATAGAATCATCACGAATCGATATCAGTTAGATATTCATGGGTGGGTTTATAATGCACCTTAACAACGACGCTTATTGTATCGTTGCTACTTTCGCCTAGTGAAATAAGTAAAACATTATTTAGATTCAGGTTATGGGATTTGTGAGGATTCGGATTAGCTTAATTTCATTTGTTAGATCTCGTCACGAACTAATATCAATCAGAAAGATCATTTCACACATTTGGTTCCCTTGATAAATTTCGATCGAGAAAGAAAGATCAAATTTGCAGCATAAAATGATGCCACCATTCTACTTTACAGGTTATCATCAGCTGCAAACTACCTGAAATTACGATGGTAATAAATAATGATATTTCATAAATCAGTGTTTGAAAGGTAATAGAGGAAGCATTAGAGGATGAACGCATCCCGAGTATAAGCATTACAATTATTAGTTAAAGTCATCATCAGTTTATATGCTTTCAAACTATGAAAAAAGGGGTGGGGGTTGAGAGAAGACAGAAAACAGAAAAAGATCATTGAAAACCATGGAGCACTGATTGAAATTAAATTAGTCCAAATTCCCCAAAGTTCCATAACCTGAATATCAATCTCCAACTCATTGATGGCTGGTGGATAGATATCCTAAAGCTGTAGTAAGAAATCCTGACTAGCGGGGTCTACCATATCCGTCGGTCGGTCGGTTTTCGACATAGAACTTTGCACATATGTGCGGCAGTTCAAGTCGCCACACTCCCTCCTTGTAGCACACAAACCAAGAGAGAAGAAAGTAGGAGAAATGCATAATATAGGCAGCAAACAGAGGTGTGAGACAAAGGAATAGTAATAACGAAGAACAAAACAGTTTCATTGGAAATCATAAGTCACAAGGAGTGGATGCATCTGCACCAGGCATTGAGAACGATTTTGAGCCATGTCACCAATTGTTTCCAACTATTGGTTTTTACTGTCCCGAGGACCCCAACCAGGAAGCCAGTCTACACCTTCCTACGTGGCTCAGACTAACTGTTGTAGATTTCATTGACTGGTGCCTTGTTTTCATTTGACCGCCACTAGCTCTTTTCCAGTCTGGCCTTATATCAGGTAACATTGCCCGTTGAGGAAGGCCATGACTAGGCATACGCAGCACATGTCCTAACCATCTCAGTCGATGTAATTTCACAGCCTCGTCGATTGATTTCCTCGCCTTACCTAGCACTCGACGCCTAACTTCAATATTGCTCACCTTATCATACCACTTCACGTGGGAGATAGAACGCAGACGCTCACCTAAGGCACTGGTGAGGGCAGGGCTATATTACGAATTTAATAAAGTTAGAATTCACAGATCACTGATTTGGAGACCAAAATGGGCTGAATGGTCAAGAAGCTCTGTCTGATAACCTGAAAGTCCTGGATTCGATCCCTGGTGGGGTCGTTTGGATTGTGCACTTATGAAAAATCCCACAACAGAACGAGACAGCTGTGCAGTACTCCCTGGTTTACAGTGATCTCTCCAGATGACCCTGGAGAGTTCATGGAAAGACCTAAAAATTAATGTTATTTGGATATTTGAAATTAAACTGTGAATTGATAAAATACTTAAGGTATTTATTTGGACGACTTTAGAGTTCTTGCTAGTCTGTAACAGTCATAGTTATGTCTAGACTTCAGGCTTTAAAATTAAACACACAAAACTGTATTTTCATGGTTTTACGCTGTTGTATTGTATCTGTTACATCAGGAATGCTTCATTCTTACTTCTGTCCAAGTGGCAATTATTCAAACTGGGGGTCGTTAGACTGTGCCATATCATCTCTGGAGAATCACTGTCACTGATAACCACAGAGTAATGGGCAGCTATTTCTTCCTAGTATAGGATTCTTCAGAATTGTACACTCATGACTGTACAAGGGATGGAATCCCACACCTTCAGATTACGAGACAAGCATGTTGACCATTCAGTCCCTCTGAGAGAATCCACTGCCTAATGAATCCTAACTTCTGTCATTTTGTGGTGTCTAACGTGAGTCAGATGTACTCAGCTTGTCTAAAGATGATGACCTGCATATCATTGAAATCTCAACTCAAGTACACCCCCACTCCCACCCCCAACACTCACACTTAAGCATCTATTTCTTAATCTATAAACATTATTGTTATCAAAAAAAAAATAAAAAACCAAAACAACATAACGACAAATGTCTCCCTTTTTTCTTATAGGTAATCCTTTCAATACACTACAAGTCTTACGTAATTATATAGCGCATAATGACTGTGGTTATCGAACTATGCTACATATTAATGGTTTGTTAACACAACCATTTGCTAATAACTTCCTATATGATAATCTTGCTGATGTCCTACTGATTTGTGATGGTGTTGAAAATTTAAATCAATATTCATTGTATCAAAAAAATGGTTTCTATAATAATCAAGCTTTAAATACTACAAAGCGTACAACAATATTTTGTAAAAATTCTAAAAATATATTTCGCTTTAATTATTTTCGAAATATACTTAATGATTATGAACTTGTAACAGGAAATCAAAGTATAATTAGGTAAGTGAATAGTTAAATTGTTCTCGCGTTTATTTATCTCACTCATTTAAACAATTTAATTTTGTTCAATATTCAATATTTTGTAATTGAATCATTTAACAAGAAAAAAAAATGCACAACTTTTCTATTAATTTGAAATCGAAAAATGAGACTATTTTCGACGGTTAATATTCATATCTAGACTATGATAGGGTAAATTTATTTCCATAAAGTCTTACAATGTTATACAGTATTATTTACTGTGATGACGCTTCAAGCACAGTTTACTGCTCATAATCAAATCATATCGTCCCTATGTGATTATGAGCACTAAATTGCGCTGTATCACTGTATGATTTTAACAACAAATTTATTCTATGGTGGAATTATATCCTGCCACACTGTCCAAGTTCTATTTTTATATCACCAAGTTGGCAGAAGAAGCATCCAGAGAAGATAAGACTTCAAGTGAACATAGAGAAAACAGAGGTGATGAAGATTCCTGGACAACACCACCAACAGCAACAACAACAACAGACAACAATCAGCATAAATGGGAGGAACCTGAAAGAAACAACATCCTTTACCTACCTACCTACCTAGGAAGCATCGTTTCAACTACAGGAGAACGGAACTGACGAGGATATCAAAGCAAGAATCGATTGGAAAAGCAAGACAAGCTTTCACTACTCTCAAGTCAGTGTGGAGGTCAACAGCACTCTGCATCAAAAATAAGATCCGGATTTTCAACTCCAATGTGAAATCAGTCAGTGCTACATCTCAAACAAACTACAGACCTTCATTAACAGTTGTCTTCGCTCAATACTCAAGATCAGGTGGCTGGTCAGAAAAGATCAGCAACAGAGAGGGGTCTCTGGGAGCGAACCAACTCAGCAGGAACCGATTGTGAAACAAATAGGCAGGAAGAAATGGAGATGGATTGGCTGGTCATACTCTGAGGAAACAAAGCATCAAGTGACATCACTAGACAAGCCATTGCTCGAGTGGAACCCGACTGTATTGGAAGCGGCGAGTTGGTCGTCAGTGCGAGGGTGGGTGACTTGGAGGAGATCATGTGAAGAGGAGATGAAGGCGTTTGGGCAGACTTGTAGCCAGGTGAAGATTCTAGCAGAGAACTGAACGCAATGAAGACGCACGGCTGAAGCGCTATGTTCCTCTAGGAATTAAAGGAAACAATAATAATAATAATTTTTATATTACCACCCAGACTCTACAGTTAAGGGATTGCCCTTCACTGATAGTTCGAATTCATATTCCATATTCATGTAACCAGAAGTATTATCATCGACCATCGGTAGTTCAGTGGTAGAATGTCCGACAACCATACACATAGTCCGGGTTCGAATCCCACTCCTGAACTTGGTTTAATTAGGAGTTATCCTGGAAAAGATGACATGAGGCCAGCAATCCCATACAGTAAAAATAAACATCGTCCTTGCTACTGAAACTTCAGTGACCAAACTTGAAGTTCTATGTTACATACGGAAAGCAAAGGAATGGAGAATGATGAAAAGTAGTAGTTTTTGGTGTGGTTGTGTTCTCTGAGCTGGATGGTTTAGTTGCGAAGCTTTCATTGCTCTACTGAGCAACATCTTCAGCGCATACTTCACATCGAAGTATGCGCTGAAGATGTTGCTCAGTAGAGCAATGAAAGCTTCGCAACTAAACCATCCAGCTCAGAGAACACAACCACACCAAAATCATCCACCTGAGCTACAAATCTTCTCTATTATATCTAAAGTAGTAGTGTTGCAACGGAAGACAAGGGCCAGACAACAGATCGTTTATTCAGAAAATCAACAGATATTTATAGATTTTTATGTACATTATTGTCAGCGGAGAAGCAACGTCTTCTGATTGGTTGTTTTTTTGCTGAAGGTCATTCTGTATTGTTTGTAACTGTTTCTCAGAAATTTAAGCCATATATCTGCGAATCCCATTGTTACATGTTAAGTCTGCTTTGAATGATTGGTGAGTTCGTCAAGGTTAAGCTTTGTTACTGTTTTTTCTCATGACCCGATTTGGGACGTAAACATTGACGTAGACTGTTGTCTACAATTTCGGCTTCCAGACACCTCTCACCGCAGTAGCATCACTTTGTTTCTTTAATGGCAACCTACCTATTGACATAAAGCAGAATGAATTGTTGGACACATATTCACTACAGGATAATTAATGTGGGGTTTCAAGATGGTGGGATTAAATGACGTGTGACTATCTACACTCTTCTGAAAGCTTTATATTCAACTTTTTTTAATATTACGAGCGTCCATCGCAAAAGAGGTGGCAGAACACAACGATAAAGTTTCAATGTTACCATCTTCATTCTTAGGAAAATGCTAAAAATTACTTTCTCTAGTTAACTTTCTCTACTAACATGACATCATTTCAGTTGATGGTGATTAGTAGTAGAATCCAAGATGTGTATATTTCGCCCTATTGGGGACTCGTCACCTGGATGGAAATAAGCATCCTGGATTCCAGGGCTAGTTACCACCAACCAAAATAACATAATGTTAATCCTCAGAAATTTGTTGAAGCATCCGTACTATGAGGTGAAATGTCAACAAATCCGACCCAACATTTCGGATCAACATAATCAATCAACGCGAAATGCAAATTAATCTAATAAAAACGAATAATTTCTATTAACACCTGTAAATTTGCATATAAATTTAACAATTAGCCTCGTTAATTCATTACAGAATTTACAAAAACTACCAGTCATGACCAATTACCATGTGATGACCTAATTGTGCGAGTCATCCAGTTATATAGGGAGTAGGGAGTCATTCGTGGTCAATTTTTTGACTTCAACACAAAGTATAGCAAGTTTAGTTCTCCTATGGAGGCATAACTTTCCCATGAAACATAAATAAGTCATACTCATATATACTAACAAACAGAAAGTATAGGATGAGTGAATCTTTCTAGAAATCGAAACGCATTCCACCTCACCCTCCTTTCATGCTTAAAACTATTATTCTGCATGATTCACTTCAACTGCCTAACGTTAATTCTAAAGTACAACGTCATGCCAAGCCACTTATCTTGGTGACCATATCAACAGAATTCAGTCAATCCCAACATTAAGGACTAGTCATATGAGATTGGTTACTCCTTGCTAACTAATCAATGTATCTTATTGAAATGCGCTGAGGCGATAGCTATTCGTAAACTTAAGCCCCCCCTCCCTCCAACTATGTGTACAAAAACAATTTGTTATTACATCATTTTCATCATGAGCTGACATTAGTTAGAGAACCATTGGAAAACCTGAGAGTACTGGACAGCTGTTTCGTCCTGGTTTGGGACTCTTCATCAGTACGCACCCACCGGGATTCGAACCCAGGACATTCTGGTTACAAGGCGAGCTCGTACACCATTAAGCCACTGGGACCCGATCCAATGGCCAATGCATGAATTCCAACTTCTGCCAATTCACGATATAGCGCGACCCCTAGCCAATGTCTTCGGCGAGTATTTGTCCTCACACCCGACCTGCTGCACCCTACTGGTCACGACTTCTCACTAGAACCCCAGGTAACTACCTACCTGAATAGGGCAAGTCGCTAGTGAGCATCTCATTGATATTCAAGTGTTGGTTTGTAGGTTTAACAACCTGCGTAGGTAATCCTTAACTGATTAGATAACCAGACGTAGTGTTAATTACTCTCATTACACTTCAATCCCTTTTGTCACTTTGTGTGTATTTTAATTGGCCATTATTTTTCATATATAAATTGACTTGACAAGTAAGTGTGTGGGAATCAGATTGTTCGAAATGTATTGCTCAAATACATCACGTCTTCCAGATAATCTCCGTTTTCTAATAACCACTATTCAGTGTATCTTAGATAATTCTTATATAACACCAACTGCTTCCTGTCTATTTGCTCACTTTGATAAGAATTTATCCACCAGATATTTTGACTTATTACATAACACTCTATTCACAGTTACGCTACCTTTCTTGCATTCTAATTGCATCTTGATTGCTACTCATGAGTCTTAACAACTTTGCATTTATTCTCTTTATTACCATTGTGGTGAGTGCTACTTACAATCAGATATAAGTAGTATATCAGTAAACGAATTCAGAAAAGTAACAATATGTTTTGGAGCACTGGAAAAAGCAATCGAAGAAGAGAACTGTGAGAAGAACGTTACAACCTTGAATTAGAGTTATGTGAAATAATTGTGAAACAGTCATTAATATTGATTTTGTGACCTGACACTAATAAGTGTTTTGCAATGGATGATGCTGGATTTCTATTCAGATTAATTGCATTGCGATTTTCTATATGATTTAGTAGCCATTTTGGAACATGTTCTTTCCGATGACATTGGAACATTCTATTGGTTCTACCTATATAGGTGTCACCGCAGCTACAGGTGAACTTATTGATACAGTCTGAATTAGAGTCCACAGAATTTCGTCCTTTAATCGTAGGTACAGGGATCGAAAATGTTCGGCAAGTGAGAAAAAGAGATGTGGCGTAAAATGTGCTTTTGATGGCTGACCGAAGTCTTTGAGCTGTCAACTGCATAATCTGGTCGCCCTTGAATGGTAGGTTAATAAAGATAGCTTTCTTTGGTACAGAAGCTGTCTTTTCGAAATGTGGTCTTTCTTTGCTATGACAAGTGATGAAGTTCTCCGGATAACCATTAGCTAATAAAACTGAATGTATATGTCGAAACTCATCCATCACTGTGTCACTCGTGCATATTTTTCGGGCCCCTTGAGGACAAACATTTCACTAGGGAACGTTTATACTGGATAGGAACAAAACTGGCAAAATGAAGATACTGTTCACTCCATGTCTGTTTACGAAAAATAGATCTCCGAATCGTTCCATCATCTCTCCTGGTTATTGTAATATCGAGGAGACCGAGTTTGTTATTCGACTCGAGTTCGGAAGTAACTCGGATATTTGGATGAATATGATTAAAGAGGGTAATAAAGTTTTCAATAGACTTACTATTATTACCAATAATGAGAGTACCATCTACATAACGTTTATACAGCATAAATTCTCCAAGCATACCTTGCATTTGTTTTTCTAATTTCGACATGAATATATCTGCTAGCAGGGGCCCAAGAGGGCTCCCCACCGCAACACCATCGATTTGTTTGTATACCTTTTTTTGAAAGGTGAATCTAATATTTTCTGTACAAATTAAGATGATGTCTCTGATGTAAGTTACAGGAATAGGTAAGTTTATCCCATTGCTTGTGATGTAATCGCAAATGAAATCAACAGTTTCGTGGATAGGAACATTGGTGAATAAAGATTTTATGTCAATTGAACACACTATGTCTACAATAATATGAATTCAATTCATATTTTCACACTACTTATAAGTAATGTAAGATTTAACTATAAATAAATTATACATGCTATTAACAGATACAAAAAAGCCACCTCTCATAGAAATTCTAGTTTTCAGAAAGATAGTCTTTGCATTTAACAAACATCAGAATATCAAAGGCACTTGTATTTATAACTAAGTCATTATTAGTTTTTAAAATCTCAGACATTGATTTAGACAGAAAGATGAAGTTAATTCAGTCTCTTATCAAATAAAACAATTGAACTGATGAAGCAATCACGAACAACTTTCTATGATGTCAATTTTTATGACTTTTCCTTAAAAGATACAATAAACGATTCCATCACTGAGTTTTTATTCTTTCCCAATAGTAACGATGACCAACTTTTTATGAGTTCAGTCATGTTCATTCATTTTTCATCCGGTGCTGAACAAAAAGTTTATATGTAAAGTTAAAACTACTGATATTTATGTCTTCAGTGAATTACTCAAACACATATACAACAGTATTATAGGTATGCAACTTGCTCAAAAAGCTTTGAAATGAGAACTTTAATTATTTTATGCCTAATACAGCATACGACAGTATTCAATGTTTAACAGTGATCCTACTGCTTTTTGCTTCGTCAGATGGAGGAACTTGACTAAGCATCAACCAACCACTACTTTCTTATAATATTCAGATTTATGGATCCTTTATTTATCATTTTAATTCATTCCATGCTATCCGAGTGAGACTTAGGGTCTCAGATGCACGCCTCCACCGCACTAGGTTCTGTATCATCACTTCAAACTGCCTCCATGAATGTTTATAGGCTTCCACTTCCTCCTGATATGATCTCCTCCATGTCACACTGACATGACAAACCCATCGATTTCCATTTGCGTTCCACTCGATAGTCTACCTGGTGTGTGGCATCACTCAACAGTCTTCTCAGTGTATGTTCAACCCATCTCATTTTCTTCCTGCATATTTTTGGGCTATATATTGGTTCTTGTTTGGTTCGTTTTCAGAGCCCCTTGTTGCTTAAACTTTACCTCCAGCTGACTGATTTGACATTGTTTAAAATTCGTAACTACCTCGTTGTGTTCAGTGCTATAAATCTCTACAATGATTTCAAGGTAACAGACACCTGTACTGCTTCAGTGATCCTTTCTGGTTGGATGTGACATCCTCATCTGTGCCCACTACAAATGCAGAGATGCTCCGTAGGTGAGGTAAACAAAAGAGACGACTTCCTGTAGATTCCTCTCACTGACTCTAATTCGTGTTTGTTGTTGATGAACTTTCTTCATCACCTGTATCTTCCCTACTTCCAACTGAAGTCCTGTCTTCGCTTCCTCTTCTCCTAATTTTCTGGTTGTCATCTGTATATCTTCGAGTTTATCCGACAGTAGACACAAACCATATACGAAATCCAGATCATCTAAAGTTTTGTTATTGGTTCGACATATCCCACTGTAATATATAAATACTTTAATCATCATGATAGCCGATATAAATGAATGCATTCAACACTGAGATTCCTTATTATCTTTTGTTTTTCATAGTGTTATGCCTATACAACCAGGATTACAATGTCCAGAATCGCCTTATTCATCTTGTCCCCAAGGATGGAGATTGAAGTTGGAATATGATGCTTGTATATGCTATAGACCAGATAGAATTGATGCACAGTATAACTGGTGGGGTGATACATCACCATCATCAACACCTTCACTGTCATCTTCGCCGGATAACAGTTTCCTATCACTCCAATATACAGAATCAAAGAAAGTAGAAAATGAAGAAAAACTAGATCAGATCATTTCACAAACTTATGCACAAAGTCGAATTTATGATCAACATGATGATATCTATCTAATATCAGTTGATTATACGAATTCATTTCGAGATAATAGTTCTATTCTTGGTAAGGGGATTTATTGTCCACCTAATTGGGATTTTCATGAATTCAATTGTTTCTTTTACTTTGGAGCACCAATGACATATCAAGAAGCTCATGATTTTTGTCTTTCTGAAGTTGGAGGAATATTAGCAAGTAAGTGGAGAATGAGTTGTGTATTCGTTTATTTATTTAATCGTCAAAGGCTAACTCACGAAACTGTCAAACTGATTATTATTATTGTTGTTTCCTTTAATTCCTAGAGGAACATAGGGCTTCAGACATGCGTCTCCATTGCGTTCGGTTCTCTGCTAGAGTCTTCACCTGGCTCCATGTCTGCCCACACGTTTTCATCTCCTCTTCACATGACCTCCTCCAAGTTACCCTTGCACTGACGACCAACTCGCCGCTTCCCTTTCGGGTTCCACTCAAGCGATGGCTTGATGGTTTCCTCAGAGTATGACCAATCCATCTGCATTTCTTCCTGCATAATTCCTTCACAATCGGTTCTTGGTTAGTTCGCTCACTGCCAAAGATCTCTGTTGCTGATCTTTTCTGGCCATCTGATCTTGAGTATTGAGCGAAGACAGCTGTTAAGGAAGGTCTGTAGTTTGTTTGAGATGCTCTTTATGACCCTCTGGCCAAGTCTCTGATCTGTATAGTAGCACTGACTTCACATTGGAGTAGGAAATCCGGATCTTATTTTTGATGGTGAGTGTTGTTGACCTTCACACAGATTTGAGAGTAGTGAGAGATTGTCTTGCTTTTCTTATTCTTGTTTTGATATCCTCGTCAGTTCTGCCTGTAGTTGAAACGATGCTTCCCAAGTAGGTAGGTAGGTAAAAGAGGTTGTTTCTTTCAGGTTCCTTCCATTTATGCTGATCGTTGTCTGTTGTTGTTGTTCTTGTCCAGGAATCTTCATCACCTCTGTTTTCTCTATGTTCACCTGAAGTCCTATCTTTGATGCTTCTTCTGCTAATTTGTTGCTTTTCGCTTGCATATCTTCCAGTTTGTGGGAAATCACACATATATCATCGGCGAAGTCCAGATCCTCCAAGTTTTTTGTGTGAGTCCATTTTATGTCTGTTTCCTCATTTCTCGCTGTTTGTCGCATTATCCAGTCTACTGCAATCAGGAAAATCATTGGCGATAGTAGGCAGCCAGCTTGTCTTACTCCTGTCCTCACTTCGAAGGATTCCGTAATTTTCCCGTTGTGGATTACTTGGCATGCAGCATTGTCGTACAGCTGTTGGATGAGATGTATAATTGTCGGCGACACCCCTTGGCAGTAGCGAAGTAGTTTCCAAATCACCTCTCGATCGACGCTGGGCTATCGAAGGCCTTTTCAAAGTCGATGAAGTTGAGACTTTGAGAGAGGTGACTGCCATTCCAGGCTTTGTTCAATGATGATCCATAATGTGGCGATCTGGTCAATACATGACTTGTTTCTCCTGACACCAGCCTGTTCCGGTCGAAGGTTTTCATCCAGGTCGGCTTGTTTGATTCTCTCCAGGATGATGCGGTTTAGTATTTTGTTTGAGATGGACAGGAGCATAATTCCGCGCCAGTTCTTGCATTGACTTAAGTCTCCTTTCTTTGATAGTTTGAATAAGTATCCTTTCTTCCAATCCTCGGGTACTTTGCCTTCTTTCCACACCTTCTCCAGTAGTGGCGTCATCAAGTCCACTGTTGTCTCTGGGTCCATTTTCAATGCTTCTGCTGGGATTCCATCTGGTCCTGCTGCTTTACCAGCTTTTAGCATCTTGATTGCCAAACTGATAAGACTGATTAATCTTATCTTCATAGATTATGATTTGATTTTATTATTTCGATATAATATAGTGGTGTATATCAATATGAAATCAGATAATAGCCTCCATCCTGTATGCATTAACACACACACAAACAAGACGTATTTTCACGTTGCTTCACAGGTTCACACAATCCCTGCTAAGAAATGAGGTCATAAATAAGTAGTTGTTTATTTTACAGATTAAAAGGTAAATTTTTTTTCTGATATTCATCTCTTCACATAACACCCACTATAAATATAGCCTGACTGAATTTTTATGTTTAGCTGTGGGAATATAAATTCCTGTGAAATGTCTTCTGATTTCACCTGAAGAGATTCATAGAGGAAAATGAGGACAAAGAGATTGTTCATTGCGTGACAAGAGGACTTTAGCCAAACGCTTATTATTAATAGTATCACTATTCCCTTAGGTTCCGAGTGGAACATAGGGATTCAACAGCACGTCTCCTCTTTATCCTATCTTTTGAAGTCCTCTTCAGCTAGCTAGCCTCACAAATGCCCATAATCTCTCATCTCCTCCTCGCCACACGACCTCCCACATTTCACCCTCGCAACAACAACCCACTCGTCGCTTCCCATCAGGATTCCACTCGAGAAATGGCCTGCATTGAGTGCGATGTCATGCGACGGTCTCTTCAATGTATGCCATCTCCATTTTCTCCCACACATTTGTTGAGCAATCGGCTCTTGGTTGGTTTGTTCCACTGCAGAGTTTTTGTTACTTATTTTTTCTGGCCAGTTGGCCATTTGATCTTCAGTATGGTGCCAGAGAAGGTGATAGCTGTTGGTGAAAGTCTGCAACCTGTCGGAAATCCTTTCTGTGACACACAGAGCAAGTTTCTGACCAATATAGAAGCACTGATCTACTTCACATTGGTGTTGAAAATCCGAATCTTGTTCTTTGTGCTGAGTACAGAATTAAAATGTCTATCAACAACAATGTCAGTCAGTCAGACTAAAAGCACACCACTAACTCTATTTAAAGACTTCAGACTTCTAAGTAATATAAAATAATCCTTTTTGAGAAGCCCACGGAAGAATAAGGAAGAAGAATATATAAGAGTGGGTAGAATGCATAAAATACTAAATTGTAAGAGAATAGGTTGAGTTATATCAGAAAGTCTCAGCTTCCTTATGTAGCAAGTCAAGTGAGAGGATTTCTCAAGAATCAAAAAGATATGAGATGATCAATAAAGATTTGAAGAGAAACTGATATCAAGATTGGTGATATTTGACTTATTTCCTACCACAGTGCTGTCAATATTTTAAGATTAATGCGAGTGAATCAACTAACTGAAACTAAAATTAATAGCCTGACATTTAAAGTGAATCCACGTGAGGCCAGACAGAAAACTGTACATGTGCAGAAACAACTAGAATGTATGCTGAAATCATTTTGCATAACAAAAGTCGAAGTATAGTTCAAAAACGCAGCGAGAAAAAACTTCACACCTTCGTCTAGACAGGAAATATTATCATGATGCAATATATTGGCAGCATATAAAGTACTTCTACTTCATTTATAAGCAAACTGTTGCGTCACCCTATCGATTTGGTATTTAAACTGGCTAATATCCGATATCCAATTCCTAATGAAGTATTCTCGTATTAACACCAAGTCATGCATTTTGATACCGGGTGACTGAATCAAATTGAAAATTTACCGTGAAATCATACTACATAGCAGAATAAAGCATAAAGATAATCATTTCAAAGTGAAACAACAAGGCATTCAATTTAAACTTCCTCAAACCGAAAATCACCACTGCATTCCTGACATTTAAGCTATAAAATCATTCACTTTTATTTTCTATTTTCTGTCGTTTATTTTATACTACTTGTAAATAGTATATTACTGTTGGTAGAAATATTCTGAAGAAATTGAACGTAATTAACAATAATAAATAGCAAACTACAATTCACTAAAAATTCAAACGTTTTATAGATGAAAAGATAATTCATACTACTTTGTGTTTTAAATTAACAAATAAAGTGTAGCCATTAGGTCAGGATATAAGATTCTTCATGTCTTCATATATTACAATTAGGCTGCATATATACTTACTCGGTTAATTATGAGCCAATTCACGACACTTCTCAATTCGTAACTAGAGTTGATTGAGACATTTTAGATTCATTATAATATAGTGCAACTAAGGAAGTAGCCACTTCGTACTTTCTTGGAGAATAGACTTTGTAGACCATTTCGAAATATAAACATTTCTATACTTTTCAGTGGATTTAAAAGAAATGAAGGCATGAATTCCTTTAAAACACAATAAAGGTTTTTGTTCCCAATGAATGAAAAACAAAACGATATTGTTTTTACTGATGTTTCGCTATTTAATGCTAATAGCTTTATCAAAGTATTATTAAACCGGAATTTACAAAATCTCAGCATATATAATAATACTTTGATAAAGCTGTTAGCAGTATTAAATAGCGCAACGTCAGTAAAAACAATATCGTTTTGTTTTTCATTCATTGGGAAATAGAAAAACCTTTATTATAATGAATATCATATACCCAATGCCCAAATTTTTTCAAACTGTTAAAAGTGAACTTGGTTTGGACATATATCCCTTAAAACACTATAAAACATGATTAGCTAGTTTATGTGTTATATCTAAACATCAAGATGATAGTTATATCATTCACCAGTTGGTTGAATATCCCTCGTTCTTGAAATACCCTGTGCGTCGGTGGCACAGTGGTTAGGACTCTCGTCGACCATGCACATGGTCCGGGGTTCGATCTCCTTCCGACGGCCTGCTAAATTTGGGCTACCGATATCACATGCTGAAAATTCCATACCTGTTGCAAAAAATAAGGTGTGGAATCAAGCTGTAATCAAAAAAAAAATTTAGATACTTTTATCGTATTCATAAGTGGACGACACTTTTTTGTAGAGAAAGAAATGCTACATATCCCTCATGCTTAATCATATAAACGCAACCATTCAATAGGGATTAGAGTAATGCAGTTATTTACTAATTTCCTCTAGCTTCACGAGATCGCATCGACTGGTTAAGCAAAAAGATGGCGGAATGGCAGCACAACTATGACTGGATAAATCAGTATACGTGGGTAACTCGTGCATGGGTGTACAGTGATGTTCAATTCCCAGCGCATTGTCCAGTTATTCGAAATGGATGGCTAGAACCATATCCATGCAATAAGAAAGTTGGCTTCTTCTGTCAAAAAGGTAAGTCTACAGTGTGCAAATTGTTATATCGAAAAATTTCTGAGATTTATATAATGTTGAAAATTATAGTCAGGAACTGAAGTTTATCCAACCCAACATTCGATTATTTTTTATCGTGAAATGAAGGTAAGTGTCAATTAATTGTGCCCTGTTAGACAACATAAAGAATGAATATATTGATACTATAATCTGTAGAACTACCAGAATTCTCTTTTCGTTTGGACTGCTTGACCAAAGTTCAATCTGCAAACCTAACCACTCGTATGTATACTCTGACAACTGTGTTTCACAAAGGAACCCAGTCTGATTAAGTGATTCAAATATTTACCACAATAAAACTATGTATTCTTCCCTTTTACCCAATCCTATTTATATCACTCAAACTCATTATATTCACATGATTTCTCTCACTTCCTAAGATCCGTGATTTATATATATTATTTATTTATATTATATTATTATTATATTATTTATATTAATTATCTTACTACACCCTTTCAGGTGAGTCGGTGGCTCAACGGTAGGATGCTGGTCGACCATGCAAGTGGTCCAGGGTTGGATCCCCAACCGGAGCACACCTTTACCTCCTCTAACCATTTGTAAGCACGACAAAAGGGGAAGGTTGGATGTGAGCCTAGCAACCCCACACCGTTAAAAAAGACACCGCTGCTACAGAATCTTTAAAACCCATGCTTGAAGCCCTATGTTCTACTTCGAACGCAAAGGAATAAAATCAGTAATAAATAATACCCTTTTAGGTGTGGAGTCTATTTACTGTTGAATAGTAAGAGTTACTGAGCTGCTAAGGCAACGAAAACAAAGACCAGTTACTCTTTTTGATTTAGCATAAAGGCCTCAGTTTTCGCTAAAAAGAGCCCAAGGATTTAGAAATAATCGCTACTTTCTACCTAGAAAGAACGTTTTCAGGCAAGTTAAAAAAGAAAGAAGGCCGAAAAAGCTGCTAGTATCAGCCTTTCGTTTGTCAATTTTAACCAATCAAAATCCAACTTTATATTTAACCTTGTCCTAAAATAACCTGTACTTAAATGACCCTTCGATGGTGGATTTTGATTGGTTAATTTGTCAGTCTCACCATTCAGAACGTCAGCTGACATCCGATCAAAGCCACATGCCTCTTTATCTGAAATAACCTAGAAATACAAGGACAATCGTACTGGGTTTTTTGTCAGTGCGATATTTTGTAAAAATTGACAATGATTTCTTTGAAGTCTGTTGTATGTCATATAAGTACTTAACATTTAAGTAATTAAGGCATGAAAAGTGTTTACGTCAGCCATTAGCTAGTAAGCTGTGTGATAAAATAGTAAATCTAATAAAAGCAATAATCAAAATCAAAATCACGTTATCCCGTGAACTGAAAAGAATCCTAAAGCAGTTATACATTCATCTGATGGTTAAAACACTCTACTTAGTGTTTTGCCCTAAGTTAGTAGTTTCATGCCCAACACTTTTCTTACCACATAAAATGCGCCAAATAAGGCATCGTTGAGTTTTTATAACTAGTCGTCTAAGCAAAAAGTATTTTAGAATCACTCTCACTCCTATCTGACTAAATGCAATGGAGGGAGTTGTGTATAAAGAGGATGCTCAAAATCCAACATGGTGACTCGCCTACTTCTTGCATGAACTGAAGTGTCTATCCACAACAAATATTAAAATGTTGGTTTAGAGGTACTCCACTCTGCCTACCAACAGCTTTTAGTGCCCTCCACAATGTAACAGAGTCTTTCTTAAGTATTCTAGGGGAATCAATGAAGAAGAAGATGTAGAATACAAGAATTAACAAACTATAAACGTAGAGACTGGGTGATATCAGGTTGTCTTAGTTTCCTTACGTAGAAGGCTAAGGAAATATCTTTCTTTAATGGAAAGCAAACGACCAAATGCCTTCCTGAGGGTTAATGTATGACTATGGAGTGATTGGTAAATTCTTAGAAGCGCTAGTCTCTCCAAGTACTACTAGACCATCTTTTTAGCAAACCGTGTTCACATATCAGATTCAAATTAAGCTAATCGGCTAGTCAACTGATCAATAGTCATGCCAACAAAACAATTTTTTCTGAAGTCAGTGACTAACATAGCAGCATATACTTATCTAATTTAACTTTAATCTTGACTCAATCACAACTTTTCGTTTTTAAAACAAATTAGCGTTGAATCATAGTTGAATCAGGTCAGATATCCGGAGTACTGTTTATGACACGATCGCTAAAGATTAGAAACTATGAAGATTCTTTGGCAGGTCTAGATGAAGTACGACTAGGCGAGATTGGGCCAATACATGGAACCTGATTATTGATACGAATTACATAGAAATGTTTGAATAACTTCATCATTGCAGTTAGTAATTGAGGACCGACAGTGACGCCATCCAGTGAATCACAATGACGCCGATGTACTTCCTTTTCATTACCTTTATTTTTCACCTTGGTTTCAGTGTTATATCTCCTCTCCCAGCCCAATTATTTGTCAATTTCAGCGTCATATTTCCAATATCTTCCTCCTAGTAACTTTTTTGATGTTTAGTACGCTGAACTAGGTTATTTCTGTGTCATAACCTAATTTCCTAACATCACTCTGCCAGTGGTTAAGCAAAGGACAAAGAAAATCTATTCGTAGCGCTATTCTATCTCATCTTGTGGATACAGAACACAAGATTGATGTAAACGAGGCTTTCAAAGTCATTTATCGTATACCAACTAATCTTAACTTCACCTTAAGAGTTCGTCTACTACATATCGCTGAAACCGTTGGGATCCACATTAAGAAACTTAAATTATGTATCCAAAAGAAACTGGTTCAGACACTGTCGTTACCTCGGCCATCTAGGTTCGAATGATCCTGAATTTGTTGTGGAAATTTATTTGATTTTGATTTGATATTCTTTTTGCTATTTTATTTGTATGCTTATTAGAACTTACTCATCTTTAGTAAACTGTAATTCCAGTGATCTTAGTTAACAAATCGATGTTATTTAAAAAACACCAATATTGTTATTGACTACTGTTCTAGAAAATAAGAAGAGGAAATTATCGAAAAGGATATTCTTTGCTTAATTATTTTACTTTGATTTTGTTGTTCTCTGTTTTCTATGGACAGTCATCGAAACTGGTCTCCTAATCAGTCAATCAATAGCTAGCTAGTTATCTGTAGCATTTACCATTTCTCTCTTGACGAAAACTTTTGATTTGCTTCAAGTTCTTTAAATATCCACTTTTGTTATATGAGTAAAATTTTCACAGCTTATTTTTTGAACTCAACTCCCATCTGTCTGGATCATACAGACACCCACATATGTTACTATTACTAAAAATAATGGATTGTTTAAACAAAGAAACATGCTTTGTGGGCATACATCAGAAATAATCAATTGCTCGCATAGTCATCACATGATCAGAATGGGTCATTTGTTGTCTTTCAACTTAAAGATTATCATGTGACCTAGTAATATTAGATGTGATAGTTGTAGATGGGGGAAGAGGCCATCATATTCTCTCCGGAGGTGAAATAGTGATTAAAAAGCAAACTAGGGGTTAGAAAAGCTAAAAGAAAACATGAAGAAAGATTTTTTCATTTAGGTTTTATTAGTGTCACATGTAAAATGTGGGCTTAGAATTATCTCTTAATCTCATGAAATATACACACACACACACACAGACACGCACAAACGTGAATGATGAATGGGATGTTGAACGTTTGTCTTAACTACACCAGATGTTTCGTGCCTTGTTATCGAAATTCACAAAACTAGAGCTAATGGATCCCTGGGGTAGGGGAAATAGAGATTATATTTCAAACAAAGTTGTTCATATATGCCCAAAATATTTTCAAACCACTGAACTTGGTTTGAACTGTAGAATTGTTTATTCAGTCTATGAAAAGTTTAAGGTCAACTAGTAATTTTTGTGAATTTCTAATCCCAACCCAGCCCCACCTAGTGAATACAATTCATACCCAAGTGAAGCAAAACAGATCAATTCATAATCTGACAAAAACGCTGCATGTTCACAATGTTATCAGCTTGTCTGTTTTCAATCTTCAAAACAGAATTTAATTACTGAGATATATTCAGTTCGTGTTTATTTTGTATTAATTTTGTTGACATATCTGCCCCTCATATCATGCTATTTTGGATGATGGTGACTAACAGTGAAATCTAGGATACGTATTTTGTCCTAATTTGGTACTCGACAGCTGAATGTACGTTCACCCTGTACTAAGGGATGGGAAATGGAAAATTAACTTGAACAACAATAATAAATAACTAATTCCCACTGAACAAGAGGTGGCTCTCGTGTCCGAGTACCCTAGTAGGTAACACTGGTTACTAGATTTCATTCTCAGCGGGAACGACATCACTCACCGAAGATTACTGACTGGTACACCCAGCTGACGTGTCTCAAATAGAATGAATGCTCTTCATAGATGCCACTGTTAGTCACTATCAACCATAATAATATCGTAGGTTTGTTATTTATTATATGTGTTGCGAAACCAATGTGTTATACTACTGAAAGATATACTAGTAGTTAGAGGCTACTAACGCTGATTATGGCTAGACTAACAATAGTGACCTAAACGCTAAACTACAGCTTCTCTGCCTTCCTTGGGCAGAGAACATAAACTGTTACTTAAACAGGTTCAGCACACAAATAATTCACACTTAATTAGTTCACCTCAGACAGACTGAAATGATTGATTTGTAAACTGTACAGCCTAAAGTAACTGACTTGTCCATCTAAGTGAGAACACATTCAAAGAAATTTAGCTTAATTTTACTGGTTTTTTCTTACATAAGAATAAATTATTATATTGTTGATTTTTGCTTGAAGTGGTTAGGCATTATCGCAAAAAACCTAGTTATCTGACAAAGTTTAGTAATATTTTGTACTATTCCGTTGCCATGGTTCCAGTGTTTACAGTTTCGGAATGAATGTATTTATGCACCTGCATATGTGTCTGGGTTCCTGTCAATTTGTAGTACTGAGATCATGTGATGAAGTACTACTTTTATTTCTTATTTTCCACTGTCAACAGGGTAGTAGTCAAAGTTCTATATGCATATTTCTAAACGTTGTATAGTCTATTTGTAAGTTTTAAGTCAAATAGTATCAAAAGACACTCTGTTATGCGATGAAAATGTTAATAAAAAAGAAATACAATTTATTTATTTATTTTTTTTTTATTTTTATTTACAGCTTGATTCCACACCGTATTTTCAGTACAAGTGTGGAATTTTCAGCATGGATATCGGTAGCCCAAATTCAGGCCGACCATAGATATCGGGTGTGCGCCGGCAGGGGATCGAACCCCGGACCATGTGCATGGTCGGCGAGAGTCCTAACCACTGTGCCACCGACGCACAAAAAAAAAAAAAAAAAAAAAAAAAAAAATAAGTAGTTTATGCCCAATACATAAATTTATTTTATTATTATTAGAAATTCTGTTAAGTAAAAGGCTTATTTGTGTCTAGACGTCTCTATTTTGACACCGTCCTTTAGTCAACGTAAGTAGGATGTCATTTCAAACCAACATCAGTAAGCAAACAAGTGTGTGTGATGTATTGACGGAACTCACTACCAGTCCTAGACGGATGTCGCCTTTTTTCACTGTGACAACTGTGGCTAACATCTGAAGCATATGTCTAGTGGGTACCGGTTACTAATTGATGACGGACCTCAAATCCTATTTGGCAATTTAACAGCGTGAAATGTTACTTTCAAATTACTGAATTAGTGTATTGTAAGGCACACTTTGTTTGATATACTATTTCAACAGTGTTGATGGTAAAGAACAGTGAATTTAGGAGTCGTACATAATTAAACTAATTGATCAGGTACGTATAAGATCAACCATCTGTATGATACATGGTATTATGCAGCACTACTGAACGATGACGTTCCAAGAGTTTCTGAGATATTTCTGCGCTGGTGAACCTGTTGTATCCTCCACTTAGTAGAACAGAATGATCTCCATACACCTCACATCGCTTCAGCTTAAAACTGAAAACGGAGGTTCGTGGTGCGTTAAAACCGCATACACCAGGACGAGTATATCAGTGAGTAGCAGATTTTTTTATCCGACGTTTTTCTTTCACGTCAATATACATACAGACAATCCAGAGACGAGATACAACACAAAATAGTGTTGTGGCAATTTGGTTTCTTGCTTGTTTAAGGCTTTCCAGTACTGACCGTTTCTGACCACCTATTCAGTCACCACTCAGACTGTGAACTTACTGCGAGGTGAAGATTGTCACTTGACTACTGGTTCAAACGGAATTCTGTTGCCTATAATTTTCAACTTCAGCCAGTTCACTGTTCTATACTCGTGAAAGTTAGAACTCGACATGTGACCTGTATGGTCAAACAGCCACATTAAATTTGAATTCAATAATTTCAGTGCCTTTGATTCTTCAAGCTCCACTGTTTACTCAATAACTGAGTAACATCACAGTGTACAGTGAAAACCGTTTTAGGTTAGCTGCTAAGGTGAGCCGTAAAACTGTTTGTTGTCTACTGATGAGTGCCGACAAGTATCATTATAAGTTACGTCCTAAGACTAATTTCGAATCGATTTCCCGTTAACACACATAAATGCTGAGTCAAATTTCACAATTTGTAAACTAATTTACAATGGCATCAAGCAATAGTACTTGTCAGAAGTGTATTAGATACTGTACGGACCGAAACTATGTTGAATTTTCACCTTCAGCTGTGCAATTTTCAAATGGCTCAAGTAGCTCGCCAGTATTCGGGTGACTAGAACTGACTGGACTCCCTTACCTAAGTCAAACTGGGTACACAGATAATGAGCTAGACCGTAAAGGAGATAAATGGCCATCCAATGTTTAGAACACTTTAATCTGCCTAGCAAACATAACTGGTTGATTTGAATGAATGGTGTTGTCAAACTACTCATATCAATCAGTAAGTAGTATATGGTAGAATTCGATTATACTTCAATGCCGTTAGTGTATACTAACATTTAAATATGCCCTATTCAGCCAGTTACCTGGGGTTCTAGTGGGAAGCCGTGACCAGTAGGGTACAGCAGGTTGAAGGTGAGGCAGTAACTCATTGTGAAGTGGTCGCGCTATGACATGAATTGGCAGAAGTTAGAATTCATGGGCTGGCCATTGGATCAGGTCCCAGTGGCTTAATGGTCTATGAGGTAGCTCACCTTGTAACCAGAAGGTGCTGGGTTCGAACCCTGCCGGTGGGTGCGTAGTGGTGAAGAGTCCCAAACTAGGCTGACGAAACAACTGTCCAGTACTCCCTTCAGGTTTTCCAATGCTTCTCTAACTGATGTGCGTCGGTGGCACAGTGGTTAGGACTCTCGCCGACCATGCACATGGTCCTGGGTCCGATCCCCTGCCGACGCACACCCGATATCTATGGTCGGCCTGCAAAATTTGGGCTACCGATATCCGTGCTGAAAATTCCACACTTGTACTGAAAATACGTGTGGTATCAAGCTGTAAAAAAAATGTCACCTCATGAAGAATCCTCCCTACAAAAACCAATACTTGAAAGTTTATTTATTTATCGATCCATCAATCACTTACCTATTTGTATATGCACCAAAACTAACAACATAAATCTAATTTTTTTTTAAAGTAAACAATGGTCACTAGTTTTTGAATACAGTAAATCTCTTTTTTATAAAATTTCAAATCCCGATTACTAAAGTCATTTGATATCCTACTATCATCACGGAGAGAAAATTCATTAAAACTCTAAGAATAAGGATAGGAGAGTGAAGGATAGAAGGATTAGACTTCTTAAATATGTCATGTGATCACTAGAAGTGTATTATCAATTTCATAATGGCGACAAACATTGAAGGGTGAAAAAGACGAAACTGTTTAGTCGAGGTTTTATTCAATATCCTAAAGGAAGTTGAAGTGTTTTTTATTTGTCATAACTAAAAGGTCAGAGGTGTGCATGGGTGTGTGGTTCTCAAATTATCCCAAGTCATGATTTGCAAAAGAAAGCGATCATGTTTGTAGTAGGGAAAAACTACTTGGATGGCCACAATCCCTTTTAATGGTCACATTTCCTTCAAGGGTTGGTTTGAAGGGATATGAATGATTTCAGGTTAGATCAAGAATTGACACAAGTTAGGGAAATAGTGATGAAAACCAAGCGGGTAGTAGACAACTACTTCGTCCTGGTTTGTGACTCTTCAGTAGTACGCACTCATCACCGTACTAATGATGGGAACCAAGGCCTTCAGACTATAAGGTGAGCCCTCTGACCATGCATCCACTGAGATGGAGACCAGTAACCCATTAATTTGAACTCCCATCGATTCGACATATATAGCATGATCGCCAGCCGGTGTGTATCTCTCCTCACGCCCAACTTGGTGCACCTTGCTGAGTGTGACTTCCCACTATTGTTGTTTGCTCATATCTGTAGTTTCTTCATTTTCACTTCCACTGTATAGAATTTATCAGACTCTTTCCGTGTAACAAATTTATGAATGAATGCCTGATACATTACCTTAATCTTACTTGTATGATGGTGACTAATGCTTCGATCTGCTGGCGCGATTTCCAGCCTGTTGAAAATTCATTTGGTCGTCATATCTATGAACCGATTGTTCAAGGAATCTCTTACAAAAGAATCCATTGTTCCATACATTACTCTTGATTTCCTCTTTCACTCATTGCTTAACAAGTTCATCGACTTACTTATAAGTCTAAGATGTACGGAAACACGCCTCCTCCTTTAGAGTTTCAAGGATTTCATTTTTTTAAATTTTATTCCTTTGCGTTTCCAGTGGAAGATAGGACTTCAAGCTAGAGCTTTGTTGTGTTTCAGTAGCAGTGATGTTCATTTTTTATGGGATAGGATTACTGGCGCCTCACACCACACCTTCCCTCTAAAGCCGGGTTTACCAGCAGGTACACGAGATTTAGGAGTACGTCGGCCGGGAATCATACCCTGAACGACTTCCTTAAGTGCTAGTCTATAAAGCACTGAATGTATAACAAATATAAGTGGATTCTGTGAGTTTAGGCATCGTAGCTGAATATCACTTACACTAACTTAAAACAGATTAGTGAAGTGTGTTGAGTCAGTTGAGTCAACAACGTAGTCTTACACTGCAGTCTTTGTTACAACAGATGCATAAACATCTAAACATACTCATGTTGTACGATGACTGAAGAGATGTGTTTGTTAATTATCATACTGAAGGGAAATAGTATTTACCCCCACTCCTTTGGGTGTTTCCAAAACAACTAACTTTACGTAGGAGAACAAGTAGTATATACACTTTTTATTACTGTTCACTGACGTTTTTAAAGCCTAACAGTGCCTATGCTTAGTCAGACTGTTGTAGTTCCACTTTTTTCCTTCACGTTCCCCAGTGGAACATAGGGCTGCAAGCTAGTGGATTGAAGTTTCTGTAGCAGTGTTTATTTTACAGGATGGGGTTGCTAGCCTCATTCCCAACCTTTCCTCTTTACCGGCATTATTTCTGGCTAAGCGAGGTAAAGGAGTTCGTCCTGTGGCCGGGGATCGAACCCCGGACCATGTGTATGGTCGGCGAGCGTCCTTACCGCTATGCCACCGACGCCACGTTGTAGTTCCATAATCGATATAAATTATTTTATAGTATATCTGGTAGTCTTACTTATTTCACTCATCATGACCTTATTTTTATAGCACATTTCATACTACTGAATAGTAGCATGTTTTAGCAGAGGGACAAACAAATGAAATTTGAATATTAAATCTCATTGAGCTTAAATTATGCCGACCCACTGAAATTATAGCTGTTTTAGAGTTGGATTTCGCGCAAGAATAAGTTTTGTGCCATAATAAATGTTGTAGGAGAGTGTCTTCTAGTTTTTATTTTGTTCATCTGATACAAGTTCACAACAGAACCAGGTAATCCAAGTATTTTCCTTCTAAATGTATGCCTGATCTGTCTGTCTGTTTTCGACATAGAACTTTGCACATATGTGCACCAGTTCAAGTCGCCACACTCCCTGCATGTAGCACACAAAGCAAGAGAAGAAAGTAGGAGAAATGAATATTAGAGACAGTAGACAGGGATATGAGACAAAAGGAATAGTAATAACGAAGAACAAAACAGTTTCATTGGAAATCATAAGTCACAAGGAGTGGATGCATCTGCGCCACTGAGAACGATTTTGAGCCATGCCACCAATTGTTTCTGACCATTGGTTTTTACCGTCTCGAGGGCCCCAACCAGTCATGAAGTCTACACCTTCCTACGTGGCTTAGACTAACTGTTGTGGATTTCATTGACTGGTGCCATGTTTTCGTTTGACCACCACTAGCTAGCTCTTTTCCAGCCTGACCCTATATCAGCTAACATTACCCGTCGAGGAAGGCGATGACTAGGCATGAGTAACACATGTCCTAACCATCTCAGTCGATGTAATTTCACAATCTCGTCGACTGATTTCCCCTCATTACCTAGCACTCGACGCCTAACCTCAATATTGCTCACCTTATTATGCCACTTCACGCGGTAAACAGAACGCAGACACCTATGGTCAAAGACATTTAATCTGATGGAAGCCTGATGGAAGAACTATCAGTGTATGTCATCTCATATGCTCGTCTAGAATGATCTGAACACATTTAGATGATACAACCATGAGTGGACAATACAAAATTGAGTAGAAAACTGTTAAATTTCCATTCATTGAATTCATGACTGCATATTTGTGGTCATTACAAACTGTAAATGTGCAGGAGTTCGATAACGGACCTGAATAACTCCGTTTCAACGTCTCCAACTACCTCAGAATAGTAGTTCCTTCATAGTTACAAATACGCTTTGTTGAAAAGTACCATTGCATGCGAAATCTAGGTTCAGGGCTTCCTGTTGTTTAGTTTCAACTACCCAACATAAATGTATAATAGACAGTTTTAGGAATATGATGGATGATAGTGACTGTTTCTATTTCACAGGGAAATTTTCACTGGAACGCATTCTTAATCATTAATAAATATATCAAGTTGTCGTTATAATCATCCAGAAACTATAGTTGCATCACTGGATCTATGGAATTTGAATCTGACCATCAGATTGCAAAATAAACTGACTTGCATATGTCAATGAGACTATTTGATTGACAGACCGGTACTAATGTAACGGATGAAACTGCCATCCGGGTCAATGAATAGTTAGGACCAGTGACCTCCAGATTACCAGTATAGCACGCTACCAGTTGAGTTTTAAGAGTCTATCTCTGCTAATATAGATCGCAACTCTGTAGCCTATGGTCCTAACCCAGCCATAATTCCCTGGTCATAAATATACCTCCAGTCATTTTCCACTATGCTAAACAGATATGAGATCCTGTGAAAGCCTTACGTATATTTCATTAGTATACACTTATACTCACCTAACGACTAACTGGTTTGCTGAGGCTCTTTTAACAATTACAACCTAAACATGTGTCTGATTGATTCTATTTCTCTGTTATTTCGACTAACTCCGTTAAAATAATCTTGTTCGAATACTTGAAGTCCTGAAATCCAACTGGCAAACCTTCGAACAGGTACAGTTGGTCCTAGTTCTGAACTTTTTAGCAGTCCAATTCAACACTCCTATCAGAAAATGACAGGACGATCGTCCATCAAACAAGCCAGTACATTACCATTCGGCTGGCCACTGATAGAATTCACCAAGTCTCGCACTGGAAGAAATAGTCATCGATGAGATTGACTAACTATGTCACTAAACTGCCAATTGGTGGTAATCCAAATTCACAGGTGTAGATGACTGGAGACATGATCCTTTATAATAGCTAATTTATAACAACACACATTTTAGACACACTCTGAGCTACAAATCTGTGATATATTATTTCAATGAATCACCCTAATCTCTCCTAATAACAATGGTATCTAAGTTCATTTTGGTAGCAGCAAAAGCATTTTGATACATAAAAGTATCTGTATAGTCTCTATTGGAAAAAACACTTAACCATTAGGTAAAGGAGTGATCAGTTTTCAAGTATTGGTTTTGTAGGGATTTTGTTTGATTGCATGGAGGATTTCATTATTAGCTGACATCAGTTAGAGAACCACTGGAAAACCTGAAGGGAGTACTGGACACCTGTTTCATCCTAGTTTATGACTCTTCAGCAGGAGTGATCCACTTTAAACTTTTTAGAGTCTGTTTCCCTGCTCTTAGTTTTCTGTCCATCCCATGGTTGCCTACAGCTGTATTGTTATGTTGTGTTGCATCTATACATGGCTGCATATATGAAACAGGATAACGCGCAAATCAATGCTCCACGTTTGTCCGTCAGTGCTATTGTTCTGTCTTTTGTACATAACAGACCAACTAATCAATAAATCACTTTTAGAAAAGTAACACAATAGAATGACTATTATCAGTGGAGAGATAATATTGTGTACATGTATATGTCGATTCACTTGACAATTTTGTTGTTAAAATCTCTGACAAACATGTTCATCTAGTAATGACATAATGATGATGACAATGATGATGATGGTGTGATGTTTGGTTTGCATGAAAAGTGATTCTATTCTTGAAAAAAGAACATGTTTACGTTTCAACTTGTGTCCTATTTTTATCCTTTAAAAGTGATATTCTGATTTTATATGATTTGCATAAGTGTTACGTACTCAACTAAAGTTTCATTTAAAATTCATATGATCAAGTATTAAATGATCGATCGTCAATATTGATTGGTTATAGTTTTTATAGACAGCTGATTCAAGAGGAGAACATGAAATAATAGTAATAATAAGTGGATATGAAGAGAATTTAAATCACTCTAGTATATTCATATATTGGGTTTTGTATGAAATTTTGAATAATTTTAGTGAACTGACATCAGTTAGAGAATCATGGAAGACGAAGAAACATTGAACAGTTGTTTCGTCCTAGCTTGGTACTCTTCACCAGTACACATTAGAGATCTAAGTGAGAACTGTCAAGTTATCAGGCCAGTTCGCTGATCATTTGGCACCTCAGTTCTAAGTTATGTTAGTTCGTGATAAAATGGTACCACCAACCAGTGTCATAAGTGAGCATCCGCTTTATACCAGTCGGATTTGGTGGACTCCACAGTTCAAGACTTCTTAGTAGAACTTCAGAACATTTCAACCTGTAGCCACTAATGAGTAGGAGATCGGAATTTAAATTTAAAGTTTCATAGGAATTTTGACTTGTGGAGTCTACTAGGTAGGGTATAACCGAATTAGACCTAAATATGGATTACAGTAAGGTATTAGAAAGATGGTATTACTGGTATGGACGTTACGCATTAGCTCGCTCCACCTAAATGAGTCTCGGTAAGTGGTTAGCACCATCTACTCTCAGATAATAAGTACAGCACATAGTTCGACTTATGAAATATCTTAAATTTGATCACTAATTGACCTAAGTTAGAAAGATCTGTTTTCCGTTATCTGAGATTAAACAGTAACTAGTGGATCTCTAATCCACACAGGCTTTTTCCCGTACAACTTAACGAATACAGACCCCTCAAAAATCCTTCAAAGTCCTATACAAAATCTGATTAAACTTCTCAAAGGGAGTGAGATCAAGACATTTGGGCATGATTGAACCTGAGAATGTCATCCCTAAAATAGAAATAGTACTAAGTGGGATAGACAAAACAACGGCTGATGACGTACGGGCACAATGTGCGCTAACATTAATTAGAACGACAAAGACGAGATCCAGTAAATAATACTGTCTCACTGTGTGATATTTCTAATACACAAACAAATTGGGAATTGTCTGAAAGATTTCATCATATGTTGACATCAGTTAGAGAACCATTGGAAAACCTGGGAGTACTGTACAGGTGTTTCGTCCTAATTTGGGACTCTTTCTCAGTACGTACCCACCGGGGTTCGAACCCATAGTGTCCAAGTTTTGCACACATAAATGAATTACTAGAGACCCAAAAATTCAAGCCAACGCCATGTTTTCAAAAGAAGTACTTCCGAACTTTGCCTTTGCCATGGCCATCATAAACAGTCAATTCTCTCAATAATTACTATCCGAATATGATTCTTATCTGAATTTCCTGTTTATTTTTGTTGTTATTATAATTGTTATTGCCTTTCTAACTCTTCTTTGTAATCTTATTATTCGTCGCAATTTGACCGTCAACCAGAAATAGTTTTGGAACTTCGTCTCTCCTTTACCATATCACTACAAATGTACAGTCTACTTGATGACTTTGTTGAAAAGAAAGTTTTATCTCTAACCTATCTTTTTAATCTTCTCTATGACGCAATATCCATTCCGGTTGTTCTTGTGGATGATGTTGATACCATGAAAAAGTGACAGTTTTCATCATCGTCTAATTAGTTGTGAACGCTGTAGGTGTTAATCCATGTGGGATTCTGTGACTCCCAACCTTAAAACAATCGATAATTATCATGTGCCAATGATTCATGCATTTCATTCGTCTAGCCGATTCATCCTCCTCACCACTATGCATCCTGGCTTTCATACCACGACGTGAGGGGGGCGGGGACAGCATACATTTAGTGAAAAACAAAAATGTTATATTTTTAAAGTTACTCCATGAATAATTAATATATGAACAGAATTTGGGCACACAGGTAGAATATAATTTCCTATAATTCCATATTAGTTAAGTTTATTTGAAATAATGCTCAATGATGCAGTATTATTAAATAGCCTTACTACCTCCTATTTCCTATTGCTCTGAATCCTTTCGACTGCACGTGTTGAATGCTAATTTGACGGACAGAGATGAGGTGATTAACCTCACTCTCTCTCTCTCCTCAGCTAATTAATATTACTTTTTAATACTTTTACTCCGTCCCACTCCATTGTATGATGACTTGAAAACAAATGTGCTGCACTTGCCTTAGAGGGGTTATTCATTCTACACCTGAGAAATTTAGAATGATGGTCCAGTAATTTTTCTCTTCACCCTAACTTCTTGACCAATATATCTTTTGAGTTTTCAGATAGTGAATGTTTTCTAATCACATATATTGATCACTGGTAGTTTGATCATGAGGTGACATCAGTTAGAGAACCATTGGAAAACCAGGGAGTGCTGGTCGAGTGTTTCGTCCCACTTCGCAACTCTTCATCAGTTCGCGTCCAGGACCTGCCTGTTACAAGGCAAGCTGCTAGACCATTCAGTCACTGATGTCCGCTTGTGATCAAACCTGTAACCAATCAAATTCCCAGAGTTCTAGTGAGAAATCGTGACCAGCAGGGTATACTAAGTCAGGGAGGACAATACTCACTCGCCAATAACACTGTATGGTGGTCACACTATATATTTTTATTTTTTATTTTGGTTACAGCTTGATACCACACCGTATTTTCAGTACAAGTATGGAATTTTCAGCATGGATATCGGTAGCCCAAATTTTGCAGGCCGACCATAGATATCGGGTGTGCGCCGGCAGGGGCTCGAACCTCGAACCATGTGCATGGTCGGCGAGAGTCCTAACCACTGTGCCACCGACGCACATACATCATGAATTGACAGGAGTTTGGATTTATGGGCCGTTTAATCGGATCCTAGTGACCGAATGGTCTACGAGCTCGCTTTGGGTCCGAACCCCGGTGGCTGGGTACTGCTGAATAGTCTTAAACGATGACAAAACAACTGTACAGTACTTTCTGGTTTTCCCAGTGGTTTTCCAACTTATATCAGCTTGTGATCAAAGCTGTGTATCCATCAGATCCCTTCAGACCAACTCTTGAAAGCTAAAAGTTTAACAGTGCGTGATAAGTTTTTTAAAGCCTGTAGTCCCCCCTCGAATTATTAGTGACATAATCTGAATCATTGATCATCTGTCTAATGATCATAGACGACAATCTTGACGTTACCTACATCCAGTAGCACGACGTGATCAGAACGAATGTTCTGTTGTCTTATAACCAGCTAGTCGAATAAACAGTCTCAACATATGACTGGAAGACTCATCAGAGACTCTGCCATGGTGATAACAAGTCACAAGGAAAAGGATATATATATCACAACATATATCTCTATGTATCAGACAAACAAACATTTTGCATGAAAGTTGACCTCTCTAAACACGAGTGAATGTTTCTGGACAAATTTCCCAATAGGCTTAGAAATATTTATCCAGTACGCGCTTAAAATAACTGTGGATTCACGATTTAATCAGAGTACCCATTTGAAAAGAACTGTCAACTATAATTAGCTACTATTTGTTGACTCTTCTCTATTTTTTTCCCAACCTTTTATCGCCTCAGGAGAAGAAGATTGGAAAATGAATGACAATGTTACAGGATTTTCATCATGAGCTGACATCAGTTAGGGAACCCTTGGAAAACATCCAGGTAGTACTGGAGAGCTGTTTCGTACTAGTTTGGGACTCTTCAGCACTACGCACCCACCGGGATTCGATCCCAGGACCTTATGGTTACAAGGCGAGCTCGTATACCATTAAGCCACTGGGAACCGATCCAATGGCCAACCCATGAATTCTAACTTCTGCCAATTCACGACATAGCGCGACCCCTAGCCAATGTCTTCGGCGAGTATTTGTCCTCACACCGGACCTGCTGCACCCTACTGGTCATGACTTCTCACTAGAACCCCAGGTAACTACCTACCTGAATAGGGCAAGTCACTAGTAACCGGCAGGTCCTGGGTTCAAATCCCGGTGGGTATGTACTGTGAAGAGTCCCAAACTAGGACGAAACAGCTGTCCAGTACTCCCAGGTTTTCCAATGGCTCTCTAATTAATGTCAGCTCATGATGAAAATCCTGTAATCAATCAAATCCCTACAAACCAACACTTGAATAACAATGTGTTTCAAACACTTGACCCTGTGTATGCTATTAACGTCCCTTCAGTGACAACAGTATAAAAATTCTTTAAACTGAGGTTAATAATGTGGCAGGAGAGACAACTCCAAATTACACACTTTGGTGCAACTTCAGAAAAGAAGGGCGTCCACACACTTCAGCCTTAGGTGTTCTTCATTTACATCATACAACCAAACACTAGATTAGAAACGAAATCGATTAGTTACTTCTATTTGACTGCATAACTGTGTTTGTTTGTTTGTTTGTCTATCTATCTCCATTTAATATAACATCTATCGCATTAAACAAAGATCTTTATTTTACTTTATTGATTTAGAACACGTGACTGTTCTACTGAATTATTATTTCATTTAAATTTAGTGTGTTAAAGCTATATTATCTATCGAACGATATTATAATATAAAGGGTTATATACGACGCACATATATTATGATAATAGTTTTTATTTTTGTATTCAGGCTTAATGAAAAGGCAAAATTTTGAAATGCGATACTAGTTGTAAGTATAGATTTCAAAAGCAAAAACACTAGAAAAAAATCAATTTAGACATTTATTGATTTTTCATACTATATGAATGCATATTTCGTTTTGAAAAAATCAATTATCTCTGTTTTTGTTATGTGAAGAAAAGAAATTTAAGGGCAGTTGAAGTGCACGTATAAATACTCTGAAGACAAAATTGGTCTCACCAAATCATTGGACGTACACACGTACACGTCTCTCGACTTGTTAAATAGCTTAGGTCACATACAAAAACTAATTAATTCGTAACCTAATGTCTTGGAACGATTGATTAACATGGTAAAAATAATTGTGTTGTGTTTGTGAATGTGTGAGTACTGTAAACTCAGTGGTGGTGGTGGTGAGAGTATTATCCTCATCACCATCACTCTGCCTACTTTTGTTAGAATATTCTCTCACTTCTGTTGAGACCTAAAACCCAGTGCATTTTTTTCTCTCGTGAATATACCAAAACTTTTAAACCGCAAACTAATATTTTCAAGGTCTGACATGAATTCTTAACCTCTAAGTTGTGTATAAGGACAGCAAATAATCATGTCTGTTGATTAGTGCTTGAGGTGCATTCAGTTTTGGTGAATAGACTTAACAATTAATACACAGAACTAGTCTCAGCTAAAGAAATGGTAGTACGTGTTCAATGATATCTAACTCCGACTGTACTCAAATTTCAAAATGAAATGCATATAAACAAACAAATCAAGTGAAAATGGAATCACCAACACTACCCATAGTAGGGAACATATTTATGGATCATTGGTAATGTAAATCTTTTATAGTGGAGATATGTAGATGACACATTCATTCATGTCCTGTCTGAAACCGAGACCCGCGTTTACCAGTGAGTGCTGCTGCAATCAGAGAAGTTACCACGGAGTTTAGTTAGCTAAGCTAACGTAAAAACAGAGGGCTGCGCGATGTCAAGCCACATTGCAATACTGACTAATAGAATTCCATCTGCACCGACAACAAGGACTAGACGTATGACAGGGATTTCTCACTCGTGACCAATCAATAGTTTTAAAACTATTTATGTCAATTCGAAATATGTTGAAATTATCATCCATTGTCACTCATTTCATTGTGAATGGTAATGCGCTCTGGATTAGGAGAAACTGCGGGTTCTAGATTCTATCTACAATTGTGACGCTGGTTCACACGGCTTAACACATTTGAACTACTACGAAAGGTTTATTGAATATTCTTCACTCTCAGATGGTTTCCTTTCTGATTTCAGTTCTCACTGAAGTCCACCTCGAAATAACCTGAGTGAACAACAGATTTTCAGTATTCGAGGTTTGTGGTAGTAGGAGGCCAAATATGTTCTGTAGTGTAGTCCAGGTAGTACATGCATGTATCCATCAAGAACTAGTATAGCCATTGAACTAGTTAACACAAATACACGTCACAACTAATTATAATGACAAGCTTCAACAGAAAACTAACTTTTAGGGGAATACAAACGACACCAATAGGTTATTCACCCTTAGTATAAAGACTTACCAGAATTTCTCCTGAAGGGGAGAATAAGTTAAAGAGGTTGGCACAACCTAATCGATGAAATGGTATTTGTATCCGATAAAGAAAATCCTCAAGGTATATTTAAATTATTCTCCGTCCACTTGGGCTAATATAAGTTAGAATTCATGCGTTCCGATACCATGACGATGCTCTCGCGCTCGTAAATTGATGGTCTTAGGGAAATGATGGGCGGGCTTCGTTGTAAAACATCTTGAATTAGGACAATACAGCTCTGTAGTGCTGTGTATATTTCACTGATTCCCAAATGACACCTAAAAATCAGTCTCCTCTGCACACAAACACGACTTCCTGACACTGAATGTTTTTCGGATGTTGCTTTATAAGGATTTGACTGCTTTTCGAGTTAGATTTCATCACGATCTGACATCAGTTAGAGAACCACTAAAAACCAGAGACTGCTGAACATCTGTTTCATCCAAGTATGGGACTCTTCACTGGCATGCAGCTATGCTTGAACAAATAGACACTTATGGCTGGTTAAGTCCACTAAGTCTTCTGCGTGGACAAATAATATCACTAGCATCGCAGCCAACTGATGACGCTATATATCACGAAAATGCAGAAGTCGGAATCCATGGGGTATCGGATTCTATTCCAATAGCTATATGGTCAACATGTTCAATTTGTAACCTTAAGGTTTAGGGTTCCAGTCCCAGAAGGTCTATGAATACGTACTGCTGAAGAGGCATGGACAGGAATGAATCAGTTGTTTGCTAACTGATGTTGGTTTGTAATGACATCCTACTTACGTTGACTAAAGGACGGTGTCAAAATAGAGACGTCTAGACACAAATAAGCCTTTTACTTAGCATAAGCGAATTTCTAATAATAATAAAATAAATTTACATATTGGGACATAAACTACTTAAAAGTAGATAGTTGTCTGTCTTATGATATTTTAGCCCACTATGAAAGGAAAAGAGGAAAACGAAAACAGGGGCATTCACATTACATTTATTACAATTAATGGATGCTCTACTTAAACACTATTTTACTTATTATGCTTTGAAATGAACTCAAACGTGTAGACATCAGTTAGATAGCAAGAGTTCCAACAGATCTCATCAAGAGCATATAAGATAAAGACGTATTGAAAATCGAAGAAGTCTTATACCTCCCACCACCAGTCTGCGTCCACATTCCCAAGAATGTCAGGACTTACCAATGCCAGGTAATTTAAATGACACATAATCATTCAACCATTCTGAATATGAATCTAAAGACTTATTTGTTATTCTTCCCACCTTCGTGAGAATTACAACGAATTTTCTCACTATCTTACTATCCAGCAATAAAGAATATTGATTACTTTCATATTGACATTTGTCAAAGTTGATTAACTTCCCAACTTGTCAGTAGATGAAATCAATAAATAGGTTTTCATGTGATAAAATCATATAATCAGGTAGTGGAATATACTACTGATAACCGTGAGTAGTTTAAATCTACTAACTCATTCATTTATAACTAGTAAGACCGAGCTAAATAGTAAACGGTGAGAAGTTTGCGTTTCTGATAACTGATACTGACCCCCATCAGGATCTTATTCTCATTGGTGGTTGGACTGTATTTTGCAAATTAAAAGAAGTTGGAACTCTTGGAGTTTCAAATTCCGTCTCATTGGCTGAGTGGTCAATGTCCTCGCCTCAGTTCAGTCATGGGTGCGCACTGCTGAAGAATATCAGACTAGGACGGGACAGCTTTCCGAAATTCTAAATGAAATTAATCCGTTTTCAAAACTTGAAATATAGCTGTTCCTTAATTAAACAAAATTGACTGAATACCATGTGAAGTTAGTGAACTTGAGTAAAACGAAATGTTTTAAAAATGTCAACACCAGAGTGATGAATTGTCGAACTGACTCACTTCCGGTTAATTTATTGAAGGATTAAAAGGGATTATGAAAGGAGAATTAGGATGGTTTGACACTATCAAGGTGTTTTCATTTAGTGGGGGATATTTTTAAATGCTTAAAGGTAATGTATAACTTGACAGATGATGATTAACGTTATTTATATGGGAAAGTATTATTCACTAGATGACATTTTAACAGAACAATTTATTGTTCATAATTATATTGATTGCAACAACACCGCAACTTTGAAACTCTGTCAAACAATGAGACGTCACAAACTTCGCCTCCCGAATTATGGTGGAGGTATGTAGACGACAGATTCATAGAATTAAAAGCACAGGATATAAATAAACTTTTTCATCTGACAAACGCACAAATTCAATGACAGATGCAGTTCAGTTGACTTATAAGTCGAATAGTCATGAAGGCAAGTTTCCGACATCAGACCAATATCATAAGAGACGGAGAAGATTAGACATTAAAGTCTGGTGCTTTAGAAAACACAAATCCAAACCCATACTTGAATTTCAGTTCATGCCACCTCATTTCAGTGGAAATTTTATGATTAATGAAGTATTGAAGTGATAGATTGAAATAACTAATCAGTGAAAAGAGAATCTACGGTTAGAAGTAAGAATTACTAGAAGAGACCCGATACTTCAAAATCATTCTGGTAAATTTACTTGTAAGTACTATACAAAGAAGATAGACTGTAAGATTATCAATAAAACCACCCATAGTCACGATACTGCATATCAGATGGATGGAAATGATATGCAACAGGGGACTCTGGGAACAACCCAATCAAGGACATTTTGGTCAAAAAAGAAGGAGAAAGAAATGGAGATGGATGAGAGATACACGCGTGAGAAGACCGTTGAATAACATTGTAGGTCAGACCGACGCTCTGTTGGAATGTGAGTGGGAAACAGCAAGTTTGGCGTTGCTTTGAAGAGGATATCGTGTGAGGGGGAAATCAAGGTCTCTGGGCAATCGTGGAGTCACCTAAAGAGGACTGCAAAGAACAAGATGAGATGGAGATATTCTTTAGAGGTCTTATATTTCACTAACAACCAAAGGAAATGACGATGATGATGTTGTGTGACGCTAATATCAAAAATGTACATACAAATGATAACACCATTACTGGCTAACATCATTTCTTTTTTTCTTTGTTTGTTTCTGCAGTCAACTTCAACTTAAAATGATGTAATGGTTGATTAATGACTGCTATAACAAGATTTCGGTCTGCTAATAGCCAGTTAAACATTACTCAAACTCTACCGGTCTAACTAAACAGTGTTCATCTCACGCTAAATTGAGAATTCCAATGAATTCAGTTGGAAAAAAGAGTATAAATTGAACGAAAGAGTATTGATTAATTTGAACTAGGTAATTACTGATAACCATAGAGTAGTAGACAGCTATTTAGTCCTAGTTTGGAACTTTTCAACACTCTGAGCTCAAAACCCCTCCAAAAAGATCAAACCTAAGAGCTTCTAGAATGGAGTTCACAGGGGATTATTTTTTGGGGGGATCACCATCACTCATTAAGATGCATGTACATCCAGATGAAGAGTCCAAGAGAGGAGGAAACACGCTTCTTGCATTTCATTGCTAGTCAATACAAATCTTCAAGGTATCAGCGTAAGGTTCATACTTGGAGACAATATGTCAACAGAGAACACAGATGCACGCTAGTGACTGGCTACAAGACAAAATTGCTCCAAGTTCTATTAAGTTGTGACCAGGGGGGTCGATCCGGTTGGAAGTGAGAACAAATACTTGCTGATGATATTAGCTGGTGGTCACGCTATAATCACGAACTCGTAGAGGTTAGAATTCATGGGCCATTGAGTCGGGTCCCAGTGGTCAACTAGCTTGCCTCGTAACCTGAAGGTTTTCGGTTCGAAGGGCAGTGGGTGCATACTGCCGATGAGTCCCAAACTAGTACGAAACAAATGTTGGATACTCCCTGGTTTTCAGTTGTTCTCTAACTCATATCAATCTTGGATCGAACCTGAAATAAACCAAATCCCTATAGAAAAAAACTCTTGAAAACATCGAGTTTTGCGTCAAATAAAAATCGACCAACGAGAAAGATAAAGTAGTTTCAACAAAGAAATATATTCGTAGTTAAATATCAAGTGTCAAGTGGTAAAACAATTAATGTCTTTTACAGAATAATATATGACATGTAAAATCCTAATGTGTTCTAGAAAGTTTACAGTTCAGTAGTTAATTTTCTTTGTTATGTGAAAAAATCAACCTACAACCACTTTGTGCAGTTCATTCATTTAGCGAACAAAGGTCAGATCAAAATTTGCCTTGACTCATTATTATTATCATGTGAAACAGCTGAACAAAGCACAATGACTCATCCAACCATCATATGATTCTCTTTTAACCTTGAACTAACAAAAAGAAAACTGGTCTGATTGAAGCCTATAGACTGTATAATATTTACTTTTGTCATATGATCTAGGATAGATTATCTGTATTACAATCATTCTAACTGATACAAGCCTTGATCACGTGTGACCAAGATATATCAATGAACGACTAGACGACCAATGGATAAGATTGTGAAGGTCATGATTACTTTGATCTGTAGTTCTAACACCCTATTAGGCAAATTTGTCCTCCATACAGTTAGGTTAAATAGGATTATCCGAAAATCGATCGTATATGTTTTGGCTAATAGCTGAGTCATTGTGATTCCGCTTATTTTCGGTTTATATATTTCCATACAGCTTAGTAACATACTAGATATTGTTATCCTTCATTTTGTTGTCAAGGTGTATATTAAAAATCGACTAAGGTATCATGCAAAGTGCTTTCCTCTTACTCAATGTAGATAACCTTATATCGCTGTCTCAGTGATCTAAACAGAAATCTATCTATATTTGTGAGAAAGTTAACTGAATCTCTGTAGCTTTTATTCAGATTAGGGTTATATTATTTTAACGTACATGACAGTCAGTGTATCTAAGATGGACCGTTCCTTATAAGTGGTATTTACTTCCGTAGCAAGCTCACTGTTCACATGTTGTCCTATCCCAAGGTTTACGGGAGATCCATTGACTGATGTAAGTTATTCAAGTGTCGGTTTGAAGGGATTTGATTGGTTACAGGATTTTCACCATGAGCTGACATTAGCGTACTGATGAAGAGTCCCAAACTAGGACGAAACAGCTGTCCAGTACTCCCAGGTTTTCCAATATTTCTCTAACTAATGTCAGCTCATGATGAAAATGATGTAAGTTAGCTAGGAGTGCAAAACCAACATCACAGGTATCGTTATTAGGTTGTATTTTTAGAAGGCGAACACAGTGCCTTTATGGCCCATATTCCGTTTTGCCAATAGATGCCGATTCTCGATACTGACCGATAGTGGTCACTAAGAGATGTTGGTAGTTAACTCTCTACATACTTGATTAGACGGGCCAGAAAATAGTGATGAATTACCTCTAGAACTCTGAGGAACCTATTTCGAAGCTAATTCCTTAAAAGCATTACAGTTTTCCTCAGTTAGATCAGATACACTGTATTCTACCCGATCGATTAGCTAAATACTAAATAGCCAGATTTAAGTCTAGGTAATGAATGAGGAGTTGGTCCCAATATTATAATCGTGGATGTGCGCTTATTTTTAAATATGATAACCTGAAAGAAACAGTGTTTCAGTGTATGCTACGTTTCAACGGCTCCTTAACAGCTGGTCAGTTCTCTCTCTCTCTCATCCTGGATTTGACTCATGATAGAGTCTTGGGTGGCAACTGCTGAAGAATCCCGTATTTGGATGAAATGCTCCTGATATTAGTTCGTGTAAAAGTCTACCTACAAAAAATTATTTCCTGACAAGTCAAACCGTTGAATCTTAGACGCACTGGACAACGTTTGTACCCACAACCTCATCAGAGGTTGAGTCTAGGAATTCCAGTTTACATGGTGGCCAAAATATCAATTCAGTTACTTAGTTGAAAATTAAGTATGAATGCCTGAATGCATAAATAACCTGTAGATGAATAACATACAAACTATTTATAAACAAAGAAAGCTTTGTTCATGATTTTAGAGGCTTTGACATTTTACTTGTATGCTATATTTGTTTGTTTTTAATTGGTTGATATTGGCTGCAGATGCTGAAATCCAGGATGTGCGTTTCATCCTATTCGAGATTGTTGATTGATCTCATTGGATTTGAATATTCAGTTGCTGTTTTTATGTGGACTCCTAGCATGGAGGCTTTGACGATGCCTTGAAATAAACATCATGGCTCTTGGTTAGTAGTGGGTAGCATTTTGTCCTACTTGAGATTCATCAGTTAACATCATGTAAAATCATACTTGTCTGAAAGCAACTTCGAAACTTCCATTCTAGGAACCCACATATTAACACAGACCCATCATTTCAGTCCAATATGATAAACGGGAAATTCAGGTCGTACATATTTAGTGAATTAATCATACTAAGAATAAGGCAATAAGTCAGAGGAAACTGGTTGCATCTCCCACAGCCAACACTTATGCAGACGAATACACTGAGATCAACTTTAGATAAGATGTTTTCTGTATGCATTTTAAACAATCGTATTCTAATATGCCTTAACCTAATTAATGTGATGGGGCGTCCGAGGGTGAGATGGAGGAGATCGTGTGAGAAGGAGATCAAAGATTATAGGCAACCGTGGGGCCAACTAAAGAGGATCACAGGAAATAGAACGAAGTGAAGACGTGCTGCTGAGACCCTATGTTTCACTCGCAACCCAAGGGAATAATAATGATAAATGTCAAAGCATGGACCGCTTATCAGATCAAAGTGTCTTCTTCCACGTCAGAGGAATAGTGGAAAGATATTAGACACTTGGCGAAGATTGAGTTGACAAAAATTTGATAAATAATTGAACTATTCTCTAGATGATTTGACTGTCAATAGTCGATAAGTCTCATGATCCCTTCCACATTCTGTTGAGCATCCGAATACTGAGGACTACTAAATAATTGTTTCATCAAAACTCCACACACTCTGCCACCCACTGTTCATTCGGAATCACTGGTTTCTAGTGGTTCTACAAATGATACCAACTTGTTCATGAAAACTAACTTGGTACGAATCGTCATGAGACTAAGTATGAACGGAAAAACTAGAAATTAGTTTTATGAAGAGAGGGAGTACTGATTCCTATTGCTTCGACTTATGTAACCTTATATCAAGGTAGATTTCCTTACGAATAAAGACAGATTAAAGATCCATTGAGAATCAGTGTAAATATGATGAATTTCTAACGATTTCGCTCGGAACCATTAGTTGAACGATAGCTTACTCGGCACAAATGTTCATACTGTTGAGTGTCATCTCTCCAGGATTGTTGAGCATGCAATGCTGAATAGTCTTAAACTCGAACAAGTCATCTATCCAATAACTGCCGGTTTTAAGTAACTCCATACTGTCACCGAAAATCAATCAGGCAAAAGGACACTTTGCAAACCAAATTAGTAACTGTTTAAGTCAGTTTTGTTTCCCTCATTGACCGAAACATTTGGCTTCCGTGTGACATATCGGCTCCTAGTACGAACGCTCAGACGATTCCTGAGGATTAACATGATGTTTCTACGTAAATGGTGACTAGCAGTGGAATCGACGATGTGCGTTTCGTCCTACTTGGAACTTCTTAACAGCAAACCTAGTGAGTGCTGGTGTCCCCCCTGAGACTCGAACTCAGCAACCATCGTTTCAAACGCCCTGTCAGGAGAAGCGAAACATCTCGGTTCAATCAGTAAGTGGAAAAAGCAAAATAATAACTTATCCCCATTGTACAAGAGGTGGGTCTCGTGGATAACGCTTTAGCGTTTGAAAGGATGGCTAATGGGCTCCAGTCTGAGTGGGAAAACTTTCGCTCACTCAGAAATGCAAGTACATCCGGATGACAAGCCCCAAACAGGACGAAATGCACATCCTGGACTCCACTGCTAGTCACTATTCACCAAATAACAAATTAATGATTGTTTGACAAATGGTGAATATCAGTAGTTTCTAGAACATCCTAGTTAGGATTTCACTGCTAAGCACATCACCTACGTAATGACATCAGAATATCCCGTCTAGGAGTCCACTAGCCAATATAAACCGATTATTTCAAACCAATATAGCGAACATCAAAAGCTCCATTACCAAATTATTGATTCTTAGAATACTACTCCTTGTTAGACTTCACTATACAATCATTTTATGCATATCGATTTAACTTCCAGGACTTCCAAAAAAATTGCTGTCTAGTTTTCTTTCTTTTTTCGTGATTTAGTGATCATCGAACATTTTCCGTGTTTTGTAACAGTAAAAAAGGACTTTACAATACAAATACACAACAACAAAACAACAACAACAAAAATCGATGAGCCAAAATGACTTAAATTTCATTTTGTGAACAAACAAATTTCATGAGAAAATTAGAGAGTGGATATTGTAAAAAGAAAACCTGTCTCCCTACTGTTATATCGGTTATTATAATAAATAATAATATTGTAAAGGATGACATAGAGGTATCTGGGATAGCGGAATTATTTATTGCACACAAATAATTCCTTTGCGTCCTAAGTGACTTTCAAGATTGACCTTCGAAGTTTCACTGGTGGTAGTGTTATCTCTTACTGGTCGAGAATGCTTACTTCATGCTGAGCTTTTCCGCTTTGTTGGATTTACTACTGACCAGGTGAGGACTCCCATAAGTACGTCTGTCGGGGATCGAACCCAGACGTTGTAACTACCGATGTCCAGAATACACTACTTACAAATTCTTAACAGTAGCACATACTATGTGCTACGAGAATATGAAGGAAGTTAAATATCTCTCCACACATTATACCATAAACCAAACTGAGCTTATTTTATCATCATTATTATTATTTGTTATTTTATTCTTTTACGTTCCCAGTGGAACATAGGACTTCAAGCTAGAGCTTTGAAGTTTCAGTAACACGCTGTTTGTTTTTACGGAGTGGGGTTCCTAGCCTAATGCCCAACATTCCCTCTTTACCGGTCTTATCGCGGGCTTAGTGTGGCAAAGGGGCGTCGGTCAGAGATCGAACCTTGAAACATATGCTTGGTTGGCGAGTCATGGAAATAACAAACTTTATCACTTAAGTTACAAGGACAGCCGTACACAATAAACGATTTTGATTGATCACTCGGTAGTAATCAATATCATGAGCAGTGACCATTCAAAGTATCCATTGCAGTTCTACGGCGTGATGGGGGGGAGGGGGGGCAATCACGAGTGGTTATAGCTCAGTGGTAATGTCTTTGACTGTAGCACTGAATGACGTCAGTTTGACACTCAGAGGAGATATGAATTCCTTAGATGCTCCCAGATGCGCCTTACAAACTGGTGAGTGATAATAAGCACGAGACCCAGTTCCAAGGCTTCCTACCGATTACCTCCAATCATTTAATTCATACATCAGTTCATTAAAGTTGCTGTTGCCATCCTGGTTAAAAACTGTCTCAAATTTTAATTATTGAAGATAATGTCTAAACGTAATATCCAACTTATTGCTAGACAGAAGTTCATGAAAGAACTAGATTCTGGTCACATTTTTTCCACTGTCTACGAATAGCTTAGTAAAATAACAGATACCATAAACCAACTACCCAAAAACCCCCCATTAAATTGGTGGATGATGACTAGCAGTGGAATCAAGGATGCATATTTCGTCCTGTTTGGGACTCGTCATCTGGATATACTTGCATTCCCCAGTGAGTGATGATGTCCCCATCGAGGCTCGAACCCAGTGCCCATGGTTTCAAACGCCAAAGCGTTATCCACTAGACCACTCGGGTACCCATGATATGTCAACCTGAGACCGCGCACTTCGATCCAATCAATCGATGGGAAAACAGAAAATTGAATTAAATAATCCTCCAGTAAATTATTTCAAATCACAATCAGAAATGTTAGCAATTTGCTTTTACATACTGACACTTTACTAGTGAGCCTTTTCAAAGCCTAATCGTTTCTTGTATAGCAAACTTTTATCTAGTGCTAGAAATTATCCATGTTACTAAGCCATTCAGATGCATAGAATTATGAATCAACTAAATGTTGGACAAACATTTATGGACATGCCTCCTCCCATCAACCTCCATCAATAAATAGATTGTCACTTAGTTACCATAACGGATTATACATAATCTTTTGTAAAAGAAATCCCAGTCATTTTTCTATGTTCAGTCCTAAAATACCACACCATGGTAACCAATTGCTTACACTACTAGACATCTGGAAATGTTAATTTTCTAATTCCTAATTACAAAATTTATACAAATGACGTCATAACTAAGGGGCATGGATAAATTAAGCGATGCTGTTTTTTTCAGCAACAGTTTATCATTCCTAGGCAGAAATACTCCATAGTTGCTTCGAAAATCGACTATTTGTATAGATCAATTTCTAATAAAAGTAATACCAAAAAAAGAAAGAGAGAAAAGAAAGAACATTGGAAACAAAAAGTAAAAAGGCCGTATCACATTAATACATTCACTCAACTGAGTAGTGTATACATTAAAAACTGTGTAAACATCATAGAGAAACAAAGCAATATCATGATCATCGATTCTTTTCTTTATGTCATAGTATAGGTAAAATAGTTTTGTGTGGTTGCCTGTGTGTGTGTGTGTGTGTTTGTGTACAGAGGTGTTTTTTAAGTGTGGATGTGTGATAGCGTGAGTAGATCGACTGATAAAGTTAAACTCATATCACTAAGATATTACTAGTACGAAGAAAGATAAGCTTTACGTCTATAGAAGGGATATGGTTATTTATAAGTTGACTACACTTGCGTCGGTGGCACAACGGTAGAATGCTCGCCGACCACGCAGGTGGTCCGGGGTCTGATCCCCAGCCACCGACGCACTCCTTTACCTCAGTAAGCCAGTAATAAGACTGGCGAAATAGGGAAGGTTTGGCATGAGGCTAGCAACCCCATCCTTTAAAAATAATCACTACTGCTACAGGAACTTCAAGCCTCTATCCTGAAGCCCTATGTTCCACTGGGAATCTGAAGGAATAAAAAGAAAGCTGGACTACACAACTGATGAGCTGTCTAACGGATTAGTGTAGTGAAACTCAATTTAGAGTAAACTAGCAGATAACCGATGGAAGAGATTTCTGCAAGGTTGACGGATATGAGGAATGTTTTAGTGACGAAAAGATATAAGCTTACAAGCCACTAAAAATGGCCGCATGTTCAATAATCATTCCACCAGTATCATCAAATGGAGTCAGATTTAACAGCATTGAGTGGTTAGTAAAAGTAACTTCCTTCTTCTTCTTAGTGGAACATAGGGCTCACGCTCAACCTTTCCTGTTTCCCAGACTTCCTTCCGGCTAATCGAGATTTTAGGTGTGTATTGACCAGTTCATTCAATGCATAGGTAATATGATCTTCTTTAAAGCTACAATTTATGACTTCCACAATCTATAACTCTTTCTATAGTTGTAATTCAATAAAATATCTCAAACAATTATTAAAGAATGAGTCACTTTTTCACTGGTCATTAAAGAAAGAAAAATTCCGAAATTTTGAAATCAGATTGAAGGTGAAATACAGATCTCATAGATCTCTTTCTCACTAAAGAGGTTAGCAACAGAAGTGATGAGTTATCAGAATCATAGTTGCTAATATTAATCAATACATAAGTGGAGTTGTGTAAGGGTGTAAGAGTTACGTAATCAGATGAATAATTTAATCACTGAGCTGTAATCAGGATGCACATAGAAACCAAGAAAAATGTGATATTACGTAAGAGTTCAAAAAAATAACAAAAGTTTTGAAGAGTTAAAAATCAAAAAAACAAAGATCAGGTTGATAGAGAACACGGACAAGGTTGTTACCATGATAGCAGAAATGGACACCCACTGTGATTCATTGATAAGAACATTAAACTAAGAGTTCAGTTAAAGAAAACACTATTTGTACGAAAAAAGAAACTGGACATGAAACTGGATTTTAAAGGAGATTTAACCTGCTGTGTCCTTAAGAGAAGCATTTCAACATCTTTGAGACGAATATTCATCATGGCAACTGTAAGAGTAGTGTTCTCTAGTTGCCTACTGGTCTTCAGAAGCCTTAAGAACAAGATCTTACCTCTGACCACTTATGTGTACATCTATCAATTCACCTATCCCTGTGAAGTCAGGTATATTAGTCGTTCTACGCGTATCCTGTCTTAATGGGATCAAGAACACTATCCCGCATGGCTGCAGAAAGGCACCAGTGGCTCTGTAAAGAGTGCGCTGATTGAACGCCTAGACTACATTGGTCATTCCATTCCAACAAATTCCTCCTTCAAAGTAATCTACATAGTGAAGAGCAAACTGTCGAAGACAATACGCTTTCGTCTCCTTTGCATTATTGAAGCTACAGCCATTCATATAGAGGAAACGCATGAAGAAGAGAATTACTAAACCATTTGTTTTCTACCAACCTGATTTTTGTTTCTTTGTTTTTATAACTCTTCTATTTCTTGTAAATTTTTACGTACCGCCAAATTTGTCTTTGTTTCCATGTCTATTCTGATGATAACACATTTATCATTAAATTATTCACCTTATTACGTAACTCTAAAACACCTATTCAGCACCACTTATGTATCGATTAATAATTAAACATATGATTATGACAACTTATCAGTTTTGTTACTATCCTCTTTAGTGATAAAATTTTTTTAATATAAATACGATTGCTAAACTACTTGTGCTTCTTTCCATTTAATTCCTGGATGAAGATTATTCATGAAATAATTATCTGTATGACAACAAGAATCGACTGAATAACGACCGAACTACTAATTTTGTGCTCTAACAATTGAACTACGGAACCTAACTGCAAATACCATAGATACTGCTTGGCAGTTAGTATGATGATAGTAACCAATGTGTCATTTTTTCACATGATAGCAGGGAACTAGTCATGGTGATATCACTGAGATCATGAACCTGATGTCAGTTAGATCTCGTGGTTCAGTTGGTAATTCATCGGAATGGTAATTTAGGGACAACTGGTTCAAATCCTGTCCCTACCCAGATTCTGCATTTCACCTTCAGTCATCACCTATCATGGAAATAACAGTCTTCTTAAAGATGTTTATGTTTTGGCAGGTGAAGAAAAGCTGTGAAATAAAAAAATGAAGAGATGAGGTACTTTTATTCTGAAAATGTATTCCTCCTTTCATTATGGAAGTAATCGCATTTATTTATGAAACTGTTTGATAGGATTCAAATGAATAACCTTCAGATTCTAGATTTAGTGTTCTATAAAATAAGAGGTGTTTTCAAGAGTTAGTTTGTGGGATTTTATCTGTTTCAAGTTGGAGAAGTGATCTGATGTTCAGGTATTGGTTTGTAGGGGTTTAGTTGATTGGTTACAGGATTTCATCATGAGCTGACATTAGTTAGAGAACTACTGGAAAACCTGGGAGTACTGGACAGCTGTTTCGTCCTAGTTTGGGACTCTTCAGAAGTACGCACCCACCGGGGGTCCAACCCAGGACCTTCTGATTACAAGGCGAGCTCGTATACCATTAAGCCACTGGGACCCGATCCAATGGCCAGCCCATGAATTTTAACTTCTGCCAATTCATGACATAGGGCGACCAGTTTGTAATGTCTTCTTTGATGAGTTACTTATTGCCTCACCTTCAACTTGCTGTACCCTACTGGTCACGGTTTCTCACTGTGTCTTTAGGATCAACAGTTTCAACGAGTGTAACTCTTCCTCGTTATTGTTTGTTCACCATGTCTTTCAGTTAGTTAACAGTCGGATATGATTCACTGACTGCTTTATTTTATTAGATGGCTGATATTTTGGTAAAAAATCTGAATCCCATTACTATTCAAACTACTGGCATAAAAAGGTTCAGTATAGACAAAAATCTATAAAACCTTAATGATCTGTCCATTAATTATTGAAGAAGTATGGTAATCAACATTGAAATCAATCATACCATAAATCCACACACACACACACACACACACAAACACACATTTGACTAAGGGTTATCTAGGGCCACTGAATATAAAAATAACCGTAAGTACATGAAATAATGTAAATAAGGTTAACATCTATTTAGGTCTGTGTATTTCATACATGTGTGTGGTGTGGATAGATGGATGGATGGATAGATGGGTGGGTGGGTAGCTGTTTAGATGCGTTTAGTGTTTGTCATTCAAATGCACTCTGGTTGAGAAAGTTTATGTAGTAGAGGTTATAACCTATGTGAACTGGTAAACAATTCACAATTGTTCACACCTATTTATTATTTCACAAACACACACACACACAAATATACACACTCAAGTTGACATATTTACACAAAACACACCACACTGCTTGTAAAACAATTTAGAAAACTGTACTGAAAGGTACAAAAAGATCATGTTTTCACATTAGATCTTCAAATCGATTTTATTTATTTACATGTGATATATATATATGTGTATGCAGGCCAAAAAGAGTTCAAGGGTTTACGATCAAGTGAACCAGATGATCGTTATTACAAGACATTCAACTGTGAAAACATAAATAGTAGTAGTAGTGGTAATAAGTTACACAGCCCTTTGGTATTCTGAGAAGGAGTTTGAGCCATATCTCCAATATTCTCCAACCATTGGTTCGTAGCATTCCGAAAACTTCAACCAGGCAGTCCCTACTTGTCTCATATACTGATTCTAGGTTTTCGTTTGACTGTCTTCAACTCTTTTCCAACATAATCCTATGTCAGCTAACGTTGCCCACCGATGGAGGTGATGGCCGGGTACGCACGACACGTGTCTCAGCCGCTTCAGTGTAAATAATGAGTTCAGGATAACTGTGCAGTAAGCATTGGCCACATAATGGTTGTTTAAAACAAGGAATTAAAGGTTAATAAAGCAGGATTTAATGAATTCATCATATCTTGGTAGAACTCTTCAACTGAATACTCTATATACAGGGATATACATACTATTAGAATGACATTGGTAGATAGAACATTGATAAGCAAATAAACTAAATTGAATTAATAGTGCAAAATGACACTTATGAATAGGTTACAGGATTTCATCATGAGCTGACATTGGTTAGAGGACCATTGGAAAACCTGGGAGTACTGGACAGCTGTTTCCTCCGTCCTAGTTTGGGGCTCTTCATCAGTACACACCCACCAGGGTTCGAACCCAAGACCTTCTGGTTACAAGGCGAGCTCCTATGCTCCAATGGCCCATGAATCCTAACTTCTGCCAGTTCACGATATAGCGCAACCGTTAGCCAATGTCTTCGGTGAGTATTTGTCCTCACACCCTCCCTGCTGCACCCTACTGGTCACGACTTCCCACTGGAACCCCAGGTGACTACCTACCTGAATAGGGCCAGTCGCCAGTGAGCATCTCATTAGTATTGAAGTATTGGTTTGTAGGGATTTGGTTGATTGGTTACAGGATTTCATCATGAGCTGAGATTGGTTAGAGAACCATTGGAACCACTGGTGGGTGCGTACTGATGAAGAGTCCCAAACTAGGAGGAAACAGCTGTCCAGTACTCCCTGGTTTTCCAATGGTTCTCTAACCAATGTCAGCTCATGATGAAATCCTGTAACCGATCAACCAAATCCCTACAAACCAATACTTGGACACGTATGCATGTTCTTCAGGTCACAATCAAATAGATAAGGGGAAGGGAGTATGAGAGATAAAAATTGAGATAAAATGCATTAAGCTGCGATTACATCACCTAGATAAATGACTAATCATCAGAGAAAGGACTTAAGTATATCCGGAATTGTAAACTGAGTGATAATGTTGAAACGAGTTAAGATAATGCTACCGATAAAAGATAGTTTTAAATGAATCAGGAATAATAATAATAAGAGGTAGGACAGCGTAAATAATAATAATAATAATAATAATAATAATAATAATAATAATAATAATAGATTCAGAGTCACCACCATTTGTACACAGAGACCTAGTTTATAAACTCTAATTGCACAAGCCTCCGCAGTTGCAAGCATCTTCCTGTTTCTTTGTCTGCTGAATAATTTAACAGCGTCGAAATCATGCCCATAGTCTACAAGGTGCTTGTTGTTGTTGAACTTTTTGGCACATTGACTTCAGCTGTTTTCAACCACTTTGGAAAATGCTCCATCATGCGAGTAGATTGACTGAGATGAATAGTTATATACTACTCCTCCAGGTTAACCAACCAGTAGTGCTTGCTGGCTAGACCGGAATGTCATCTAACACGCCTCACAAACGTTTCACTCTTTTGTCGCTGAGCTAATCAGTGGTGTACCATGACTTTGACTTAGCTCAGAAAGCCGAATCAGATCGAACCATCAGATTTCTAGGTGGGCTAACTGGTAATTAAAGTTAAATCAAATCAGCGACTTGAAATTTACACAGTTCAAGGAGATAAAATTTCATCACAGTTTCCTTTGGAAACCAAAATTAATGAGATCACAAGATATGATCTGCTTGATACCAGAAATGATAATCAAGAATATAATAATATCGCCTTAGGTTCTCAGGGGAACGTAGGACTTCAAGCTAGAGCTTTGAAGTTTTGGTTGCAGGGGTTGGGGTTGGGGTTGCTAATCTCACACCCAACCCTCCCTCTTTACGGGACTTACTATTGGCTTAGCGAGGTAAAGAAGTGCGTCGGCTGGTGATTGAAACCTGGACCACGTGTATCGCTGGCGAGCGCTCTACTGCTGAACCACTGACACAATAATCAAGAAGGCAAGCAGTAATTCGTCACACATTTTACTACAGATTGGTATGAGTAGATGAGTACCACTCACATCAGTCTGTAGTGCAGAATGAGAATTTGGTTTTTAAATTAGTGAGATGATTTTTTAAAAAGAATTTATGTGTCACACATTCACATGACAACTAGGTATATCTCATAACAGTCATAATCAAATAATGATCCCGCCAGTAGATAGATCTTATAACTCAGTTGTCAAAATGCCTTTCTCGTAATTTTGAAGGTTTGAATCCTGCCTTTTAGATCCAAACATCATCATCCATGAACATTGGACAACATTAGACAGTTAGCTAAACCAAGGTTATCTCAGTAGATCACATCAAATAATCTTATTCTTAGTAAGAATGAAGGCCAAAAAATATAAGTTGTACTGTGGTGGTGTGACACAGACAATCTGTGCCAACGGAATTATCATTCTCACATAGATTCCCACAGTTCAATTCATCATTAGCAGCAGAATACAATATATCTATTTGAAGATTCTATTTGATGTTAGAGACAGAATAATTTTCCCACGGTTATATACTGCATTGACAAAAGCATACTACGTATGTTTGAACATTCTATTTCATGTTGTTCGATGTAAACCGGAATCATACGTTCAGTGCTTGGTTAAAGAATATAAAGTGTAGGTATATAAACAGAGGTTGCATCAATGAAAAATATACCCTGGCTCCCGTGTTTTGCCTTCTGTTGTTACAGTACTATATTTATCTGATGATATTAGATGGTTGGAGGCAATCGGCAGGAAGCCTTGGACCTAGGTATATTTGCGGCATACAATTCACGAATTTAGCTGCACATTCAACACCGAATTAGTACCAATGTAGATTTCGTCAAAAACCAACAATAACTAAAGAATAGCTGAAAATACCCAGTTCAGAGTTTTACACCGCCATGGGTGCATGACGGCAGATTTCCATCACACAACTTAACAATTAAACAATTTATTTCATATAAAAGTAATTAGAAGACTGAATTTCAGTGGGAACAACTGTTTTCGTTCATATTCTTTGGGTTTCTGAACACAACAAAGACTAAGAAAGCTGAGATAATCAAGGAGGTTCTAGATTTAGAATAGGATACACAGTCACCATATCTTCACATTTCACAAAAACTTTTGAATACGGATGTGCGCTTACGGTGTCCTACACTTCTGCCACATTTCCTTTTATGAAGAAGAAAATAAACTGTGTTTATCGACGGATATTCCTATTATTTTTGATTAAACAGAGAATTCTTTAAAAGTATGTAATGCTGACTAAGCGACTCTACCGACACTCACGAAGAAGTTATGCAACAGATTGTGGGTATTTGTTGCCTGAAGTAACGACAAGCAGAGATATCCATCTAAATTATTCATTCTTATCGTTTCTATTTGGTTCCATTATAGATGTACTGATAATAATAATAATCTGCTTTATTCCAAAAAAACAGTGCTTATAATATAGCATGGAATTCTCAACATTTGTCACAACATTGCATCTCATTCACTTACAGTATGAATAAAATTAACCAGAGAAATTTTTCCACAGTAGGAATAAAGTTTTTTTAAAAATGTGCAAAGTACAAAATGAGAATAATAATTATAATAGTAATAATAATAATAGTGGGTTTGTTTCAAACAATATTTGTCGATACACTGTGTGGGAATTTTAGCATGTTATAGAGTTATTGTATCTAATGTTCTTTTGATATAGTATGGTGAAGGGAAAAACAAACAAAAAAACACAATTATAACAGAGCTTAAATGATGTTTACACAAAATAAAATGAGAGGATTATAAATATACGAATAATAATGATAACAGTAAAGCTTGGTGTTATAAGGGTGGAGAAAATTGTTGGTAAGATGGTTAGTTAGTCCATACCTGATACTATTTTGATCACATAAAATGCGTGCCAAATATGGTATCGTGGGCTATTTACACTTTGACGTGGGCGCATAAAGTCTTTTGAAATAAATTCTGATTTTACCTGAAGAGATACAACTTAAGTGTAGTATTCATTGTCTAGTTATCATTATTATTATTGTTTCCTTGAATTCCTAGAGGAACATAGGGCTTCAGCCGTGCGTCTCCATTGCGTTCCGTTCTCTGCTAGAGTCTTCACCTGGCTCCAAGTCTGCCCACACGCCTTCATCTCCTCTTCACATGATCTCCTCCAAGTCACCCCACCTTCTCACTGACGACCAACTCGCCACTTCCCTTTCGGGTTCCACTCGAGCGCTGGCTTGTCTAGTGATGTCACTTGATGGTTTGTTCCCTCAGAGTATGGCCAGCCAATCCATCTCAATTTCTTCCTGCCTGTTGGTTTCACAATCGGTTCCTTCTGTGTTGGTTCGCTCCCAGAGACCCCTCCCTGTTGCTGATCTTTTCTGGCTGGCCATATGATCTTGAGTATTGAGCGAATATAACTGTTGACCAAGGTCTGTAGTTTGTTTGAGATGCTCTTTATGACGCTCAGTGCAAGACTCTGATCCCTATAGTAGCACTGACTTCACATTGGAGTTGAAAATCTGGATCTTATTTTTGATGCTGAGTAGTGCTGTTGACCTCCACAGAGACTTGAGAGTAGTGAAAGCTTGTCTTGATTTTCCGATTCTTGTTTTAATATCCTCATCACTTCTGCCTGTAGTTGAAAGAATGCTTCCTAAGTAGGTGGGTAGATAAAGGAGGTTGTTTCTTTCAGGTTCCTTCCATTTATGCTAATCGTTGTCTTTAGTTGTTGCTGCTGTTGTTCTTGTCCAGGAATCTTCATCATCACTAGTTAGAGAGGAAAGATTCTTAGAGTACTTTATAGTCGTTTCAGTTAAGCACAGTGACAAAATACAGAGTCTTCTAGATATTCTGAGCTAAAAAAAAAATTTTCATTCAATATTCCCTTCTATACACAGTCTGGGTTATGCGTTTCTCTTCTGTCGTGATAATAAATTCTATACTAGAAAAGTGTCGCCATTAAATCGATTGACGCTTTATAAATCATTAAATTAATTTTTACTCAGCACGATAATATAGAATTCTTACTGTTTATTAAGAAAATAAACACACACACACACACACAAAACAACATATAATCAAGTTATATTGATTATTATTGTTATTATTACTCTCATTACTCTTTAGGTCAATATATTGATTTTACGGAACAGAACAGTAAACACAACTCTAACTGTTTATACAACCCTATTTCTTTTAATCACCTTCCCATAAGAATTAAAACCATTAATAATAACAACGGCAACCACTTTGTCTGTGTAAATCTTGATTTATAAGTGTGTGTGTTGTAATGTATTGAGTAATTATTCCGATGTCAGCATTTATAATATTTGCACAGTCGGGCATGAAGGTATTTATTCACTAAATGGCTTCATTAGAGAACCACTGAAAGCGAGGAATTACTGGAAAACCGTTTCGCCATTGTTTGGGACTCTTCATCAATACGCACTCTTGGTCCCACTAGGGATCGAAACCTGGATCTTCATGTTGTAGGCGAGTTTGTTAACCATTTAGCCGTGGGGGGTGGGTATTCAGCAGTCTATGAATTCCAACTTCTGCCAAGTCGCGATGTTTATCATCACTGACGGGCTCATCTTGTAAACTGGAGGCCTTGGATTCAACCCCCGGTGGAATAATGTGTGCGTATTGCTGTGGATTATCAAACAAGGACGAAATACCCACTTAGTACTCTCTGGCTCTGTAAATGGAGCCAGTTCGTGATGAAACTTGAAATCGATCAAATCCCTGCAAATCAATACTACAGAATTAATGACTGTTCATTTTGAAACTTGCCTTCATGCTTAAAGATGAAGACGATAAATAAGTCAGTCTCATGACTATTTATAAGACCATATAAGATCTACAAGTGTTCATCAGATAGCGATATCATGTTAGTCACCACTGTATGGGAATGTTCAACCTCGTTTATCGTAACATTACCTACCTCATTGGCTTTCAAATGGGAGCCAGTTCTAGTTGAAATCTTGTTTGAATGCTCTGCACATGGTCTACTGTCAGTGAAGTTGCCACTTAAAATAATTGTGGCGTAAAGACTGATCAGCATTAGTCTTAGTGGTCGCTATTATATTAACATTTAGTTTACAGAAAGATAGATAGATATAATTACCCGCCTCCGTAGTATTTATTCTGTATATCAGATCACCTATAGTGTGGTAAGTAAGAATGATATTTTCAACTCTTTGATTTCGATTAATTTTAAGGTGAATTTTGTGACACACCAACTGATTAGAGAATGAGGTTCATCATAACGGATATGAGTCATTGTATGATATGTGGCACTATTCAGGAGTTCACAAATGACTGAATGGTGACGTGTTTAAGTCACAACCTTAAGGTCTTCGGTTGGACAGATTACAGGAGTCATAGGTAAAGATCACTGAATAGTCTCATGCGAGGACTAAAGACCTGGTGACCGTCGCCCCCTTGCTTTTAACTTCCGCCTCTTTTTCTTCTTCTGCTTCAAATGATGTCACTTTTGGGAATGAAATTTACCATGTATGGAGGATATAGCTAAGAAGCATATTGTGCTTATTAGACTTTCGTTTCACTTATCAAGCAATGTTACCTATCAGATTAGAAAAAGATTATTAGTGGTTAGACCTCTGTTTATTGAAGTTTAGACTTGTCGAAAGATGGTAGGCATTAATAGTAACTGAAGTCTCTTTGTGATAGTAAGCAAGCAATGTCTTAACATTTTCACATATTTTCATTTAGTTATTGTGTCTGGTGGCCCATTGACCAGTGTTCATCATACTATATTATGTTGATATCACTTCTCTTGTACAATTTGTGCAATTCCAAAGGGTAGCTGTTTTTACACATCGTTCTATCTGTTTGCTGTTTATCACACTACAATACCTTCTATTCACATTATCCGTAAACACCATAGTGAATAAGTCTGAGTATTAGTTTTACACCAGATACATTCTGTGTACATTACTCTATTGATTTTTGACTATGACCTTAAATTGCAATGTGTGTACACATGCGTACTTGTTTGATGACCATTGTGTCAGTGTTGTATACGCATAGTGGGCTGTTGAATAGACAAAGTATCCTGTCAATTTTTGTACACTGGTTACACCGATAGAGATCGGTATATAGATTGGTAGATAAACAGTTAAAGTTACACTAGTCATGCATACAACCTAGCAGCGTTTTGAACATCACAAAGTAAAGAAATATGAGAAGATAAATGAAGGTAGCGACGATATCAAAGAAATAAGAATAAAGCAATGATAAGAGAGGACATTATTTATGTGAGTGATAAAGTTATGGTAAGGAAGGCAGAGATAAATGTTTTAAAAAAACAACAACAACAACAGTAGGTATCGACTGGTGTGCATTTTATGCCTTTATGCGAAACTGGTCCGGTTTCTCTCGATACTTTAATGATAAGATATGGACAGTGAGCTTAGCTACTTCAGATATGAATTGAAATACTTTCTGACAACTCAGTCTGTTCGTAGTATAGTGTAGTGTACTTTATAGCGGTCCCACAGGACTTCAAGCTAGAGCTTTGAAGATTCAGTGGCAGTGAGTTTTTTCACGGGACGGGGTTACTATCCTCAGGCCCAGTCTTCCCTAGTTACCGGGCTTACTAGCATCTAAGTGAGGTAAAGGAGTGCGTCGGTGGCCGGGGATTGAATCCCGAACCAGTTGCTTTGTTCGTCAGTGTCCTACCACTGATATATCCTACCACTGAACTAACGAAGCACAGTCTAAGAATTAAGTGAAAGAATATTCTCTGCATACCCTGACAATCTCAATTTCAGTCTTTCTCAGAATAGTTGGGTCACTTTGTTGAATTATCTAAAATTATAATGAAATAGACAGGAGACCAGTAGTTCAACGAAGAGTCTCTTTTCGGTCAGTTCATTTTCGAAGCTGTACAATCGCAAATATATATGGTTGTTTTGTATGTGTGTGTGTACATTAAATTTGCCAAACGAAAATGCAATTATTGAGTTCAGACGAATTAAATGTTGATATAAGAGGGTAGTAACAAAAGTGATGAGTTGACACAAACGATTGTTAAAGAAGAGTTACGTAATAACATGACTAGTTTTATGAAAGAGTTGTGCTCAGGGTGTATATAGAAACGAAATAACATACGGAATTACGCAAGAGTTTTAAGTAGTTAGAAAAATAAGCATACAAGCAAAAGTTGAGTCAAATCAACAGAGTTGTTACCATGACAGTAGAAATGGTTGAATAATTTTCTTTTGTATGCATAGTTCTGGTTCATCCAACTGAATGGCTAGGGCTTCTGCAATGCAAAGAAGACAGAAACGTATTGTCTTTGGCAGGTTGTTCTTCACTTTGTAGATTACTTTGAAGGAGGCGTTTGTTGAGATGGAATGCACCATTGGTGACGACATGTTCAATTATTGCACTCCTTATACGGCCACTACTTTAGTTACTACCCTCTTATATCAAAATCCAATTCATCTTAACTTACTAATTGTATTTTCGTTTGGCAAATTTAATGTACACACACATACAAAACAACTATATATACTTGCGATTGTACAGCTGTGAAAATGAAATCGCTGAAAAGAGACTCTTCGTTGAACTACTGGTCTTCTGTCTATTAATGTTCGAATGGGGATTTTTCATAATTTAAAATGAAGTAATTATCCAGTTATTTTTGGCTCTATAAATGAATCAAATCGGTGAAATCGAAACAGCATCAAACCGTAAAGTTTGTCGACTGCCTGGTCGGTATCCATGAGATGTTAGGAGCCCGTAGCTTTAGACTTATGGTGACATAGCTTAAAATCATTCCCAAAGGCTCAAATATATTCAGTCTTTGTATTCTCTCAGATCCATTGAGTCCTCATGTTTATCGATGTCACTTTTCTTTTAGCCGTACATTTCTACTGAGTATAGTTCCTTTGAATTTTGTTTTTCTTTTCTCTATCTTTGTGTACTACATTAAGTGTAGCAACTTGAACTGTTACGCTTGCGTACAATGTTCTACATTGAAAACTCATTCAGTCCGTCAGTCATATACGTGTAATGACACTTAGATATGACTGAACTTGACCTATGAAGACCATAAGGACTAGTTTTCATCTCCAAAAAGCTGTAGATACATTATTACTAACAAAAGAAAAGGATACTAAGCTCTAATTCTGAGCAAAACACATCCTGCTTTACCGTATTGATTTTAAAACAGGAGTATGTAATGAGATCACCTTAGTAATCTATCAGTCAATATAATATTCATGAATATAACCGAGAAAGTCAAGTTTCTTTTTTACACTCATTGTGTATCAACTGAAGTATGAGGCTTCAAGCTTTGAAGTTTCAATGGCGTCGGTGTTGTTCCCTTACCGAGTGGGGTTGTCAGTCTGGCATCAAACCTTCCTTCAATTTTATAGGCTTACTAGATTAGGTTTAATGAATGCGTGGATATGGAATGGTACGTTGTACCACGTGAAGGCTTAACGGGCATTCTGCAGTTGAACTGTTGATGTACAAACCGTTGTCTATCAGGTCACTGTTTTCTACGTCGTACTCAATAAATTAGCAGGACAAGATAAGTTATTAGGGAAAGTATAAGTATCTAGAAAATGAAGGTTAATTGTTTTCCCATGAGTCATTTTCATCCTGATTTAAGACTTACTCATAATGGATACTCACATGATCCTTCGAGGAAGTGACGTCAATAATTCCATTGTTTAGCTTTTGTTTTTTGAAATTTCGCCCATTTTGTCGCATCATGATTCATTGTATCTGTGGTTCAACGGCCGACACACTCCGATACCTCATCTAACCAGTAGTAATTCCAGAAATGAAGAAAGGTTGGGCGGCGGGGGGAGTAGAAATAGCACTCTGTAAAAAAACAAAACATCGACTCTAATGAAACTTCAAAAACTATAAAGGCTTATGTTTCATTAAGAGTGCAAAAGAGGGTGGAAAAAACAAACGAAACGAAAATAATTCATTGTCACTGTCGGTAAAATTCTCTTTACATTAATCAGAGTGAATTAACCCCATTGATAGTGAAATTATGATCAAAAATTAAAATAAATCACGAATGAATTCAATTAAGCGAGAGAGAGTTTGTAATAAATTGACTGAATGAATTTAATAAAGTAGTCTACATCCTGATATCGATTTTTTTTGTTTTGAAAAATCTGAAATTAGTATACGTTCTGACCATAAATATATTCACTTATAGAAGATAATGTACGATAAAGAAAGATGAGATAAATAGAATTGTAATTTTTTCGGAAAAATAATTCTTATTTTGACTGTTATTTATTTACTTGTGGATAGACGTCAGTTTAGTTTAATAAATTAAACAAATAAAAAGCGAACAGCTTACAGAATGTCGCATATTTTTGATTGGAGACTAGTCAGTAATGTGTCTAGTCCTATCTTCGGTGCAGACTGAATTCTATCAGTCAAGCTTGCAATGTGCCCAGCATGCTTGCCATCACGGTGCACTGTGAATTGTTGGTATTAGATGGTTGGAGGCAATCGGCAGGAAGCCTTGGACCTAGGTTTCGTGATAGTTGGCGCTCGTCAGCAAGGCGTATCAGTGGTAACGTCTCTGACTGCAGCACTGGGTGGCGCGGGTCCGAATCTCAGAAGAGACATGAGTTCCTTCGAGGTTGCAGATACGCCTTGTTGATGAGTGCCAGTTCGAAGCCTTCCTGCCGACTGCCTCCAACCATCTAATAATACTGTATCTTCTGAGGTTATAACTGGTAGACTCTACCATAACTGGAAAAATCCCTATTTATTCCAGCAGAAACCCATGCAACCAGCGAGTTGAAAAAGATACTAAAAGAACACCACTTATCTATTATTCCACTGAATAATATCAAATGAGCTAAATGTATAAATATTATGGTGTTGGATGCGTTACTAATTTGGATTTGTAGGTAGTATGTTGTGTGTGATATCTGCTTCAAGAATCTGAATTAACGAAGTGACAGATTCCATTATGAAGAGAAAAACATGAAAGATCTTAGTGGAACAATACAGGAAGCATGGAATGAAGACAATGGAAGCAGAATGCGAATAAATGCTGCAAATTTAAGTTTGAATGAAGGTTTTTGTATATCGCCATATTATTATTATTTCCTTTAGTTCCTAGAGGAACATAGGGCTTCAGCCGTGCGTCTCCATTGCGTTCGGTTCTCTGCTAAAGTTTTCACCTGGCTACAAGTCTGCCCACACGTTTTCATCTCCTCTTCACATGACCTCCTCCAAGTCAACCTTGCACTGACGACCAACTCGCCGTTTCCTTTTCAGGTTCCACTCGAGCAATGGCTTGTCTAGTGATGTCACTCACTTGATGGTTTCCTCAGAGTGTGGCCAATCCATCTCCATTTCTTCCTGTCTATTTGTTTCACAATCGGTTCCTGCTCGGTTGGTTCGCTCCCAGAGACCTCTGTTGCTGATCTTTTCTGGCCATCCATCTGATCTTGAGTGGTATTGAGCGAAGACAACTGTTAATGAAGATCTGTAGTTTGTTTGAGATGCTCTTTATGACGCGCAGTGCAAGTCTCTGATTCGTATGTTAAGTAGCACTGACTGACTTCACATTGGAGTTGAAAATCCGGATGTTATTTTTGATGCTGAGTGCTGTTGACCTCCACACAGACTTGAGAGTAGTGAAAGCTTGTCTTGCTTTTCCGATTCTTGCTTTGATATCCTCGTCAGTTCCGTTCTCCTGAAGTTGAAACGATGCTCACATGTAGGTAAAAGAGGTTGTTTCTTTCAGATTCCTTCCATTTATGCTGATTGTTGTCTGTTGTTGTTGCTGTTCGCCAGGAGTCTTCATCACCTCTGTTTTCTCTATGTTCACCTGAAGTCCTATCTTTGATGCTTCTTCTGCCAACTTGTTGCTTTTCGGTTACATATCTTCCAGTTTGTGGGAAATCAGACATATATCGTCGGCTGGGCCAGACAGACTCAATTCAGGTTTTAGACTTTAACCAATGGTTGGATTGATTAGTGAATGTTCCATGTGCACGAAGCATACTACTTCAAAGTTTGTCATAAAATAAAGATAATGATAAGCCAACTAAACTATTGATTATAATTATTTATTCCGTTAGGTTATGAGTGGAACATAGGGGTTCAACAGCACAATTCTATTTCATCTTGTTTCTTTTGTGCAGTCATCTTTAGCTGACTCCACGACTGTCCGTAGATTCTCATCTCCTCGTCCTTCTAATATCATCTCATCGCTATCGTCTCCTGTTCGGGTATCAATCTAGGGCTTGGCATTCGGTGTCACTTAATGGTCCCCTCAGAGTGAATGCAATATACCTCAGTTTTCTTTGACATGCTTGTCGAGAGATTGGTTCTCAGTTCGTTATTTAGATACTCAATGTACAATAGATAGGCTCAATGATTTAGTGAATAACGCTCTGACTCATAAAACAATAAGTGCTGGATTCGAGTCTCAATGAGAACACAATCAATCATATAAGTAGTAAATCCCAAAAGGGATGGAATTACCGTCCTGAATTCTATTCCTAGTTAGGGTGAATCAAATAAAATTTACTTGACTCTAACTGACTACAGAAATAATAATCATTTATCGAATTGTTAATCGATTTATTCTTTGCTGTTTCTGATAAACTATAGGCTTCAAAATAAACCTTCATAAACAGAATACTCTCTGGAACTTTATAAAATTGCTTTTATCCTAGAAAAAAATCTATGTTGACCATTTCGGATAAGATGACAGATATTTACCCATTTATTGGGTGTGAATAATACCAATGTACTAATGCTAGCTTGGAAATGACCTACCTGAAAATCTAAGAAGAATTCGTGAGATATTTGCTCCATCATTTTAGGTGTGACAATAACACTGATCGAATGGTGATCACACAAAAGTGAGAGTTGATCGGTCATTAGATTCCAACCCTATGGTTGAATGACAAACATCCTATTTGTTGGATATGATCTCTTTTAGGAGCACAATTGTGTACCCATGAAGAGTCTTAAACCAGGACGAAACAGTGGTCAGTTGCTCTGTGAGTTTCATTCACTACCCCTTAATAATAGTTCGGAAATAACACTTTGTTGATACACTTTCCTTGGGGTAATACAATTCACTTTAGGCAGGATTTATGACAGATTCATACCAGTTGAGCCTCTGTCCCATGCTGAAAAGTATTTAATGATCACTGGAAAAATTGTCTGTCATCAGGTAGACCGAAAATTATTGATCAAGGCTCTAACAAAACGATAAAGCTAACCGAAATATGTATATGTGAGTGTAATAACCGAAAGACGGACACTATACACTGAATAAATGAAACTAAGCGGATCATCGTCATTCTGAGCTTCAGAGCACATAAGTCAACGGAAAGATCTCTTTCCGTAACTCCACTTTAAAGTTGAACAGTTATTTAAAGGGTCTATATAGACGATGCATGTTGACAACAGATTTCATAGATAATTATCAATCAATAATGAAAAAAGTCGAAGTGAATGAGAAATAATGAATAATCTTATGTAATAAAGAGGGTTGACAACTAATTTGCCTAAGTGATGAATAGTCATACGGTAGTAACTGGTAGGAAACAAAAGGACACAGGATTGAAAATGGGTTACAAAATTGAAAAAGTGAAAAAATAAAAGGACTGCATAGATTTTGTTATGCTCGCCAACCAAGCATGTGGTTCAAGGTTCCATCCCCGGACGACGCACTCCTTTACCTCTCTAAGCCAGTAATAAGACTGGTTGGTAAAAGAAAGAATGTTGGGCACGAGTCTAGCAGCTACATCCCCTAAAAGTAAACACCACTGCTACCTAATCACAGATGATATTTTTAACTGTGGTGGACTGGATTATGCGTCAGACTGTGCACAGGGAGCGAGGAGACAGGAGTACGCTGGACCACCGATGAGAAGACTTTAGAAGATCTGGATTTCGCAGATGGTATGTCACATGTCGCATTAACTCGAAGACTTACAGGCGAAAACCAACAAAGTGGCTGGAGAAGCAGCCATAAAAGACAGGACAGCAAGTGAACATAGAGAGGATGGAGGTATTGAAGATAATCAACCGCCATCAAAAACAACAACCAGCACCAGTCACCATCAGCGGGAGAGATTTAACAGAGGTTACCTTCTTCACTTATCTAGGAAGCATCGTTTCAACTACAGCCAGCGGAACGGATGAAGATGTAAAAGTCAGCCAGAATCGGAAAGGCAAGATACGCCTTTAACAGTCTGAAATCAGTTTGGAAATTTTCTGCACTGCACTCAGCATAAACAATAAGATTCAGATTTTGAAAACCAATGTGAAGTTAATCAGTGCTTCTCTGTGGGTCAGAAACTTGCACTGTGTGTCACGAAAAGCATTTCCAACAGCTGCCTTCACTGGCTCCATACTGAAGATCAAATGGCCAGCTGGCCAGAAAGAATTAGTAACAAGAAACTCTGACTGGGAACAAACAAACCAAGAGCCAATCGCTCAACAAATATGTAGGAGAAAATGGAGATGGATCGAGCATACATCGAGGAGACCGTCGAATGACATCGTGCTCAATTCAGGTCATTGCTAGATTGGAATCCCAATGGGAAGCAACGAGTGGATCGTCGATGTGAGGGTGACATGGATGAGGTTGTGTAGCGAGGAGGAGATAAGAGATTGTGGGCAACCGTGGTCCAAGCTGATGAGGACGGCAGAAGATAGGACAAAGTGGAGATGTGTTGTTGAAGCCTTATTTTCCACTGGGAACGTAAAGGAATAAGAAAAGATTTTTACACAACAATCAAGGAAAATAAAGTTGACACTAAGACTACGGTAGTGACAGAGGCTAGCTAAAATGCTTCTCAACACAAAGTTCAGAGTTTTTCCTTATTGATCACTAAAACTCCAACTGCTTATTAACAATAAGACCGCATCTTTGGTGTCAATTAACATTGTATATATAAATCACTAAATAACTATATAGTGTCGAAGTGAAGTTACAAAGTTACAAAAAGAGTTCTCCTGGAATTTTAACTTTCATCTACAAAGTATACCGTATACTATGAATAAATCAATATCATTAATGCAACACAAGTGTAATAGTTACTATGATTCAGTTTATAGGTTTCGTGACTATCTCGATTTGATTCCGTTGTAGATTTCATCAAGAAAGAAACATGAGTATCATTGAAGACAAATGAACACTTGACAGCAGTTTTATTTTAGTTCGGAACTCCTTTGCAGTGCACACCCATGACCACATCATGGAAACATACTCAGGTTATAAGGCTAGCTTTCTGACTATTCATCTGGTGGGTCCGAATTCAAATGATCCATGTATTTTACCTTCAGTTAATTTGTGATATAGCTCTATCGTCTAGCAATGTCATCGATGAACATCCACTTTTCCCTGATATGGTGGATCCGGTTGGTTATGGCATCTCACTAGAATTCCAGGGATTTTAATCACAGTAGTCATTAATGAGATAGAGATTGCTTGTCAAGTCATGAGTTTTTTGGTTTGTAGTGATTCTCTAATTGATGTGGGTTCGGGACAAAATCTACATTGAAAATATCTTCTAATGAACACTTTTCACAATGAACTGTTTTGATTTTTGCTCAAATTTTTATTTGCAAAACTATTCGATTAGATGATCATTCATTTCCTTCTTGAAAGAGAGAGAGAAAGAAGAGAATGACTGAGTTGTAATCATATTATTGATTAAATATTATTCGTTTACAGCAGAGTAAATTATACCGAAAACTCCTGAAAGATATTTATTTACAGGCGAAAAGAATCTTAGCTAATCATATAAAAACAAAACGAACAGTTTTGTTAGCTTAGAATGGTCTCCATCGGTCATGTAAGCCAGATTATGCAAATGATTAACTTACACACTAGTCTTAATAGTCTGTACCGATCAATTTATCGATTGAAATCTACTGATCCATATTTGTGGCTTTTAGCTAATCATTATATCTTCTATTGAGAATATTTCATTTGTAAAGACTAGATGAATTTCAGTGTTCACAAAGGCCGATATCTCTTGAATTGACAGAAGTAAGAATTTGTGCGTCAGTGAATCTCAACGAAGTGTATGAATAGTAATATGCTTACCTAGTAACCAGAAGGTCGTGGCTTCCATTTCTTTTGAGAGGTATTAACGCATTCTAATAGACATTTAGATTTTAATTTGTCTCATCCGTTAACTGTTAAGGTAGGCTTAGTTAAGTGTTTAACAAACCAAGCCATAGCACTAAGTAGCACAAAAAAGACCTAAATGATGAAATAAAACAGATAGAAGAGGCGTTGGTGTTAAATAACTATCTTATAAAAATCATAAGGAAGATCACTAAAGGCCAAAAACAAAATAAAAATAATTGTAGAACTGGTAATGATAACATAAATAAGAGAGAATATAAGTCATCCACTGTAATAACATATAAGGAGGGGACATCTGAGACCCCACGTAGGATTCTTAATAAAGCAGGAATTAGGGTGGCATTCAAACCTTCAAACTCACTCAGAGACAAGCTTTGTACGTTAAAGGACCCAGTTGACCCAATTAGACAAAATATTATAATTTACGAGTTGATGACGGACTGATATCAGTTAGAGAACCATTGAAAACCAGGGAGTACTGGACAGCTGCTGTTTCATCCTAGTTTTTTGGGAATCATCGGCAGTACGCACCCACCGCCAGGGTTCGAACCCAGGACCTTCCGGCTACAAGGCAAGCTCGTATACCATTCAGCCACTGGGACCCAACCCGATTCAATGGCTCACGAATTGGTAGAAGTTAGAATTCATGAGCAGCTGTCCAGTACTCCCTGGTTTTCAATGGTTCTCTAACTGATATCAGTCCGTGATCAACTAGTAAAACATAACTAATCCTTACAAACCAAACTATAGATAATATAATTTACAAAATACCCTGCAATGACTGTGAGTTAAGTCAACTACATAGGTCAAACTAGTAGGTCGGGGGTAGTCAGATTATCAGAATATAAGAATTTAGCTAAGGTAAGAATGGTTGACCCTGAAAAGATAAGTAATTTGGAAAAAAGCTCAGCAGTTGCACTTCACGCATTCACAAACAACCACACAGTAGGGTGAGAGATGGTTAAAATTCTAAAGAGCAACATAGGTAGGTGGAGAGAGAGGTTGATTACGGAATCTTTGTTCATTGAGTCTACACCTAATACATGCAACAGAAATGACTCAATGCAAATACCAGAAATATGGGAGGTATTATTACCGCCGGTCAGTCAAATCAGAAGAGGATGATAAATAGTCTTAAAATTCTATTTCCATTCAAGCAAATCACAACATTCTAAGAAGTAACTTATTGTGACTATAGAAACACTCGTTTTATTTCCCATCTGAATGTAATTGATCAATAACAGTCGTATTATTATTCCTAAATGTACATTATCTCATATTGAACTTTATTCCAATATCTAATCGATTCCACACATGTATATAAATGAAGGAAAAAGTTGTGTTGAGTAACTTGATATGATTATGAGCAATAGTTTATGTATGAATGTATGACTTTACGGTTTTGAAGACATAATTGTATTATTCATTTACGGGCAGGAAATACCTGGAATGCTGAGTTTGTACCAGTGATACGACTAAAATATAAGTGTGAATCAAATCTCCATGGTCACTATTACTAAACGATCGTTTTAGTGTTTATTAGTGACTTGCTTCAAGTAGAATCAACCTGAATACTGGTGAAAAGGTATCAGCATGATGGTTGACCATAGTGAGTTTGAGGACATCTAGTTGGACTTAACAGTGAATGACACTGTCATTATCTTATCAGTTGTTAGATAATGGAAATCAGCAACCTTTAAGCTATCTGTTAATGGCTTACAAGTATATCAAGGTTTCCTCGAAATCTGATAACTTCGTTTGTACTCACTGCTTAGAAGTTTCAAATGAAAGTTGAATCTGTATTTGAATAATACTGCCTCCTTGTTTGATAATTTCTACCTTTTCTTTGAAAATAATAAAAGCTGTAAGAAAGTTATTACCTTGAGTACAACGACCTTCATATGCCAATCAGTAGGGTATGTTATTGTCTGAAGCAAACTTGAAAATTTTCCTTCCTGAGAAATCTATATTCACCGTGTAAAATATTGTCTATCTTCTCTCCTCCATGTTCTCCTCTCCATCCTCGTTCTCGTCGTCCTTCCCCACACCTCATCATTATTCTCTTTCGCCTCGTCATCATCATTCTCCCCACTTATTTGTCTTTCTCCATTGTCTTATCCTCCTTTCCCTAATCATAGATTCTTTTGTATTGAACACAAAACTAATGGTTAAGCATGCCAGTCCATCCCGAATATTATAATGAGTTAGAGATGATAAATGAAGCTCTCATACTGACTCAAATGACCAGTCTTAGGATTATCACCGAAGCTGATGGTTTGTCACCCAAGAGTATCAATGTTATAACTGCTGAGGAAGCCAGACTAAGATGAAATAGCTGTCCAGAACTCTCTGGTTTTCCAGTAGTTCGTGATCAAACCTATAGACGAGAGCTGTTCAACTGTTTACACTGCCCTGTATTGATTATAAAGTCAAATCTTTCTGTTCTAGTTATCCTTAGGTATAGGTAGTGCTGGTCGCATCTCTGAGCCTCAATACTTACGACTGATGGACTTCAGTGAAGAGGAAACATATCTTCTTACTGAATATTTAGGTTTGTTTTTTCCTTAAAAACTTACTCCTTTATCTTTTTCATTCGAGATTATACAGGTAAGGCTGGGTTAACTTGTTATTATTGAGACAGTTTGATACATCCTTATTTCAGAAGACTCATTTTAATGTAATAGTGGTGAATGATAACTAAGGTTGAGGCGTCTGGCAATGGTTTGAATCTCTGTTGAACTGCATTCACTCTTACACCTGTTACACTAACATTAGTCTTTTCCACTAAGATTATGTAAGACAATTACAGAAATAACTGACTGTATCTTTAATTCATTATTTTTCCGAAGTAAGAGTGGTGGGTGTCGGCGGCTTAGTGGTAAAATGTTCACCAACCATGTACGTTATATACGGGGGAAGGGTTGATTACCAGCTAACGCAATCCTAAACCATGCCTAGTTTACTAATCAATGATAAGCCAGGAAAAGAGGGGAAGTTGGGTGTGAGAATAACAACACCACTCCATAAAAGCAACATGGTTAATGAAAATTAAGGATTTTAAACCTGAAGTCGTAATTTTCATTCGAAACTCAATGGAATGAAAAAAAGAGGGGTGAACAAATAGCTATACGAAAGTTCATGATTATTGAAGTGGTATTTTTAAATACTATAATAGTGGCTCTATTTAGGAACTGATGCAGTGGAACGTTATTATTATTATTACTATTCTCTCCTTCAGTTCCTAGAGGAACATAGGGCTTCAGCCACACGTCTCTATTGCGTTCGATTCTCTGCCAACGTTTTCACCTCATTCCATGTCTACCCACATGATTTCATTTCCCCTTTACATCACCTCCTCCATCTCACCCTCTCACTGACGACCAATTCGCCGCTTCCCATTCGGGTTTCACTCAAGTGATGGCATGGCGTGTGATGTCACTTGATGGTTTGTTTTCGCAGAGTATGGCCAATCCACCTTCAATTCCTCCTGCTTATTTATTGCACAGTCGGTTCCTGCTGAATAAATTCGTTCCCATAGATCCCTCCCTGTTGCTGATCTTTTCTCGCTGGCCATCTGATCTTGAGCGAAGTACTGAGAGAAGACAGGTTTTGTTGAAAGTGTGTAGTTTGTTCGAAGTGCCCTTCGTGACTCGGCACCAAATCTCTGATTCGTTCAGTCAGTAGTACTGATTTCACATTGGAGTTGGAAATCCAGACCTCATTTTTCATGCGGAATGCTGTTGACCCTCACGTAGACTTGAGAGAAATGAAGGCTTGCCTCGCTTTCCCGATCCTCGTTTTGATATGCTCATCAGATCCATCCGCCTGCAGTTGAAACTATGCTTCCCAGGTAGGTAAAGGAGGTTTCTTATTTCAGTTTTCCCCCATTTATGCTGATTGTTGTCTGTTGTTGTTGCTGTTGGCCAGGAATCTTCATCACCTCTGTCTTCTCTATCTTCACCTGAAGGAAGTCCTATGTTTGATGCTTCATCTGCCAACTTGTTGCTTTTCACTTGCATATCTTCCAGTTTGTGGGAAATTAAACATATATCATAGGCGAAGTCCAGATCCTTCATGTTTTTTGTGTGGGTTCATTTTATGCCTGTTTCCTCTGTCTGTTGCATTATCTAGTCTATCGCAATCAGAAAAATCATTGGAAATAGTAGGCAACCTTGTCTTACTCCCGTAGTGAAACATAATATTGAACGTAATTCGTATGATGGTAGTTTTCTTTAGATCAATGAATGTTCAACTCTCATAAATGTACTTTAATGTAGTCGCGTACTTTCTTTCTATTTTTTTAAAGAAATACCTTTTAAATAGTGAACATTGAAAGTGAATTTTGAAACCTTTTATTCCATAGAAATATTCTTAAAATAGGTTAGATTAATTAATTAATTTCAGTTAATTCGTGATGAAAACTAGGACTATAAGTTAGCTGGTCGATACGATAAACTTATCTTTTATACTCTTGTCGCCACCCAAAGCATGCTTTTATATAATTAATATTATTCCTTAAGGTTCCGAGTAGACGGTTCCACGATTGCCTGAAAGCCTTCATTTCATCCCGGCACGATCTCCTCGATGTCACACTTGGAAATCCAACTCATCATTTTGGGTTCCACATGAGGTTATGTGGCATGATGTCACTCAGTGATCTTCTCAACATATGTCTAGTTCATCTCTGTTTTCTCCTGTGTATCTGTTGGGTAATAGGTCGCACTGCCAGAGTTCCTTGTTGCTTATCTATTCTGCCCATCGATTTGATCGTCAGTATCTAGCCAGTGAAGGCAACTGTTGATCAAAGTCTACAGTAGTCTGTTGTGAATGGTATTTATGACTCACCATATCTGTGGATCATACAGAAGTACTGACTTGATATTACCGTGTTTAAAATTCGGATCCTGCCTAGTTTACTAGACGATCTGAAGCATAAAAATAGAGGGCCTAGAGTTAGCTACCCGTTTCAATTCAGATTTCATCACGAATTGACATCGATGAGGGAATCACTAGAAACCAAGCGTCATTGGATGACTGTCTGAAAGTCTTCAGTACTTTTCATCCAGTACATTTTGATTTTTTATGACTCTCTAACTAATTTCATTTCGTGATGAGATCTAAATTGAAAATGATGCTTTAATTAAGCAGACTGAAAGTGGAAATTAAGGTGAAACTGGTCTAGTGATCGTCTTCCCTATTCAAACTGAAACCCTGTAACCATCATCTTGAATAATATGGTGTCATTCAGTAAACTGAAAGTATCACAATAACTGCCTGTTATCCATCTAGTATCGATTGTTATTCATTGACATTTTTGCTACTCTGATGGATAGCAGTTTGTCGTTTAACGTGATTAGTGTTCATAAACCCAAGAAAGTGTCTCTTGGATATTACTTCTTACTACAATGGAACCAGTGTGTCGGTGGCATAGCGGTTAGGATGCTCGCCGACCATGAACATGGTCCGGGGTTCGATCCCCGGCCGACGCACTCCTTTACCTCGCTTAGCCAGAAATAATGCTGGTAAAGAGGAAAGGTTGGGCATGAGGCTAGCAACCCCATCCTGTAAAATAAACACTGCTACAGAAACTTCAAGCCTCTAGCTTGAAGCCCTATGTTCTACTGGGGAACGTGAAGGAAAAAATAAATAATAATAAATACAATGGAACTAAAAATGCCAGTGTGCAAATAGACACTTTGAAAATCAGGATTATCAATCAACAAAACACATACATGAACTCCACTCATTGGTGTATCTTTTTTTCTGAGCAGTTGTTATCATTGTTAGTGTTTTCTTTATTGACTCATCTTTTCATATGTTTATAATACACCATGTACCAACTGGAATCGTTACGTTGTAATTGTAACAAATTCTACATTTTTCTTATTATTACTACTACTACTATCTGTTTTCTGTTTAAACTATTTTAGTTTAACCTGATTCTTGTTTGATTGAACAAGTTACTTCTAAAAAAAAACTTTTTTTTATCATATTCTGTCTAACACTCACTCAGTTAGTCTTTTTTCATGCACACATATTTCACAATGTTAAGGTCTGATCTTTGTACTGGACTGCGGATTCCAAGGGTTCATTTATTGTGGCAACCGTCAAGGTTATTTCTGTTTATGATAGCCTTTTTTATGTCTGTGATAGCAAGTTTAATTCTCTATTTATTTATCTTATTTATAACTTGGAATTCCAATCAACTTGATCAATGGAATTTAATACTTTATTCAGCTATTGTAATTATCAGTAGAATTTACAACAGAAGGTTTTTCACACTCCTTATGACTGTTTCAGTGATCTGGGAAGATAAAGTCTACATAAAATGTGTACTATGAGTAACTAAAATGAATATCCTAAAACAGTTACACATTTGAGTATGACAGTGTAACTGTAGAAGACAACAGGCTTGGTAATGGAATGTTTACTGGGAACTTGATATACACACACACATCAGGGAAAGATCGTCATTTGCACAAATCTTCCGTGTTGTGCTACTTCTGTCTTTCCTATTGTGTTATTTTTTACTGCTTTTCCTGTCACCCATTGTTTGCTACAATACTGGTTGATTTTCTCTCTTTAGCGTCAAATCTATCTCTCTGCTATTTGGTGTTTATATGCCGATGAATGTCTCTGTATATACTACTGATAAATCTTATCAGCAGCACACTCCATAACAGTATTAACAATGGCCTATCGCTTCCATCGAATAAATGAGTGACTAGGGTGGATACTTTATAATCACAGTTACTCACTATATTCATGACTTAAATAGCCATCCTGATAACTGTATTTCCCATACCTATTGGAAAGCCTGAGGTAACGACAACTGATTATTCACAGGTGCACTGCAGTGTGGGTCATAATATTCGTGTACCGGAAGCAACTCTCCATCAGGACTATTGTGTAATAGAAGCACACTAACACGTACTTCAGGAAACAAGACTGCAACAGCCAATACACATTCCTTTGACACACACACACATCAGCTTGTGATTTGACTGGCTCTGTCGAAAGCCTTTACAGAAAGCTACTTTGGGAATACCATAAAATGGGCCGCTCACCTCTAATCACTGTTTTTCCAAACAGCTATGAAGGGACGACTCAGGGATCCCAGTAAAATTGTACTTCCCTTGGTTATCAAACATGCCTTATTTGTGTTAACGCTTTTAAATAAATTGGATTTCCCAACATTTATGGAAAATTTATAAGCAATCATGAATCCCCTTTATTTAAATCAAAGTACTTTCTTTTCTAGTTACCACACCCCAAAATATGTGAGATGGTTGGTGTTATTGTTGGATTAAATGACCCTTATTGAAAATTGTCAAAATCACGCTAAACACGTCATGGGGAATAATTGATGCTTTGGTTTAATTTCATTGAAAACCAAGAGGCTAAACTATGAGATGACTGACTGGATAAGTTGAAGTGACTGTTGGTGTCCAGAATGCCTATCAATGTCCTCTTCAGACACATTTACATTCTGATATTACTTTGTTAATAGCGGCTAACAGTGGAATCCCAGACTCAGATTTCAATAGGAACCCCACATCACTCACTGTGGATGACGAGTCCCATATACGACAAGATGTCCATTCTGAATTCGAATGCCAGCTGCAAACAATAAAAAAAAACATCATGTTGAGCTTAAAGCACTGTCCTGCAATCCATATCAGGAGCTTGCATGACAACGGAGACCAAGCATTTGCGTCCAACAGAATCAATCAAAGTGACATACAAAAATCACTTCAATGCATTCGGATAATCGTCTCCAATTTTCGGCCAACTGACAATCCATAGGTTGTTTTTTTCCTCGGCAAGCCTAGCAACATACCATATTCCGTTAGGATTATAAAACTAACAAATAAACGCCTTTTGGAATTTAACTTTTTAGAATGAAATAGGAAAAATTAGAATGATGTCGGAAAAAAGATGACGGATAACTAAATGAAAAGCTCGTTTCCCTGAATATTTACATGTATCAGCTGATTAGTTGTCATATGACTGACTGGTTGATAATTTCATAGATCAATAACACTTTTGAACTATGTACTAAATAACCTGAAATCATTTGTTAATATGCATGAGATATGAAAATTGTACTATTATATTATTATAACCTTAAGTACTAACTGATTGAGTAATGTTAGTCGATGTAGCCACTGCTAAACTCACTCACTAATCGGAGTCGATAGATTCGATTTGTGGAATAGTCATTAAAAACTAAGTAACAAGAGACATACTTGCTCATTCTCTGTGTTTGAGTGTCTGTTGGCCAGTCATCATTCAGTTGTATCAGCAGTTTTCATATTCTCTTGAGGATTCATACTGTTGTCATTTTGTTATATAGTTCGACCAAGAAACCAAAATACACGACTTTTTAGCTAATGAAAAGTTAACTCCTCACGTCTGGATACTTTATGGAAGATAAAAGATACAAGAAACCGGAAGGAAGATTGAGTCAATTTTTATTTCCATCTATTGACGCTACTTAAAATAAGCACTGGCGATCACTAAATACACTAGCTCATAGTGAGAGAATATCGTGAGAATATGTCGTAGTAGATTTCTATCTCACTGCTACAACTGTCTTAGATTTGTTCTTATATGCTGGCTTGAGTCTTTACTGATACAGATTTATTAAAATGATGTTTTCGATTATCTCTGCTTTTCAGTAGTTTTGCTGACTGATATGTGTGACTATGTGATAAAAATTAAGCAGTCTTGAATGAGAATATTGAATATTAATTCTCCCTTGAAAGAATTTAAAATATACGTAAATATTATTATTTATTCCCTCGGGTTCCGAGTGGAACATAGGGCTTCAACAAATCATCTCCAATTTCTTCTGTTTTCTGCCATCCTCTTCACCTGGGTCCCCGATTGCCAATAATCTCTCATCTCCTCTTCGCCACACAACCTCCTCCATGTCACCCTCGCAACGACGACCCACTTGTCGCTTCCCATTGGGATTCCACTCGAGCGATGGCCTGCATTGAGCACGATGTCATTCGACGGTCTCCTCAATGTATGCCCGATCCATCTCCATTTTCTCCTACATATTTGTTGAGCGATCGTCTCTTGGTTGGTTTGTTCCCAGTCAGAGTTTCTTGTTACTAATTCTTTCTGGCCAGCTGGCCATTTGATCTTCAGTATGGAGCCAGAGATGGCAGTTGTTGATAAAATTCTGCAACCTGTTGGAAATCCTTTTCGTTACACGCTAAGTTAATAGAATATGAGATTACCTGTGTTGCTGATGAGTGATTCAAAGAAGGTTAAATAATTGTAGTTTTCATTGAAAACTGACACCAAACAGAAAAATATGCCAAAACATCAATGGTCATGAAACACCTATTTTACTGTATTAGGAGTGATTCAAAAGTGCACAGTCATGGCCATCTGTAGGACTGAATATACAATAGGTATAGTTTCAGCAGGGACGTCATCATTTACCCATTATTTGTCCCACTATCTTCAACTCAAACAAATTTGTCACCACTGAATTACAACCCTATAGTTTAATCACTACTAGGCATAAAGATACCCATTAAGATTCACCCCATAAGAGATGATGTGTTCATACTCCTGGAGGGGGATGAAATCTATGGAGCTAAGTAATTCTTAATTTGCTATAGCTCTGTCGATATTATCGTCTAGTCCGCTAGACGGTCGTAAGCCGAGAGAGAAAGTGGGTAAGCTGACCTTGGACCTAGCGACCCTACCCCGGAAAATCAGTTCAGTCTCTACAGAAACCTCAAAGCTATCGCCAGCTGTCAAGAAAAACCACTCTCAAATCCGTCTACAGAAAACCCCTACAATCTACATACTGTTCAGTCCTTTAAGAGTGACAAACAGAACACAAATCTGAAGAAGAAGAAGAAAGAGATTTGTTAACTTGTACAATATAATACACCTTTGCACGAAAACAGTCTCCATAAGTTAAGTTGACATAAAGAACTGACCAACAGTCAAATTCTAATTCAAAGTTTACCTTGAGAAAATGACTTTAGTAATCCCCTAACTCATGAAAACATACAACTCATCTAGACCAATATACTTCATTTGAGTTTGAACAGTGTAGACTCTGTTTGCATGTTGAAGAGTTTGATGATGACTTAAATTACTTGTTTAATACAATTAACTATAGACAAGAGGTGAAAACTTTCCGAAAATAAACGGGAAATTTACTATTATTACTGCTATGGTGGGTGATAACTACAGATGAAATGGAACCTTGGGCGGCAGCAGCAGCTTTCTAGACAGTAGTCTGGCATCCAACCAACTGAACTAGTTGGTCCAGGTTTTAGCCAAACAAATACACATCTTGTACACTGTGCCAATTCCTTTTAAATGAGAATATCGTCATTAGTGTTTGAATTGAATCTAACTCTAATGAGAAGTTTCCTATATCCGTCAATCAAAGACTGTTTCAAGTAGTCTTACCAAAAAGTAGCATGCTGCTGTCCTTTTTCTGATTCAGCATGATTAGAATTAACAGGGGATAGCGTAGCTAGGCATGATAACTGAGCATAACTCTTTGGAAAGCCTGTACTAGTTAATCTGTAAGTCATTAGTTATGATGCTGACGTGGCTTGCGTCCATATCAGCATCGATCATCATTCGGTGAATTAGCAAGCCTGTCAGTTCAAGACCGTTTTAAATATTTGCACCAGTAGTTATTATACCCGTTATTATTAGTACTATAGTTATTATTATTACCAAACTTGTATAAACATATAAACAGTTTACACAAGTCTATTATAACAGAGTTATTCGATTTTCACTCGTCTTGTTCTTCTCTCCTGACATGTAATGATTTTTCCATTGTTGAATTCATTATTAATAATTAATGACTTGAGAAATCTTTTTATTTGTATTCATAAGGAACAAATAAATTAATAGCCGGTTCTATGTCCGGAAAAGAGGTAAGTTTGCTAGTGAAGTTGTTAACCCAATCCCTACTGACACTTTAAAGCACAGAATAAGCAAGCGTATTCTCCACTGGAACTGGGAAGACTCCTCATTTCGAGGACGCATGACACCAGCAAGCCTTTGGGAAGCTGGTCGATCCATATGTCATCTTTCGATGATAGCAAAAGTAAGCATAGGGATGTAGAATGTTTGCTCCATGTTTCAGGTTAGCTAGCTGGCAAAGCTGTTCAGATTTCAGGAGAAACTAGAATATATATGGTGTAAAAGTACTCAAAATCTGTGATACCAAGTGGAATGGGAGTGGATTCTCTAAAATGTTAACCAAAAAGTCAATAATTTATTCTGGTCAACCAGATAATAACCCCGAGCAGTCTGAGAGTGTGGTCATCATGATGTTACTAACACCATCAAAGGCTCTGAAGCAGTGGGAGCGCATCTTCCCAGTATCATGGAACCAAGATTCAACTCAAAAGGTAAGGAAGTTATATAAAGCTTACTCATAATGCGACAGATAACACATGCCCATTGAAGAAGGAGAATCAGCACTTCTGTGGACATTTGCAAACAGTAACGGACAAGACCCCTAATGGTGACGTAAAAGTTCTAGTGGGTTATATGAATGTTAGTTGAAGTGGGAGCAGACAACACAAGGAGAGAGTTTATTATGTGTTGAGAGGCGTTCAGTGAAACAAATGGGAATCGAGAACTTTTAACAGCTTTCTGCTCCTTCAATGACTTGGTGATCAGAAACGGTGTGTAGGAGCATAAGAATATGCACAAGCTGACTTGTGTTTCACTGCAAGGAAACACCAAAAATCAAATAGACTTCATCTGAAGTTCAGGCAAGTAGAGATACAGTCTACTAGACATAAGATCGACTAGATGAGAAGATACACACTCAAGTTATTATCTAGTGCAAGATCAAGATGAAAGTCTCCGTAGAAGTCGAGGATAGATCAAAATTCAAAAACTGAAAGACGAAACTACAAATGGCACATTAACTACAGTCATCAGGAAAAGGTCGGAGACACTTAGTAACATAATAGAGGAAGCTTTCATAGGCGAAAACTAGAACTCTGTGAAAGCACCGTGTTAGGAAACGCATATAAACATCTTAGGCAAGATAAAGAACTGATCTCTGTCAACACCTGGAAGTTGAAACAATTGACAAGGATGGTGAAGCATAAGTAGAACCATTGCAGAAATTAACGACGAAAAGAGAAGCTGAGTACAACCTACAAAGTACTGAACAAAGTGGTGAAGAGTGCTAGGGGAATTAAAACACAGTTTTACGATATACTAGCAACTGAAGCAGAACAGACTGCAGGCGAGACAGACCTCGCAACACTACATCAAATAACCAGGTTACTATCCATGAAAAGATCAATCCCCGGTGAAATCAATGAAAGACAATGAAGGAAACCTAATTGCAAAAGGGGAGAGACAATGAAAACCTTGAAACAATTACTCTGAAGGAGTCTTGAATAGACCACCACCTGCAACTTCTTCAGAAATGCTATCACCAGCAGTCACAAAACTACCAGTGAATTCCATAAAATTAATAAAAGCCAACAGAGAAAGGATTAATACTATAAGTAATTCCCCCAAAAGCACTGAAAACGGATCCAGAGAACTCAGCAGACATACTCACTCTACTTCTTCAGAAGGTGTGGAAAGATTAGAAGGAAGCTGAACTCTGGAAAAAAAAGCTAAGTTGTGAAACCGTTAGAGTGAGGAGACATAAACCTGTTGCAGAACGGGCGGGAGATTATGCCACTGTTAACTCCAAACAGGGTATTAGTCAAATCATCCGCGAAAGACTGAGAGATGCCCTAGATTTTAGACTTCGCACGGAATATGTTTGATTCAGTGAAAAAAAATTGCAACACTATGCATCATCATTAAACACAGCCTAGAATGGCTATCACCTCCCCTCATCTCAAATTCATCAACTTTGAAAAGGTCTTCAGCCACATCAACCATGAATTAATTTCGTAGTTGTTTCGACACTATGAAATTCCGTAAACCTTTATCAGCCTCACTCAACAGCGATGTTATAATACCATATGCCAAGTAATTCGAAATAGAAAGCTCAATGAAGCGTTTGAGATAAAAAGGCAGGAACAATTCAAGGCTGCCCACTATCACTGATGATCTTCGTCATTATGGTGGGCTGGGGCATGTGGCAGATCGTAGAGAGTGTAAAGATGATCACATGTTCGACTGACATAGCAACCCTAGGAGATCTATTTGTCATTTCGTACAAACTCTAAGATTTACAAATGAAAACCAGCAAGTTGACAAAAAACCTAGTGAAGACACCTCTGTAGGTGAACATAGAGGAGACTGAAGGGCTGAAGATGTCTGACAGCCGACAACAAGCATTAATCACTACCAGTGGGGGAGAATCTAAACGTAACCGTCTATTTCATTTAAATGACCTGGGCAACATTGTTTCAACTGCATACACTGTGTATAGGTGAGAATGTTAAAGTCAGACAAGATCAGTAGAGAATGCGAGACAGGTGTTCAGTACTCTGAAATCAGTATGAAGATCTACAGGGATCAGTACAAAGAATAAGATCTGGTGTTTTCATACTAATGTTAAGTCAGTGTTTCTGTATGACTTACAGACATGGAGCGTCACTGAAAGCATTTCGAACGGCCTACTGGCCTCACAAGTTCGACGGTAGATTCTGATCTCGTACAACATTGAAAGTAATGAAATTCTTCATGCTAACCTCTATTCTGCATTGTATCATTGTGGGTGTATGGTGAATGAAATATTCGCTTGGTAAATAAGATTGAACTAAGCTAAAGAATAAAATAAACACTTCAACACTTCTTATTTGATAAGTGATTGCTAGAAATGGAATACAGGCTACCTATTTCATTCTATTTAGTACTTGTCAAGTGGATTTACTTGTTTCGCATGAAGTTTACGACGCTCCCTTTAAGACACACTTGTTTCCAGCACGTATCATTTCAAGTGCCAAGGTATGTTATCCACAAGGCAGGAAACACACTAAAATCAATATTTCTTTGTTCTGTCTATCACGTTTTCTGGATAACAGAAACTCAGTGAATAATAAATAGAATAAGTATGACCATAATGCTAGTTTAGAAGTATTTTAGTTTATATTTACTGACTTCAGTGTACCTGATATGCACTCATAATATGACCGATACTGTAGGACTGGTCTAAACCAACGCATGGTTTAAGGCTGAAAAAGGTGAAATTGTTGATTGTTAAAATAATAGAGAAGATTTGTAGCTTAAGTGAGTGTTTTTACTGATGTAATGGTATTTGAGGTCAGAGAGATGAGGTAAATAGGATGTTTGTTACTCTCATGCCTAAACAACTGTCTACTTCAACGAGAAATGTTGTTAACCGAGAGGGGATTTGTTTGTCAAAGAGTTATTAAAGGTTATTGAAACTCGAAACAAAGAAACAGTCCATAAATTCATTGTCTGTAGATCTGAGATATGTTTCATGGGTATGAACTGCCTAGTTGTGGTCCTCAAAACTTTAAGAATCACTGGTTAGAAACTCTTACTCAGATGAACTACAATCCTTTTTACAACTATGATGATGTCTTCATTCCGTGTTACCTTTCACATTGTGGAAATCTTTTATTACACTTTCTTTTCACTATGTATGCCAGTTACAGTTTCATTGTATTTCTTACCTGTGCATTTATGAGTACTTTTTTTCAAAAAATATGATACACTTCTGTGAAAAGTCCTAGGTTGTTTCGTCAGTCACCCAGTCAATCAATCACCCCTTGTTCAAACAGAAAACATCACCTTCTAAACACCCACTAGGAATTGTATCCTGAGTGTTTGTTATCTGATGAAATATTGTCTGCCAGTGTCTGTAGAGATAAACGAATATGAAAACTTGGCAAAAACTATTTCTGAATCTTTTGTAACTTAAACAGAAAGCTTACACTTTTGCTATTCAGCACAAATCAATATTCTAAAGGCACTATGACTTTCTAAAATAAGGGATAACTCTGGTTAAAATATACATTATTTTCAACTGGAGACATTTGATTAGATGTAGTATGGATTGTGCGTATATATTCCACGTGCCCATTCTTATTCTTGCTTTCATCTAGATAAAGCACACCGGCTGGCTTGCTGGCTGACTGGCTTCCCGAAGGCTTTCACTAGCCTGCTCTATCATTTCACCTCTCCGATGCTAGAGAAGAAAAAGTTTGTTTTTTATATTTTTGTGCAGTGAAGTTTCTGTAGCAGTTTGATTGGTTTTTTTATGGGGTAGGGTTGCTAGCCCCACGTGCGACTCCCCTCCTCTCTATTGGGCTTGGGACAAGCTAGAAAGCTAGCGAGCTAGTAAACTAGGCGAGGGGGAGATGATAGATTATGGGTAACCATGGTCCCATTTGAAGAGGACAGCAGAAAATAGAACGAAGTGGAGATATGTTGTTGAAGCCCTATGTTCCACTCGGAACCCAAGGGAATAATAATAAAATAAGTATGGGTGTAAAGCCTATTACTACATCTTTACTCAGAGATAATTTACCCTATAGTTAGCTGTATGCTCAAATTTTCTCTGAATTCTCCGTAGAATGAATAGAAAATAAGCTTATCACTGCAGTATTAGTCAAACACTCTATGGGTAATGACTAAGTTGCTAAAGTTAAATATTAGGACAGATCACACTGTTACTAGCTAACTCTTTCAGCCTTCAGTGTTCCTTCTGCCAAAAGTTTAACTATTAGGATATCATAAACTATTTTGAAGAGAATTTTCTCCAGGGAAAGCATAATATTTCATTGTGAATTACTTGTCTTCTGTTGAATTACATATGAACTAATCTTTCTATAGAAATAACAGATCTACTAATTCTAGATACAGGCCAACTTGTAGGTATAGGTGTATGATGCATGCAAATAAAAAGTTCATTGAATCATCTTGTCTAGGCAAATATCTGAAATGATCTGTTTTAACAGAACGATTCAGTAAGGAACTATTCTTCAGATAGCTAAAACACAAGGCGTATGATTTGAAAGGTTAGATTCTATTGACAATCGTAACTTCTTACAACCTTTCCATACATCAATACTGAGTTAAATGGAGGCGAAACATGGTAGGTAAATTCTTCTGAGAGGCATGTCTCAGTAGTGAACATATCCCTAAGAAGTAAAACTGTGAGCCATTAGTGAAATTCTCTTGCTTTATGACTGTACTAACACAGTGTTTTAGTAAACAAAGTTCACGATATGTAATACTTTAAATTTCATACTTTATGAAGTGTATAACCAAGTTTTGTTACATTTGGGGGCTATTAAAGCTTTCCAGTGTTTATCCGAAAACTTACCCACACTTTTTTCTTATAAATTAAGTAAGAACAACTTAGTTCTTAGTTGAAGCCACAAAATCCGCTGGAAAAGACCCTTTCCTATAATGAATTTGGTAAATGCGCCCATGAACCGGTTTCCCTATGCGGATCCCTGTACCAGGACTGATTCTACACATTTTCAACGAAGCTAACGTCTTAACAATGTGTTGTGAATGATCAAGACAAAGAAGAAGGCAAAAATTCATGACTTAAAAGTGTTAATTCAATAACGACATTTAAAGATTAGCCTAACAGAATACAGCATGAAATACAGTTCTTAAATTTTTGGGGTTCCCAGTGGAATTTTCAACTATAACTTTGCATACCAGTCAGAATACATCCCTGCTATGATACATTAATTTTTTAGCCGATTTCCTCTTATACTTCTCCAAACAACTCATGATTTTGTCTCACTAGGGAAATCCCCTATGATAAATTTTTTGTAAGCATAGGCTGAGTTTTCCCCTAAATTTCCAAGTAATGAGTTTTCGATTCCGGTGTTCGTTATCATTTTACTAATCTATGATTAGTCCTCTATCAGAATACAAACTTTTGTTGCAATATCTTGGATTCTGAGGAAATTTTTTGAAGATTAAATGGATATAGACGAAGCAACACAGCGAAAAAATTAGATTGTTCACTAATTTTTTCTAAGATAAGAAAATAAAATTTAATAATTTTTATGTAGCGAGATTCTCCAGAATGTAAGCTATATAACGGTGTATAGATTATATTTTTACGATCAACCGTTGAGGAGATATAATACATTTTATTCACCTTACCATGGTATTCATCGCCTATGCTGTATGCTAGAAGTGAAATACACACGCAGATTAAATTTAGCTACGTTGTGGTCAGGAAATTATTTTATATAAATAAGCTCATAAACGAATGAGCGTAAATCGTGTGACCTGTCTTTTTAGCGAGTGTTTAAAATGACTGTTGCTGCAGTTAGTGGAAGTTCTGCTCCAGCTGCCCAAGCATCTGCTGGTGTGAAGAAGTCAGCAAAGGCAAAGAAGGCTCCGTCTGCTCATCCTCCTTATGGCGATATGATAAAGAAGGCGCTTAAGGAATTGAAGGAACGTGGAGGATCAAGCCGTCAAGCAATTGCTAAATATATCAAGGCTAACTACAAAGTTGATGACCGAGCCGAAAGCCACTTACGTCGTGCTCTGGTTACCGGTGTAAAATCAGGAAAACTTATTCATACTAAAGGAATTGGTGCTTCTGGTTCATTCAAGCTTGCAGATAAGGCAGCTTCTCCAAAGAAAGTCGCAAAACCTAAGACTGCCAAACCCAAGAAATCTCCTAAGAAGGCTGCTACCAAGAAGCCAAAGACCACCAAAGCGAAGTCAGCATCTTCCAATCCAAGCAAACCAGCTGCCAAAGCCAAGACATCCAAACCAAAGACAGCTAAGCCAAAGAAGTCCACAACACCCAAGAAGCCTAAAGTAAGTTGACACGATTGCTTCATGGTCAATTTTCTTGATTGATGTATTGTTGGACATGCTCTTATTATGGTGTATTATTCTTCACGTTTTTCTAGACGGTGAAACCTAAGAAGCCAGTCGCGAAGAAGACCCCAAAGAAGGCAGCTAAGAAATAAATGCATTTATGTAGTTGTCCCTTTTTTTATTCCTGTATATAAATCCCATATTTGTCTTATATTTCAATTATTATTATTATTATGACTCTGATTGTTCAGATTGTATTTTATTTATTCCTCAAGTTCATCAAATAAACGTGTTATGCCATCACCTAATTCCGACTTTTTGCTTGTTATACGAGTTGGATTAGGGTTTTCTTCAAGCTATATTTGCGTACATATTTCTAGTAGCATTGGTATTATGACTTTTTCCTAAGACCTTACTATTTCGCTTCCCTGTAGCTCCGTACGTATCTTACTCGGGTGTTCAGCGTGATGTAGTCATAACTCTTAGCTCGCTTGGTGTCTTAATGGCTCTCAGCATTCTACTACTGATAGCCGGGTCGGTTGTGAAGTCTCGACGTCGCAAGTACCAAAGGGAACTGATGGCTCAAAGTCGTTCGGTGTGGCTTACGCAGCAGTATTCGAGGGAGGCGCATATGTCTGGCTCACGGGTATCAATAACGGACGCTTTGGAAGGACGGGGCTCTGATGCCATTCAAGTATGTCAAAATAACATCGATTTTTTCTTATTGACGTCTGACTCCGGTTGAAAGCTGAGTAACTAGGTCAGGTCGGTATTCAGAATGCCCACCGTGTCGTCTTACCCTTACTAATTTAAGAGGCAGACAATTGTCTGGGTCAACCTTCTAGACACGGAATTATGCTGACTGACGTTTTTCTAACTAGATAAGCAGATGTGGATATCATATACTCTCAGTTATTAGGTAACAATTGATCTCGTCGGTGTAACTTGCGTAACAGCACGAAAAGCTTGGCAAACCAAACTATTACTGACGTTATCAAATATGTAAATTTCAAGGGGTCCACTGCCGATCACAATCGATGGTGGGGAACTGAGAATCCAAGCAGCCTGACGACGGTAATAGCAGACGGCGAGTCCCAGGTGTTACGTAACGACTAAATTAGGAATTTCATATTACAGTGTATTGGCATCGAGAGTCAATTGTCTTACGGCTGCATGGCATCAGAGGATTTCCACTACCTTTCGATTATAATAGACCGAGGCCGATGGGTTCTTTGAAATTACCTGGGTCTCTATATTTAGTATCGGCAATAGTATTGTTTGGTTTGTCTAGCCTCTCAAACCATTAGGCAAGTTACCCAATTTTTAAAGAAATAAATTAGAATCGAAATAACTGACTTTGCGTAGGTTACCATTGAGTGATAGTGAAAGTGCGTAGTCTAATACTCGTTATTGTTCCCAGGCAATTAGCGAATGTAGTTAAGAAGCTAAAATCTATAGTGTTAAAAGGTGTGTTTCCACACCGTTAATAGACACGAGAATGCTAAGTTGATCCCTATTCTCCTAACAAAACTTATCATTGTGTGTAAACTGTTAAAATATAATTATACTTTATTTGATCTCATCCACAACTTTTTACTGATATTAATTCATTCAAAATCGTTTTCCTACTTATAACCTTAACAAGTAGTGAAGCTAAATGACAGATTTTTCTGATCAATTAAATTAGTAAGCAATACATGATCCTATACAGCTTATCCATAGAATATATGAATCAAGTTAAGATGTACGTTTCTAGTTGCTTCGTATTCTCATTATATTGTGAGTAATATCATCTGTTTTTATACCTCTCCTCATTTAGGATTCTCCAGAACGAAATTATTCAACTTTAAATAAATATAACAGCTATGAAGATAATTTGAATATGAAAACGTCAAGAAGTAATCTAAGAAACAAAAACAGCAGAGGTCAGCACTTTCCTCACGGTTCAATGTATCAACAGATGGACCTTAATGTCACAAGAAATCTACTGAATGGTGACAATTTTAACTGTACACCGGATTTATTTACATTGGAGTCGGATGAGGTGTGTTCCCTTCTAATTCACTTCCAAGCTATACAGTTATCAACATATTATTAAATATGGTACTACAGAAGGCGATCATATATATATATATATATATATATATATATATATATATATATATATATATGTGCTTGAAACTAATTGTGACAAAGCAATTATTGATTGCTTCGCAGATGGGTTTTCACACAGTCGACAGACGGCGAAGTTTAATTATATCAGCCACCGCCAATGACGCAACTGAAGAATTTTCAAATAATGAACCAACCAATCACATAATTCTTTATGGACGCTATACATGGTAGCGTTCGTAGTATACCTTTGATCAGGTTTCCTAGTTTTAGTCTAGATGATGGATCATATGTCATGCTTAACTGATCATATTGCAATACTATAACGGAGAATACAGTTTATCGACAAATATAGCAGTCTCAATGTGGCCTTACTATGACTTTAGACAAAGCAATAAGAAGACGTAATTTGTCTGCAACGTGTAATACATTTGCTCAACACATAGAACAATCTGATCACACACGAACATGTGATAAGAATATATTTGAAGTTAATAATGTGTTAAGAGGTGAGATTGTTCGAGGTCATATAGAAGGTGGCTATTTTTAGGTTAACTTCTTCCTGGACAACTGGATAGGGTAATCAGCTCACGTAGGCGGAGTCTACTTTGATCATTACAACTTTTTCAACTATAACATACAACAATTCTTCCTCAGCTCCTAATTTTCTTTCTATCATTCTGTGAAAGTTATCAGTCTGTAATAATATAAACGCGTTTATTTACTATCGATTATTACCATATGAACAATGAAACTTAGCATGATTTAAATATGCACATGAATAAAACGATACACGAGTGGACGTCATAATTGTCTCCGGTGTTTTGTGGATTCTATCAGTTTTCCAATAGATAACTAAATCGATCAATACAGGCGCGCGCTATTTGTTCTAGGCATGTCCGTGAATATGTGTAGGCATACATATGTGCGTATCCACCCATCTGCATATATTAACGTATGTAAACGGAAGTTTTTAGTGTGTTTGAAAAAGCATAACGCTTTTATTATTAGTAGTAGTAGTATATTTCTTATTGATTGTATTCACAGAGAAAGACTTATCTATTTCATTTCCTTATTATGACATAGATAATTTAATGAATTATTTAGAAATGATGCCTTTAACGCGGATTAGATATGTGTGCATAATTTTATATAGGTCCAAACCAAGTTCACTTTTAGTTGAATAAAATAGGTTAACCTTGAATTATTGATTTTTTACAATGAATTAACCTTTTTTTGATTTGTATTCATCCAACTTCACATACACATGCGAAACTAGTTCATATATGATGAACACCATATATGTCCCTACCACTATTTATTCACCCTCTCACCTCTTTCTTTGTCATTGTGACATTAGACATTCTGATCTTGGTTCTAGATAGTTTGGTCTTTTGTCGATCTTATCGATCTGTTTAACCTTGACTGAATGAGTCATAATCACAACTATAATGATTAATGATTATTCCACATATATTTCTCACCTTAAACTTGAGTGAGTGAATAACATCAGTCGTTTCTGTTAATGTGACTTTTGTTGGTTCTATTTGATGAGTGCCCGGTCTGATTTCTTTGTTCACTCAACAGTGCAAAAATATTCATGAAAATATAACAAAAGGGGTCACAGAATAAAGAGATAAGAACAGCTGTTTCTCAGTGGTGGGTAAAAATCGACTGGGTAAACACACTACCTATTTCTTAAGCATTGTTCACTGTGGTTAGAAAAAGGAATCATCAAGGCAATCGAGTGGATGTGGGGAACCAGATTGATAAGAATTTAGCTTTTATAATTCTGTACAAGTTACCGTATCGATTGCTTAAGTTTGTACGTCTTCGATTACTAAGCATAACTGAGTTAGTTACCATAATCTATGTTCAGAAAAAGGTTGTCCACTCCCATTCCTAAACCCTAACTAAAATGGTTATCTCTCCCGAGGACATAAGAAATAGATTTAATTATTATCTACATTTGTATTGCTAACCATATTGTCATTGAATTGGGTTCCAGTTGCTGAATGGTGTAGGAGGTTGTTTCAGGTTCGATGCCGTTTCAGTAGCGTCCCAAACTGGAACGAGACAACGGTTCAGAACCTCCCTAGTCTTGGAATGATCCTCCAAATGTAACTGTAGGGGATAGTTAGAAATCACTGAAAATTTGTATTTACTTAAATTGTGTCCTGTGAAATTTTTTATATATTTGACTTGATATGATGATGAGCAATAATTTGTGCTCGAAACGTGGTCATCAGTTAATATTACTGTACAACACTGTGATTTATCAAAATAAAATCTTATCCATAATGGAGTTATGCTCTACCACAGTGCCCAATGAAACAGTATTATTGACTGGATGACGAGTCGAACAAAATTTATTGTTCATAATCATATCAGTTATAATCACACGACTTCGAAACTTGAGTTTTATAGTTTTCTTTGTTCTGTCCTATTTGTCGTAGGGGTAGTAGAACTGAAAAATTCGAAACGTCATCCAGTAAATAACATTGTTTCACTGTGTGATATATCTAATAATTAAACTAATATGGAATTACTTACTACCACAGTGCCCAACTTTTTTACAATATATTTCCTCAGCCTTAAGGAAGGATAAAGAACAACTACGCGACTTTTCAATGTGTGAATACAATTTTCTCTCAATCCCAGTTGTCTTGAAAAGGCTGTACAATCATATTTCATACATATATGAAAAACATATTATGGTACCTTCTTTTATTCCTCTACATAGGGTTTCAAGATAGAGTTATGAAGTTTCGTTGGCAGCGTTGTTTATTTTTACGGGATGGGGTTGCTAGCCCAATGTCCAACCTCTCCTTTTTACCGGTCTTATTACCGGCTTAGTGAGGTAAAGGAGTGCGCCGGCCGGGAATTGAACCCCGAGCCACATGCGTGGTTGTCCAGCCTTCTACCACTAAGCCACGGACGCCAGTTTATGGTACATGTAACCTTTTTAATACAAGATTCTCCATCTAATGCTTGGAATGTGATGCGATATACATCGGACAAACTTCTCGAGAAATCAAAGTCAGAAGAAATAAACACCGTAGAGCATGTTTTCGACCACCGAGAAATCCACTTGAACTAGAAAAGCTTGAAAAATCATCAGCCATAGTTGGTCTACTATAGAATCAGGCCACAAAATTGATTTTGACAATACTGAAATCATCATCCAGAAAAACTTCAGAAATCACAAAGAATGTCTAATATCAGAAGCACTTCATATCAAGTGGAATCCAAATTGTCTGAATAGGAATGATGGACTAAAACAGAATTTGACCTGGTTACAATTTCTTGCATTATATGACAAAATCGCGTTGGTGGCACAGTGGTAGAATGCTCGCCGACCACGCAGGTGGTTCAGGGTTCGAACCCCGGCAACTGACGCACTCCCTTACCTCGCCAAACGAGTAACAAGGCTGGTAAGGAGGGAAGGTTGGGCATGAGGCTAGTAACTCCATCCCGTAAAAATAAAAACCTCTGCTACTGAAACTTCAAGCCTCTAGCTTGAAACCCTATGTTCCGCTGGGAACGTAAAGGAAAAACAATATGACAAAATCAACACGAATGTGATAAGCAATTTCATTATGTAAACGCATGCTGTTTTATAATTTTACACACTTATCAAATCCAACAATCTACACCTGGTTTTGTTATATTTACCTATTGGCCAATTTGACAACGAAAAATGACCCCATACTGAGGAACGACGATCAAGTTGTTATATATAAGCTGAGTGGATTTTGTAAATTCTGGTTTAATAATACTTTGATAAAGCTATTAACAGTAGCATTAAATGGCGAAACGTCAGTAAAAACGATATCGTTTTGTTTTTCATTCATTGGAAAATACAAGAAAACCTTCGTTATAAGTAATATCGTATACCCAATGTCCAATTTTTTTGAAACTGTTAAAAGTGAACTTGGTTTGGACATATATAACAATATATTGTCTATTCGCCACCCTTCTGGTAATAATTAGTTGAGATGGTCATGTCAAACCGCGGTGGTGAGTGATAATTAGTCACACACAAAAAGCAACTAGGTTTATAATATAAGGGTAGATTTAATTATACCCATGAAAGCATGTCAACTGAAACTCAGGGTATTCATATTTCTTGTTGAAAAAACAAACATTTGACAGTCTATTATTGATTTATGGAGGCGAGGGAGGGCAGTTTCCGATCATTAATATAGTGACTTATCTAAAAAAGATGAGGAAAGGTTACGTAACAGTCAACAGTACAGGGATTTTTGGTAAATTGCAGTGATGGTAAGTAATTATGAGTCATTCAAATGGAGATCGAAATAAAAATCGATTAGTTAACAATTATTACTATATTCCATATTAGTTTGTTTATTATATGTATCACACAGTGAAACAGTGTTATTTACTAGATGACGTTTCGAACGAAATTTATTAGTCATAATCATATCAATTATAATCACACGACTTTGAAACTTGAGTTTACACACATTTTAATATGACTTAAAGTCTTCCTGTACGAAGACTAATCAATAAACTCTATCGACTTTCCCAAGCTGTAGCAAGATATGAATATCATCGTATTTTCAAAAAAAAACTCAAGTTTTGAAGTCGTGTGATTATAATTGATATGATTATAAACAATAAATTTTGTTCGAAACGTTATCCAGTAAATTAATACTGTTTCACTGTGTAATATATCTAATAAACAAACTAATATGGAATTACTTACTACCACAGTGCCCAAGTTTTACACATATATTAATTATTACTAGAGTTTGAAACAGGTCGGGTTGAATGTTAACTTGATAATTGTGAAAAAGGTGTTGAAAAGAAAATATAAGAAGTTTAAAGCTCTTGTTAAACAAACCTATCAGTAAACACACCAAGTTTAGACTTGAACTAGAGATGCTTGTTTAGTGAGTTGGATGTTGTACACCAAAAGAAGGGAAGTGTAATAACAGATTGTTAAACTAGACAGAGTGCTTATTCAAGTAGTTTCAGTCAGTCAGATCTAGTGAAGCAGTGATGATATTTACCCAGTGTTGTATACCTTGTCGTTGAAGTCTATTGGTTATTACTTGCCACCACGGATTTTACACCTGCTTAACTCTCTTAGAAGATAACTGGCAGTAATTTTATGCTTTCTATTCACTCCCTGTAAAACTGGACAGATCTATCTTACAGGTTCATGTTATTGACTGTAGTTTCTATCTTTTGAACTTCATGGAAGTTTCTATTGTTTCCTCAGAGTAACTTCAATTCATAATCATAATTGTGTTATGAAGAAAACTTCTCAATTAGCCCAATTGCCATAAATATCTATTAACAGTGAAAAAAGTCAAGACTACTATTATTAGTATTATCCCCTTAGGTTTCAAGTGGAACATATGTGTTTAACAGTACATCTGCGTTCCACTCTATTCTTTGCAGTCCTTACTAGTTGACTGACAGTAAGCTTTATCTCCTCCTTCTCCATGTTACCCTCGAATTCCACTTGACCACAGGCTATGTGTGTGCGACCATCACTTAACAGTCTTCAAGTATTGCTTTTGTAGGAATTTTGTTTGATTGCATGGAGGATTTCATCATGAGCTGACATCAGTTAGAGAACCATTGGAAAACCTGGGAGTACTGGACAGCTGTTTCGTCCTAGTTTGGGACTCTTCATCAGTACGCACCCACCGGGTTTCGAACCCAGGACCTTCTGGTTACAAGGCGAGCTCGTATACCATTGAGCCACTGGGACCCGATCCAATGGTCCTTGAATTCTAACTTTCGCCAATTCACGACATAGCGCGACCATTTCGCAATGTCTTCTTCGATGAGTTACTGCCTCATCTTCGACCTGCTGTACCTTACTGGTCACGGCTTCCCACTAGAACCCCAGGTTAACTGGCTGAATAGTGCCAGTCGCTAGTGGTTCTCTAACTGATGTCAGCTCATGATGAAATCCTCCATATAACTTAACAGTCTCTCTAGCGTACGTTCAGTCGATCTCATTTTCCTTCGGCATATTTATTGGTCAATAGGTTCCTTTTTCTTAATCTGGTCTTCAGTATGAGTTGCTTGTTCGAGTCCTCTTATGCAATAAAATAAGCTTTTTTTTGTGGTGTAAATGATCCGTAGACTTTATTTAATTCGTTGTTTTGTTTGCTTTGTTTGTTTTTCTTATTTGTCAGATATCTGACGGAAGAAACTCATTTTTAGACAATCTTAGTGATTATGAATCATCCTCTGATATGTCGGACTATGAACAGATGAAATCCCATCGAGAATTTGAAAGAAAACGGAATCACCATCGTAAACAAATTTATTATGATACTGTTCCAACAAAGGAGGATTATCAAACTGAAACCGCAGGATTTGCTTCATCTGATGTTTAAGACTAATGTTCATGAAAAGACATTCCATGTTTGTGTGTTTATCTGTATGTGTATATGTGTGCATTTGTATACTATTTAATATATAATGTGTAATATGAATTGTTATAAGCATTTTTACTGAATGAGATAGGGGGACAAATGGGACTTATTCAACACTAGGCATAATCTATTATCTACAGTTTGGTTTGTAAGGGTTAGTTATGCTTTTACGAGTTGATCATGGATTGATATCAGTTAGAGAACCATTGGAAACCAGGGAGTACTGGACAGCTGCCGTTTCATCCTAGTTTGGGAATCATCAACAGTACGCACCCACACACCAGAGTTCGAACCCAGGACCTTCTGGTTACAAGGCAAGCTCGTTTACCATTCAGCCACTGGGACCCGATTCAGTAGCCAGCCCATGAATTCTAACTTCTACCAATTAGGATGAAACAGCAGCTGTCCAGTACTCCCTGGTTTTCAATGGTTCTCTAACTGATATCAATCCGTGATCAACTCGTAAAAACATAATCTATTATACCTCGTATAATATGCGTGGTAGTTAGGTTGAATTAGCAAGTCAAACGGAGATGATCCTAATCTATCTATACTTTACACATTTCTCCAGTCATCTTAGATCCTTTTTTTTTTGTCTTTTCTTGATAAGATGACATTTCATCATGGCCTGGAGAGATGATTGAGTATCGTTTGAATGAGTCAGTCATAAGTCATTTAAGGTCATGATCTCTAGGTGAGTAAAATAAGTAGAGATTTATTTGTGTTACTCTTTATACCGTGAATTAAGAGATTTTCAGTGGAAACAAAGAGGCTCCTTTTTACAATGAAGTTTATGATCAATAAGTATGAATCTTTGACCCAGTTGTAAGAAGCTTGTATGTGTATAGACCAGTGAATCACACAACACAGCTTAACAAAGTCATAAGAATAAGACTAACAATAGCCTGAATGTTGCTAAGGCTTATTCAAATAAATACATATTTTGTCTGAAATCTGAATCACACACTACCTTATGTGACCATGTGAATAACTTAGCAACATACGAGTTACTGTTATGATTCATTTCTCTTATCTTCAGTTAGGATACATTGGAGATAAAATACCTAAAGTACAGCCTAGTAACTATGCTACTAAATTACGGAGAGTAAGTGATCTCAACCTAACAATATAAACATACTGAAGGGATTAGTTCTATTAAAAAAGTATTCTAAAGTGAACTAGTATCCTGGATACATTTATTTCAATGTACTTGAACAGCCTAGTGACACGTCGTTTACGTGTAAACACCAATGTAGTATTTGGATAACACCACAATAGTTGTGGTTGCTAAGCCCCTCTTTGTAAACTTAATCATAATAATATCTACAGTTGGTATGGTGGAAAGTGATTTTCTGCCATCTTTAAAATGTCATCGAAATTCTATGTTATTAAGTCTGAATAACCTGATTCAATGTGGGACAGAAATAAGTAACTACGGTAATGATTAGTAGTATAACAAATTCAGTTCAATTGGACAAATGTTTAAAGTAATTTTGTGATTGGTGACTAGCAGTGGAATCCAGTATATGCATTTCGGCCTACTTAGGACTCGTCATCTGGATGTACTTGAATTGCCTAATGGGTGATGGTATTTTCACTGAGTCTCGAGCCTGGTACTCGTTTTTTTCAAGCTCTATTTTTAGTCACTAGTTAAGACATTCTTGCCAGAAGTGATTCTTTTTTATACGAAAAGATACTGGGTTCAGATGTTGGTGTACACTGATGAAGAGTCCTGAACTAGGATGAAACAGCTATTCATTACTCCTTACCAGTTTTCAGTGGTTCTCTAACTTGAAATCATTAAAAGCGTACTGAGCATTGATTTTGAATTTAAAGATGACCCTGTCTCTGTCTGTCTGGATTCAACATAGAACTTGGCACCGAAGTGCAGCAGTTCGAGTTGCCACGTTCCAAATAGCACACAAAGGTAGACAGGAGAATGAGTGAAGAGAATCAATAGAATTTAGATAAGTATAAGAGTGAAACAGAATGAGTAATGGTAGAAAGGAATATGAAAGGTTAAAGAGACTGAATACATCTACGTAAGCCATTGACAACGATTTTGAGCCATGTCACCTATTGTCTCCAGCCATTGCTTCTTAGAGTTCCGAGGGCCCCGACCCGGAAGTCTGCATCTTCCTCCCTACCTGACTCAGTTTAACTGTCAGGGATTTCATGGATTGATGAGGCCATGTTTTTGTTTGGCCACCACTTACTCTTTTCCAACCTGTACCTATATCAGCTAGTAATGCCCGTCGGGGTGGGGGAGGCGATGGTTAGGCATGCATAGCACGTGGCCTAACCATCTCAATCTATGTAACTTTATAGCCTCGTCGATTGATTTTCCCTCTTTGCCCGACACTCTACGTCTAACGTCAACATTACTGACCTTATTATATCACCTAATGTGAGAAAGAGATCGTAGACATCTATGATCAAAAACAGTCAGTCTTTTCATGTCTTCAACTCGTATTGGCCATGTTTCAGAGCCATAGAGAAGGATGGAACGAACTGGTGAGCAGTACACACGTCCCTTGGTTGATAGTCGGATGTCACGCCTACGCCAGAGATGGTGTAAGTTAGCGGAAGCAGCTGGAGCTTTTAAAGATAACCCATTTTGCCTTAAGGTGACTAATTTGCCTGAGTCATCAACTTGTGACCAATGGGTTGTGGCTTCAGTCTGGACGAATGTATAGTATCATCAACCTTCCTAGTATGTGTGTGACTCGTATTCTGGTCCATGAAAGATCTATTCTGGATAACTGAATTTTTGGTATTCTTCCAACTTAATTCTTTTTGTTTTATTCCCTTACGTTCCCTGTGGAACATAGATCTTCAGGCTAGAAATTTGAAGTTTCGGTAGTATTGATGTTTACTATGACGGTCTTATTATATCACTTCAAGATTTAATCATTGGGTTCACAATTTGCAAGTTATTTGCAATTCACGTGGCTCGAGGTGAAATTTCATCATGATTTCCCTTAGAAACTGAAATTATTCAAATTAAAGTGTTAGTTTGCAGGGATTTGATTAGTTTCAGGATTTCATCATGAATTGACATCGGTTAGAAAACCACTGGAAAACCTGTCAGTACTGGACAGCTATTTCGTCCTAGTATGGAACTCTTCAATAGGACTCACCCACTGAGGTTCGAACCGAAGATCTTCTGGTTGCAAGGCGAGCTGGTAGACCACTAATTCACTGGGACCTGATTCAATGTTTCATGAATCCCAACTTCTGCGTGATGTCATAAATGATAAACAAGAAAGCAAATATAATTGCAAAAAACTATATACTACTGATGATTCATGTAACTGATAGACAACTACTTATCTAAACCAATCAGTAGTATATAGTTTTCTGTGGTTTTTTCTTACAAAAATTAGGTATGGCCCTATGATTCAGTTTGGATTTTACTGATGTTTAGCTATTTGGTGTATTAGTAAATGAGATTTTACAAAATTCTATGTTTATGATAACTGGATCGTCGTTCTTCTCATAATAATTCAACGTTGTCAAACTGATGCACTGATAAAGATTGTTAAATTTGATAAATGTGTGAATTATAAACACAGAATTTGTCTACATGGTGAAAAATTCTTATCACATTTATGTTTATTAATTTAATTCACAAGGAGAGGTGGGGTGGAGTAGGGTGGGTTGGTAGAGTTTGAATACAGATCAAATTTTCTCCTAAATCTCTCACTCTTTCCCTTGATAATGTAGAACTGAATGGTACAGTCACTATGTGTCTAGACTGAAATTTTGAAAATCCTGTAATTTTCATTAATAAAATCATCAATAATTAATGTCAATTAAAAGTGTGTGCATTGTGGGGAAGATCAAAATTAATTGCAATTATATTTCAATAGTTTACACACAAAAATAGGGGAGGGGAAGTAACTATCACTAACATTAAATACTCTCAAATAACTGTAAAAAATAAAAGAGGGAATATCATCCTCTTTTTTCTGTTCATTGGAAAATCCCAAGGATTTTTATCAGAAAGACACAATCAAAAGCATTTTTTCAATTCGATTTTTCTGCAGACTAATTTAACACTGAACTGTACTGCTGAAGAGTCCCAAACTAGGACGAAACAGCTGTCCAGTACTCCCAGGTTTTCCAATGGTTCTCTAACTAATGTCAGCTCATGATGAAAATCCTGTAACCAATCAAATCCCTACAAACCAATACTTGAACTGTAATTCTCTGTCGGATCTGCTGAAATGTTTGGTCCTACAACACATGCCTCGACTATGCTTCATAGTTAACATGATGTAGTTTGGATTTTTCGTTGATAGAGTTCTGTAATCCAAGAATCGCGTTTCCAGAAACTGTAAGTTGGAGGTAACTGCATCTACAGTTAGTGGTATTGTTCCTACTCAAACAAAAATACTGGATTCCACCGTAATATCTATTTGAATGGAGCAGTAGATAATATTAGTCATTTTAGCATATTCATTATTCAAGAAAAAGTTTGTTAGGATTCTGTTTTTTTCAGGGTACACCACACACAGGTACGATTTAGAGAAACATTGAAAACTATGAAGTACTGGATAGCTGTTTCGCCCATCCTAGTTTGGGACTCGTTATCAGTGCGCACCCACTAGGTTGCGAATACAGGATCTTCTGGTTACAAAGCAAGCTCGTATACTATTCAGCCACTGGGACCCCATTCAGTGGCTCATAAATTCCAGCTTCTAACAATTCGTGATTTTAGCGGGACCACCAACCATCATCACTGCCTACTGGATGGCCCCCACTGGTCACGACTTCTCACTAGAATTCCAGGCAACTTCATCCTGTAGGCAGTCACCAGAGAGCTAGTGTTTGGCGGTCACGCTAAAATCACGAACTGGTGGAAGGTAGAATTCATGCGCAATTGAATCAGGTTTCACTGGCTGAATAGTCTAAGAGCTTGACTTGTAACCGGAAGGTGCTGAGTTCGATCCCCAGTGGGTGCGTGCTGCCGATGAGTCCCAAACCAGGACGAAACAGTTGTCGAATACTCCCTAGTTTCCAGTAGTTCTCTAACCGATAGCACTGCGTGGGGGGAACTCGAAAAACAAATCTGATCTTTATAAATCAACTCTTAAATATGGTGTCATATATGGTTGTTTTTTCCTTCACGTTCCCTGGGAAAATAGGGCTTCAAGCTAGTGGCTTGAAGTTTCTGTAGCAGCGTTTATTTTTACAGGATGGGGTTGCTAGCCTCATGCCCAACCTTTCCTCTTAACCAGCATTATTTCTGGCTCAGCGAGGTAAAGGAGTTCGTCCAGTGGCCGGGGATCGAACCCCGGACCATGTGCAAGAAATTATGAGTAGCATACTGATCGACACCTTCTGCAAGAATTTGAAACTAGTGAAGTAGCTAATAAATTTAAAAAAAAAACCATTGTAATTCAGTATAGAGATGGGATGAGATGATGATTAAAGAAGCAGAATATGCGTACTGTTCGTAAATTGGTTTTTTATTTTATGTCTGACTTCTTTCGTTATAACTGGATTGACAGTTTAGGTAAATTTGCTGACCAGATCGGATACAGTGAGATTAATGTATACAAATTCTACTTCACTAATTATCACATCTGTCTATAGGTCTTAACAGGATGTAATATACTGACTGACTAAGGGCATCAAGCCTGTTGCTAAGCTATGTGAATAATATTCAGTCATAATTTGAACACAATTAAGTCAATATCCATTTGGATAGCCTAGCAACATACATACTAGATACAATCAGTTGGCTTATAATGTTTTATATGAAAGGACAAAAAAATTTTTCCAATCAAACTGAGTTGAAAACGGAACTAAATGAATGAATTCTAACCATAAAACTTTCTCCTAGCAACTAAACAAGTCAGCCACCTGGTTGGTATATGCTCAAATATAGATATTCCCTGAGTTACTAGAAAAGGAAAAACCTTGCGATAATACCCACATCTTAATAGTTGCATGTTAGAAATGAGGGTAGCAAGGGTTTTTTATAAGGAACAACGACATTTCGTTATTCAGATTCAGTCAAACAAATATATATTTGTGTAACTTAGCAACATATTTTGGAAATTATCATTCCAGATAACTATTCTGCATTTAGTTGTTAAGATGGATGACTATATATGAATATGGTTCATAATCATAGAAAAATTATAACTAACACAATTTGGTTTATACATTTCTCATACATTTCTTTCCTATTTGTCCTAAGGGTAGTCGAATTTTCCAGATGTCTAGGGCAGGTGTTGAATCATGCCAATTGCACTCGTCTAAATCAATAAGTAAGGCTTTAATTATCATTCGGGGTCGCTTCCACCTGGTTACATCAGATTTTATGACTGTTACCTTGTCTCATTCTGTTGTATGGTTGTATTTACCTTTTCTATAGGTTTATTTTTTCATCTTAGTAGGGTCTAATAGTTTAGATTTGACTAAGTGTAGGGGCTTCGCTGATGTCACTGACCTTGACCGACTAATTTGATCTATGTATGTGACGTTACAATCATTGTTAGATGTTATTTAATTTAATGGACTTCCCAGGATCCCATAAATGAAATAATCTGTGTGTACGACTGTTGGGATGAAATTTAAAACGTGATTAGCTCACACTATTAAAAGACATTAATGGAAACAAAACACGTAGTTCAGCGAATTCATTCACTTAGCTACACAATCGCAATTATATATAAAATTATTTTATGTGTGTGTGTGTATAATTTAGGTTTGTTAGACAAGAATAAAAATTAGTTAGGGTTATTGTTTACGTCACCAAAAGAAATGCGATGAATAATCAAATAGTAACTAAGGCGTTTTGAAAATTGGTAAGAGGGTAGTAGGGATGAGTTTTCAATGCGTAAAAGAAGTTGAATAAGTATATTATAGTTACGTAATAAGATGAATAATTTAATGAGTGAGCTGTAATCAGGATGCACATAGAAACGGAGCAAAATATAGAATTATATAAGAGTTCTAGAGAAATACAAGAGTTGTGAGGAGTTGGAAAAATAAGCACACATAGTGACTAAAGCTTCAGTAATGCAAAGAAGACAAAAGCGTATTGACTTCGGCAAGTTGTTCTTAACTTTTGAAGGAGGCTTTTTTTGAAATAGAATGACCAGTGTTGACAGGGTATTCGATTATCAAACTCCTTATAAAACCACTACTACTTTTCTACCACAATGAGGGACAGTGGTCTTGAGCCCTTTTTGACAGGATACGCGTTGGACGACCAACATACCTGGCTCCACAAGAACATGTGAACAGATATATGCAACACAGAAGTGGTGAGATGCGAAGTTCTCCTCCTAATGATATCGTAGGTTAAGTTCTTGAATACAGGTAAAGTTTTTTTCTGGAATAAGTGATGCTTCGTTCCTCTGGACTTTTTGTGTTGATATTTTTGTCATTGAATCTTGTTGGGTATCCATTTTGCATATAGGTTCCTTTCAGAAGATTTATTTCCTCTTCCACGGAGTCAGGACTGTAGATGCATCGGATCCATGTGTCACTGGATTTAATTGGATTGCATTTTCGTCAGTTGACAGTTCCAATCGGTTTTTCTGTCAGTTGACCTTCTTATGGTTCTACTGAGTCGTCTTATTAGTTCCACATCATTTCCATTTCTGGAGTGAATTTTATTAGATATTTTATAATATATATTTATGTTCATACTGATAGGTAGTTGAAGTATAACTTAAAAGTAGAAAAGACTGAAGTTTTGTTTCGTCCCAGTTTAGGACTCTTCAGCACTGAGCAGAAAGACATCATACGACCAGAAATTTAAATTAGGATGTTTAGTGTACAAAACGAATGACAGCATTTTGACATCATAACTACAAGCTGAAATTACAAATCGTTTTTGGTAAGGTTATGCACATTATCAGTAGTATTATTCCTGATATTATGTAGATATGTATACGCTTGTGTTAGTGTTGATCTTAACACTGAACTCAATGATAATGTTTGTTTCATTTAGGGATTCAAGCAAATGGATGACATCATGTCAGAGCTTTTTTAATTCTCACTCTACAGCCAGTAAAGCTGATGATATTTCAATTATAAGGGGGGGGGGAAGAGAGATTAACACCATATCCTTGATATTTTGCTGTGGACAGAAATTGACCATTGAGTCCATACCTGCACTAGTTAGAGATTCATCAGAAACTCAGATACTCCTCTGTCAACATTTCATACCTTATCATATTCCTGATAATATATAATAATAATAATAATAATAATAATGATAATAATACATGCTAAAAAGTTTGTTTACAACTATGGATTCTTGTCTAAGCTTTTAGCCGAGTTATAGTAAGCACATGGACATAGAATGTTTACTCAGGTGTGCGAAATAACCCTAGATTGTAGTAGCTCATCTCTCTTATAACCTTTAATGTTTTGACAGGCAATGCATGTTTACACTTGACGCGACATGAGATTAGTGACTTGGTTTAAGAAAATAGTGAAGTTGGTAAATGTTACACACAATCACACTCGTTTGATCTCATATATATGAACTGGTTAGGTAACCAGTTTTTGACGAATTCAATGGAAAAAAACAAACAAACTGTCTGAAGATGAAATAATTCATTTTAAAAACTGATTCACTTCATTGATTCTACACATAATTAATTGATGAGAATAACACGTGTGTAGGCAGACACTTCTCACTAATTTACATAACTTTACTTTACTATTGAACATTATAAATGCTAAAAATATAAACCAGTCGTCATCATTTTTCAATGGAATGGATGTCATAGTTAGTCATTAGAATGATAAGTGTGTTGTGGTTTTTGATAAGAGTTGTGAAAACAAAGTGGTTCTATAAACAACATATCATAAGATTACGTAATAATGAAGTATAAGTGTGTGTGATAAACCGATTTTGCGTGAAGAATGTACGATGAGGAAGATTAAACTCAGATAAGGGTTAGTGAGGGGTGTAGTCAGTGATAATGACTATAGAAATACATAGTCGAGGATTATTCATTCACATGCTAATAATCTAAATTAAACACTAGGATGATTTGACGAGATAAGATAAATCATGGAAAATTCCCATTGTAACATATAGAAAATCAAAACAAATGATTCAGCGAAGAGACTCTTTTCAACGAATTTATCATCAAGCTGTACAATCGTATATATATGGTTTTTAAGAAGTTATATACAGTGAGGGAATTGAAACATAGATGTGAATGCATAAAATAATAATAATAATATGAAATGCAATTAAAACTAAAATGTTTGTGATTATAATCGTAGTTAAATGTCAAGTGGCAAAGCAAATTAGTGTCATATATATATAATAATTCATAGGATGGATAGAACTTGAAAAAGGTGTGCAATTATAAGATTAGTAGACAAATCGAATAAAATAAAAATGTTACGTAATATTGTGTGAAATTTAATAGCACAGAATTTAATGTTGCATAAAGGAATTGATTTAGAATGACAAGTGGAACAAGTGAAATAATACCGAGTGAGAGTAGTAATAGTAACAATTGACGTAATAAAGAAGAGTATACAAATTGAATAAACAAAAATGAAAAAATTGGTGGAGCTAAATTTTATTGGGGATTACTATACTTTAGCATAGAGGGATTAAGACCATGAAAGTTGGAGGGGTTGAACGACCTTTTTCTGTACACAGAGATCTGGCTTTTCTGTTTCGCTAGCCGAAGATGGCTTCAGCAATACAGATGAGTCGGGTAAGTAGGGATTTGGGTAAATTACTCTTTGCCTTGTAGATGACTTTGAAGGCGGAGGCTATAGAGATAGGGTGATCATTATCGACCAGATGTTCAATGATCGCGCTTCTTATTGCTCCACTTCCACCTCTTCGTAACCATGGTCGACTAGTAAAGGCTATTCTCAGGGATGCAGCAGGGAATGTTCTTTTCAGGGACTGTGATATAATTCGTTTCATGATATCGGAAGCTAAGTCCCCTATGCTATTAAATTTCACATAATAAGTTCTATCCATCCTATGAATTATTCTATATATGACATTAATTTGTTTTACCACTTGACACTTAACTACGACTATAATCACAAACATTTTAGTTTTAATTGCATTTCATATTTTTATTATTATTTTATGCATTGACACCTATGATTCAATTCCCTCACAGGATATAACTTCTTAAAAACCATATATATACGATTGTACAGCTTGATGATAAATTCGTTGAAAAGAGTCTCTTCGCTGAGATAAGATAAATCACCTTAAGTACTTTCATTTTGTCAACTAAGTTACCTCTATAAAGTAGAGAGAGTAATATTGAGATTCAGACGATTATTACTTATGTTTTAATTCTATTCATAAATTGAATTTAATCAATGTCAATGTACCCAATGAACCCACAAAGGGATCATAATGATGAAGAGTCCCGAACAGGCACGAAACAAATGTTTAGTACTCTCTACTCTTCATTGGTTCACATACAGAAATCAATTTGTGTTCCAAATTGAAATCAGTCACTTCCATGCTGAACCACCTCAACGGTGACTCATTGGAAGATGAATTTCTAGTGAGAAGTCATGATCAGTGGGAGCCAACCAAGTTGGGTGCCAGGAGAGTTACTCATCGATGACATTGGGTGGAGGTCACACTATATATATAGCGAATCGGCAGAAGTTAGAATTCATGAATCATTGAATTCCTATTTATTGGCTAGTCAGTATACGAGTCAGCCTTGTGTAATGAAGCTCTTGACTAGGTTAGATACTTGGTGATAGGGTCATATATGCGCACTGATGAAGAGTCCAATCGTGGGACGAAACAGCTATCTAGTCCTCCTTGATGGTTTTTACTCGTCCTCTAATTAAAATTGAGTTCGTAATCAAAGTTGAAATGAATCAAATCCATATATACCAACACAATATTATAGAGTTCTGTAGGACTAGAGGAAGGAATTCCGTTGTAGATAGCCATTACACTGAATTATTGACGACTTTCGATACGTAATATGTTTATGAATAACGATAAAAACACTCAGGCATACGATACTATACTTCCATTAGCATTTACCTTATAGGATTTGCGTTTACGATGAATTCGAAAGCTTCTTTTATCTTATAGTTTACATTTTATATTATTCTATCTAGGGGTAACACCAGCAAACACGGGGATATAGGCAAATGCAGTTGATACGACGCAGGTAGGATGAGACGTGACACCCTGGATTTCATCGCCAGTCACCACCAATCGGAATATCATCTAATTCTAGTGTTCTGATTTGTATAAATAACCTTATAATTCATACAGACAGTGAAGCATATCGATCCGTTTATTTGCTGTCTAGCATACAGATGCACGTGATGGTCGAATTCGTCATTCAATTCTATTTATCGCACTAACTGTACATTTATTAAAATTATATGTTCAACTTTGTGAGTCTATAATACTACAACACTATTTTACTACTGTCTGTTTGACAAGCTGTCTGTCTGATAATCGAACATTATTACTAGAATACGTCTTGTTTTTGTGTGGTCCTGAGACGAAATTGCAGTTGATAGTTAGTACGGAAATTACTTCTTAATTCAATTACCAAACAGTACAGGTAGTAAGTTAGCCAGCGAAGAAACAGATCACCTCAGCAACTTCATTTTCAAGTTGTACAGTCGTATTAATTTTACGGAAAAAAGGCAATAGTTACACCAAAAATAACACAGTCTATATACATATGATAAGAATGAAGACGATTAACGTAATCTTTGGCATCGGTAGCACAACGGTAGAATGCATGTGGTCCGGGTTTCGATCCCCAGCTACCGACGCACTCCTCTATTTCGCTAAACCAGTAATAAGAGTGATAAAGAGAGAAGGTTGGGCATGAGGTTAGTAACCCCATCACGTAAAAATAAACACAACTGCTACCAGAACTTCAAGCCTCTAGCCTGTTGCCCTATGTTCCACTGAGAACCATAAAATTGGAGTGGTTGAATTACGAAATTTCAAAAGGTCAATAAATAATTGTTTTCAAAAGTTAATTAGGTGATAATGATAACAATAAAAGAGTCGAAGATGAAGTGGAGTGGGATAAATTTAACCAATAAAAATAAGGTAGAAAAGAACATTACTATGACCAATATAAAGAAAGGGTTGGTTTGTGAGGCTATGATTTATTTGAAGTTTTACCACACATTGACGTCAGTTAGGGAACCATTGAAAACCACTGGTTGAGTACTGGACAGCTGTTTCGTCATAGTTTCTGACTCATCTGTAGTTCTCACTCACTGAAATTTCAATCCAGGACCTTTTAGTTACAAGGCAAACTCGTAGACCATCCAGCCACTGAGGCCCGACTGAACTGCCAGTCACGATAAAATCACAAAAGGTAGAGTTGGAATTCATGGTCCATTGAATTGATCCCATGCTGAATAGTTTACGAGCTTGACATGTAACTTGAAGGTCCTGTGTTTAATCTCCTCTGGGGGCACACTGCCGAAGAGTCCCAGACTAGGACGAAACAACTGTCCAGTACTCCCTGATTTGAAATGGTCCTCTAACTGATATCACTCCGTAATTTCGCTTGAAACAAAGAAAGAGGTTTGACAAGACGTTTTTGAACACAGTTAACATTTTAGTTCACATACAACAAAGCATACTTGGAAAATACATTAACTTTTAAAGTAACTGAATGTCCATGTAGGTAACTTTAAAGGATAAATCACTTGGGACTGAATGACCTGACTTAAGAAGGTGTTATCAGATGGAAGACTAATCAACGAAATCTGGTTGTGGTCAGCTAAGCGCTTCCGAAGAAAAAGCATATAAAGTCATATGCAATCAGCTGAGCAAGAGAATATGAAAATATAGATGGACATGAAGGCGGGCATAGGTGACATTTTATCCTTCACACACTGTCGATTCATACTTTCACTAGAGAATACTTGGTGCAAGTTAGCGGCGTAGAAAGAGTGTTTAAGACACTTGGATAGTCAACTTTCAATAACTTTAGCAAAAAGTGTCATCTTACAAATGCCAGACTCATAAATAGGGTCTTCTGACATGATTAGGCTATGAGCTATTTCTTTTTTCAACTTTCTATATCCATTAATTAAACCCTGTACGATGGCGATATCTACAGAGCAAATTTCCAGATTTCTGAAGCATATAGAATGGATGATTTCTCTTTATCCTAAGAGGCACCCATTTGTTGAAGTTAGTGTCCTGCCTTGTTAAGGGTTTGCTTTCGGGAGATCGATATTTTCAATGTCTCATCCTCTCTTTTGTCTAACTTAATATCTAAGTTTGGAATTCGACTCTTCATCAGCAGTGAAAAGCATAAATGGGTAACAATCATTAAGTTTTCATACAGAGGTCAACAGCTGAACACTTATCAACACAAATATATCTCTCACACACCTACAGACTCGAGATCACTTCTTTCAATGGCCCATTCTTTAGACTTGCCATAAATACATCAATAACGAGAGGTTCTGTGTGTATTTAGAGGTCAAATGAGATGATGACTAATCCAAGAGTATTAGATAGCAATTATAGGATAGAAATAATTACACAGTGAAGCCGAAAAAACGAAATGACTTGTTACGTAATCTGTGGTTTGGATGACGGTGAAAACACACACACACACATGAAAGGAATACCAGAGTGATTTTTTTTTCAAGTGTCCAGATTGTCAAAACTGATTACGTAAGGTTGAATAAGGATGGACAAATAAAAATAATAATAATAGTGGTGATTACAACTCAGAACTCAGTAATAATAGTCTTTAATATACATTACGAAGGTGGGGGTATGATCGTTTTCGTACAGTTCAGTTATTAAAACGGTCAAATCAAACAAGGCGACTGTACGCTGACATACACACATACACAGACTTAAAAAGGTTATGATTATTTCAATTTGAATTCCAATGACTTCCGGTATATGTTAGTGGTGAACACGTAGAATAATAACAAGAATGCAATAGATAACTCCGCCAGTATTTCATATTTGATCTTATTACAAACTGACATCAGTTAGAAAACCTACTTTATTATAATTATTATCGTTTCCTTTAATTTCTAGAGGAACATAGGGCTTCAGCCGTACGTCTCCATTGCGTTCGGTTCTCTGCTAGAGTTTTCACCTGGCTCTAAGTCTGCCCACACGTTTTCATCTCCTCTTCACATGATCTCCTCCAAGTCACCCCACCTTCGCACTGACGACCAACTCGCCGCTTCCCTTTCGGGTTCCACTCAAGCGATGGCTTGTCTAGTGATGTTACTTGATGGTTTCCTCAGAGTACGGCTAGTCAATCCATCTCCATTTCTTTCTGCCTATTTGTTTCACAATCGGTTCCTGCTGTGTTGGTTCGCTCATTGCCAGAGATCTCTGTTGCTGATCTTTTCTGGCAATCTGATCTGAAAACCTACTTTGCGATCCTTGAAGATTAGATTCTATCCCAGTGACTGCATGATAATATGCATACCTCCGCAAACTAGAGGCCTTAGGCTCTATTTCTTGAAGGATCATGTGTGTATACTGGTGAATAGTCTCAAAGTAGGATGAAATTGGCATCCAGTACTCCTTAGTTATCAGTCCTTCTCTCTAAGTGATATTGATTCGTGACGAAATCCACAATGAAACTTTCTAAAAAACCGAAAATCTGATAATATTTGTTCAAAGTTGAGTACTGTGTAATCGCTGACTAGAATGAAATTAAAAGTGACATTTTCATGTGTAGGAACTGTAAGGATTTAATTGGCTGCAAGGATGACTTCTCTTAATATGGATATAAGTCAGAAAAAAAGCTAATCGAAAATCATGGCGATATGAGACAACTGTTTCGTCCTAGTTTGGGTCTCTTTGCTAAAGCACTCACTAGGCTAATGCACCGCGACAGCCACCTCTTGTGCAGTGGTTATCAACAATAATCTCCTTGGACATTTGATGTGATCATAATGTGAGTTTATTATATCACCATCAAATGAACAAAGTTGTTGACTAGTTTATTGTGCTTAGAAGTTGTGTTATTTGGCTCAAGTCGGCCCAACTACTCAAAACAATTACTCAGTAGTATGTATAGTACATCACTCAAGATCCTGTTCATCATTTTATCCTAACAGATAAGATTTTTTAACAATAGATACAACGTCAGTTTTTAATTAACTTTTTATTTCATACCATAGTTACTCTGATGTTACTATTTAAAGCCTAAGGCAATCAATACACAAAATTAAATACCTCCATCATTTTCTGTATGATGATGTCACATTTCTGCTGCAAGGTGAAATTAATCAAGGGAGCCAAAAGTGTGTACAGCTTTTCTTCCACTTTTTAAATGACCTAGTTGTTAATACACATATTTAAAATATACATTGATTTCTTCTTCTCTTCTCCCTCAAGAAAGAAACATCACATGATCATCTCATATTTAGAAATCATGTGATACTTGACCTAGTTACAACAATGTTTGTATGACAATAAAGTAAAATGTCACTATGGTAATAATTTATGTACTTTTATATCGACAGTAGAATCTTTTTTTCATTAAGTATTATTATTAAAAGAGGAACAAGTTGATAGGTTTTGCACCAAAGTCACGGAATACACATCTCGAGGAAGGAACATACCAAACGCCCTGAGTCCCTAGCTCAACCATACGCCTAATCTTTTATTAACCTAACTCTAATCTATTCCTAATGTAACTAAACTGTTTGAATATCGTATCTAATATTTGTACAGTTCTTTTAATACTTTTTAATGGGTATGGTGCGATTTTTCTTGGTTTCACTGCTCCGAACTGATTGATTGTTGCAAAGTCATTGGTTCGTTCGTTCTTTTGGATGTTATTCTTTTGGTCAGAAATATAAAGAGATACTGCCAATCAATACTGCTCCCAATGAACATCCACTTCATACTTGAAATGATAGACGTCGCTTACGATAACTTTTCATTAGAACTTCAGGGTAAAGAAATTTGTAAATTTTCGTGGCTAGAGATTAATAAAAAAAAAAAAAGGTGGAAATTATCATAGAAGAATTCGCTGTTGAAAACATTCACTACTAAGAACAAATTCCACTTCCATACGTCACACAAGTGCTCTTCTGTCTTCAGGGAGAGAGAGATAGAGAAGAATATTTCACCTCAAAATAATTTAATAGTAACAATTGACGTAATAAGGAAGAGTGTACAAATTTAATAGACAAAAATGAAAAAAATGAAAAATTGGTAGAGCTAAAATATGATTGGAGATTACCATACTTTAGCATAGAGGGAGGGGTTGAACGAACTTTTTCTGTACACAGAGATCTGGCTTTTCTGTTTCGATAGCCAAAGATGGCTTCAGCAATACAGATGAGTCGGGTACGTAGGCATTTGGGTAAATTACTCTTTGCCTTGTTGATGACTTTGAAGGCGGAGGCTATAGAGATAGGGTGATCATTATTGACCAGATGTTCAATGATCGCGCTACTTATTGCTCCGCTTCCACCTTTTCGTAACCACGCAGGATAGTGTTCTTGCACCCTCTTGGAAAAAACTCGAATCGAACGACCGATATACCTAGCTCCACACGAGCAGGTGAACTGATAAACACACATAGAGTTGGTCATCAGCGGGATCTTGTCCTTCAGGTGATTGAACAACAATGGTCGACTAGTAAAGGCTATTCTCAGGGATGCAGCAAGGAATGTTCTTTTGGCTCTAACAATTTTTTCATTTTTGTCTATTAAAATAATTTAGTTGAGTTTGAGTTAAAGGACTTTAGTTCTCTAAGCAAAGAATTAGATAAGTAACCGTTAAGGTTGTTGGTTCCAATGTGATAATCTGTCTACCGAACGAAATCCATTACTGTGATTTCTTTCAACCAGTTTAATCCATACTTACTCTGAAGTATCCTATGAATGTACGAATCTAGTGTGGATTATAAATATAAAGAATGTGAAGACATAACACTATAAAAAATCGATTTACTAATTGTATTTACGTTGATATTTATTTTCACTATAATTCAAATATTTCTTCTTATGTGTGCAGTGGAGATAATTTTAGTAGATACAACTAATTTACTATTTAATTTATAAGTAGTTTGTTGAGGCGGGAAAAAATAATAATGACATCTTTATTCTGGACAGTATAAAATGTACACATTTTTCAGAGGAGTATATTGCACAATATCTTCAAGTTAAATATTAACTGACGTTATATCCTGTGACAAACGGTCTCTGAGCTAAGGGACAAACCATTCAATTATGATATATCTGATTCCATATTAGTTTGTTTATTAGGTATATCACACAGTGAAACAGTATTATTTACTGTAAATAATACTGTTTCACTGTGTGATATACCTAATAAACAAACTAATATGGAATTACTTACTACCACAGTGCCCAAGTTTTAAACATATATTAATATGATATATCTGCTTTGTCTCCTTCAAGAAATCCACGATATCCAATTGAAAGCCTATTTTAAGATGTTCAGAAGTACATTTTGAGACCCAAGGATGGAACTGAAGAACAGTTATCTCATGTATTGGAACACGTTGACACCCACAGTCAGGCCTTCCCTCAAATTAAGTCGGAACTTGCAAATCAGAAACTTGTAAATATGTGAAATACACGCAAGAGTAGATAATACAATTAGAGATCATATATTAATCGATTAAAACAAAGCGAACGACAGAAAATATTTGCAATAGGGAGATGGAAGTCTTTGGTAGCCCAGGTTTTAAGCAATCCACGAATGAGGTTTTCAATCTGATCAATAAACGTCACAAATGATAAACACACAGTTCTTTTCTGCCACACCTGATCGATTCTCAATACCGAGTGAATTCTCAAACCAGTCATAGTGTTCTACAGAGCACGCAAGAATCTTACCAAAGGTGGATGAATCAAGTATCTTCAAACTGTAGAAAATATGATAATCATATATTAAATCTGAAGTGTTTTCATCCACTGAACCTACAACAGATTTAATTTGTCTCAACACTTGATACGTTATATTTTGTTAGTCTTAGTTTTTTCTAATTTTATTATTTTTCTACCTACCTATCATAATAATTCTACTCCTTATAACAGTTAGCCGTCTTTCAATCTCAGTTGACCTCTAATTAACTACACCAACGGATCCAAAAAGCTCGAGCTGCTTCCGCTAACTTACACCATCTCTGGCGTAGGCATGACATCCGTCTTTCAACCAAGGGACGTGTTTACTGCTCATCAGTTCGCTCCGTCCTTCTCTATGGCTCTGAAACATGGCCAATACGAGTTGAGGACATGAAAAGGTTGACTATTTTTGATCATAGATGTTTACGATCTCTTTCTCACGTTAGGTGGCATAATAAGGTAAGTAATGTTGATGTTAGGCGTAGAGTGTTGGGCAAAGAGGGAAAATCAATCGACGAGGCTATAAAGTTACATAGATTGAGATGGCTTGGTCACGTGCTGCGCATGCCTAACCATCGCCTCCCCCTCCCTACGGGCATTAGTAGCTGATATAGGTGCAGGTTGGAAAAGAGTAAGTGGTGGCCAAACAAAATCATGGCCTCATCAATCCATGAAATCCTTGACAGTTAAACTGAGTCAGGTAGGGAGATGCAGACTTCCGGGTTGGGGCCCTCGGGACTCTAAGAATCAATGGCTGGAGACAATAGGTGACATGGCTCAAAATCGTTGTCAATGGTGCAGATGTATTCAGTCTCTGTAATCTTTCATATTCCTTTCTACAATTGCTCACTCGGTTTCACTCTTATACTTGTCAAAACTCTATTGATTCTCTTCACTCATTTTCTTGTCTACCTTTGTGTGCTATTTGGGACGTGGCAACTGGAACTGCTGCACTTCGGTGCCAAGTTCTATGTTGAATCCAGACAGAGACAGACAGACAACTTAACTTACTTGTTTAGTTTCTACCGGATTAATGTTCTTTGTATTACGTAATTGTTTTCAAAAACTTTCAATTTGACTGACACATCTTTGGAGACATTCATTTTGTTGTTATGACAACGTACTAAACACATGCGATTGTGTAGCTCAATAATTATGTCGCTTGAAAGAGGGAGTTTTCGCCTAATGCCTCTTGTTTGTCGATATAGCTTAATGGGAGTTTTTAAATTACTTAAACGCCAAGTCGCCAATATTCTATGGAAATAACGAGGGAAACTTGAAATGTAATTCTACTGTAGTATTCTGAGAGGTTTCTCCAGAGTTATTTCTGATAATGTAGTTTAAAAAGATTTATAACCCTTACTAAATCACTAACTAGTCAGTGGCAGTTGGTTATTTCTATTTGCCGTAGTTGTTATTAAATTGATAACAGATCTCAGATGAGCTGAAATCATGCAAGACTTTCTGCTGACTACCATATACGATTATTTTCACTGGTATCCACAGTTTAGTCCTTTAAGGGAATTGATGTGATTTTAGAAGTTTATTAGTAATGCTGTTGCCTAGATCCCAGGAGGATATAGGTCTGGTTTAACATAACACTGCTAGGTAAATCAAATACTTGGATATATTTCGTTGATGAGCGCCAATTGTCACAATATCTTCGTTCTTTCTACTCTTCTTGCTGCCTTCTAACACATGAAATCGAAGCTTCAAGCCAATGAACTAAGAAGACCTAACATTGTGGATGAATTCAATGAGTGTGTTCATTTCTATTCACCATACGATGTACGGTTCGAATCCATTTTGAAAACGATTATATGGCTATTATGTTATTATGACTTTCCTGTTGCTTTGTTTATACTGGACTGAAGTAATCAATTTCACTCAACATGTCGGTTTCTAGGTGAGAACAATTTCACGATTTCTTTAAGGTCACCATGATTTTATTTGGCTGACAAAATAGATAGCAGTGGAACCCAGTATGCACGTTTCATCTGATTTATGACCTGTCAGCTAGGAGTGCCTAGATCTTGACTGAACAATGGTTTTCCTGATGAGACTCGAACCCAACATCCATCGTTCCACAGTTTCAGTGGGAACACTATCATTCATTCAGAATTTTGGTACTTCTAGCTGATGAGTGTCAAGGAAATCACAAACAGCTTGCTGAATATCAATTCCCAGTCTGCATCAACCATACAATATCATAGAACTATCATGTTTGTTGTGCATAAATTTAGCTAATATTTCATTTAATACTAAATATCGAAGCAATCACTAATTTGTAAGCCATACGAGCCTAGAAGATTTAAAAGTATCTGGCGTGTTACTGGATTGTTTCAATGCATCAGATTAAAAACGAATTAAAATTCACGCATTTAAACAGCTTAGATGCACTGAAAAGCCCTTCAGGCATTATATGTGTGTCAGTATATTGGTTACAGTTCTGGTTTAGGAGTTATATTGAATGACTAAGAATAATAACAAAAATATACTTTCAATCTGCAGGGATATCCTGGACCGACGTGAAGAACCTAGAAGACCTGGATTTCGCGCGTGGATGATTTATGTTTGATGTCACACAAAATCGAAGACTTACAAGCGAAAACCGACAAACTGGTCGAAGAGGCTGGCAGCAAAGACAGAACTGCAGGTGAACATAGACAAGACGGAGGTTATGAAAATAACCAACCAACCAACAAAAACAACAACAGCAGCAACATCCACCGCCAATCACCATCAAAGGGAGGGATTTGAAAGAGGTTAATTCATCCACTTAACTAGGGAGCATTGTCTCAACTACAGGAGGAACGGACGAGGATGTCAAATCGAGCGAGAATCGGGAAGGCGAGAAACACAGTCATCAACCTGAAACCAATCTGGAAATCTTCGTCACTCAGCCTGCATCAACAACAAAATTCGGATTTTCAATACAAACATCAAGTCAGTCAGTTCTTCTATACGGATCAGAAACTTGGCCAGTGTGTCACAAAGAATATTTCCAACAGCCTGTTGCAGACCTTTATCAACAGCTGTCTTCGTTCTATACTGAAGATTAGATGGCCGGAAAGAATCACCAACAAGAAACTATGGGAACAAACAAACAAAACAAAAACCAATCGCCCAACAAATATGCAGGAGAAAGTGGAGATGGATTGGACACTCGCTGAGGAGGCCGCTGGGTGACATCGCGCATCAGGCCATAGCTCGAGTGGAACCTGAAAGGGAAGCGGCGAGTGGTACGTCGGTGCAAGGGTGACATGGAGGAGATCGTGTGAAGAAGAGTTGAAACAGTATGGACTAAAATGGATGCATGTGAAAAGTACAGCAGAAGACAGGAGGAAGTGGAGACGTGTAGTTGAAGCCCTATGTTCCACTAGGAACCCAAAGGAACAATAATAATAATAATAAATCCCAGTTCTAGACCATTTTTAATCATATGTGTTTATATGCCGTGGAAACATGTTGTTTTGTGCCCTTCAGTCCAAATATTCATATACTTATGGATAGCTTAGTCAGTCACATGTTTCTACAACCAGACAATAAACTTAGTAAACAGATCAACAAAAGTTTAACTACATACTACTAAAGCTGCTATGTTCTAATGCTGATGTGATGTTTTCAGGTTTGCTTGACCTTGATTCAATTCAAATGACCTGATGAGTCAGACTTGTATGTAAAACGCAAAACTACCACTGAATGATTCACACAGTTATCTGACTTAACACTACTCTACTATTGGTTAATTTAAATATTCTGTCTGACGACGCATTACTCATCTGTCTGGATTTTGTATTTCATTGTGAATACACATTGTTCGTCATCTATAATTCACCACCTGCTATTGAATATCTAGTGGTTTTTGCAGGACATTTTAGCGTCTGTTATCTTTGCTCGTTAATATCATTTGAGAGATGTACATTAAACAGGTGGCATTTAATCAAACTTAGGCATACAATAATTTTCGCACAAAACTGTATACTACTGACTGATTGAGATTAGTAGTAATATACCATCAAGGTGGTTTGGCTCCCTGAGCTGAGTCGAACTAGGCACACTGTTGATAAGCTCAACACTAAACGAGGGAAACGACTGTCCAGCGTTTAGATCCCTTTGATATGGCTAGCAGGCACTACTGGTTGATATGAGAGGTATACAATTACTCATCTCAATCGGTCAGTAGTATATGGTTATACGCAAATATGCCCGCCATGTTGATTACCATTTATGGCATCAAATGGATCACACACTGTGATCAGAAAATTTTCATATCCGGCCACGGACTGATTTCAGTGAGAGGATGATTAAAAGCCAGGGAGTGTTGGATAGCTGTTTCGTCCTGGTTTGGCACTCGTCACAGTACACACCTGCGACACCAACGAAGACTGAACTCGGGATCCTTAGGCTACGAAATCACAATTCGTGATGAAACTCGAAGTAAATCAAGACCATACCAACTAGCACCTGAATAATTTCGGTTTCTAAAGGAAACTATGGTGGAATTTCATCTCTAATTGTGCAGATTGCCAATTAACTTACAAATCGGGAATTTAATTAATGCAGTACTGTAGATTATCAAATAATAGTGTAGATTTGAGCCCTGAAAGAAAATAAAGCAGCTTAAAAAATCATTTCATTCCTCTTGTACCATCTATACTAATTACAAGATTTTCTGGGATTTCATCCTGATCTTTTCTTTTCGCTAGTTTGAGTTAAGTTTAAGATTTGGCTAAGGATTAGGACGAAGGTTTATAATTGGGATTAGTTTTAGGATACTAATGGATTAGTGTTAGGTAGGCATTAGAGTATACGGTTACAGATTGGGTTTAGGTTATGTAAAGATCTGGGGATTAGGATTAGATTTGGTGTTAACTTACTCAAACTTACATCATTTTAAACCTGATTAATATTATTATTAATTCCTTCCCGTTCCCAGTGGAACATAGGGCTTCAAGCTAGAGGCTTGAAGTTTCGGTAGCAGTGTTTATTTTTACAGGATGGGGTTGCTAGCCTCATGCCCAACCGTTCCCCTTTACCAGCTTTATTTCTGGCTTAGCGAGGTAAAGGAGTGCGTCTGTGGCCGGGAATCGAACCCCGGACCATGTGCACTGTCGGCTAGCGTCCTAACCACTGTGCCACCAACGCACTTCTTATTTATTTGTCTTAAATATATTTCACCAATTCATTATGTCTTCTCACATACAACTTTTTTGATTGGTTTCTCAAAGCCATTTAGTTGTTGTTGTTGTTTGTAGTAGACGAAAATACAACATACTATCAGAAATAATTAGTCGATTGGTAGGAGAGATAACCATTAGTTCATGAATATTCTATGTATATAAATATACATACATATATTTCCGAACATCACCCTGCGTGGTTAAGTAAAGGACAAACAAAATCCATTCATAGCTCTATTCTATCTCATCTTGTGGATACAGAACACAAGATTGATGTTAAAGAGGCAGCTTTCAAAGTCATTTACCGCATACCAACTAATCTTAACTTCACCTTAAGAGTTCGTCAACTACATATTGCTGAGTCTGGCCATTGGGATCCACATTAAGAAACCTATGTGTCCCAAAGAAGCTGGTTCAGACACTATCGTTACCTTATCCATCAAGGTTCGAATAATCCTCAGTTTGTTGTGGAAACTTCTTTAATCTAATTTGATATTCTATTTGTGTGATTATTATAACTTATGCATCTTTAGTAAACTGTAATTCCATTGATCTTACTTAACAAATCAATATTATTCAAAAATAATATTGTTAATGACGACTGTTCCAGAATATTCTATATATATATATATATATATTCAACAGTAAAGAGGAGACGAAAGTTTATTATTTGCATCAGATTGTTCCTCACTTTGTAGATTACTTTGATTGAAGTAGAATGGGCTTTGAAGGAAGAAATATTCGTCTTTCGACGCGTATCCTATCTAAAAGGGTTCAGAAACACTATCACACGTGATTACAGAAAGGCAGTAGTTACTCTATAAAGGGTGTAATAATCGAACACCTTGTTAACACTGGTCATTCTGTCTCACTCAACAAATGCATGGATAGGGAAAAATTCATGAAAACAAGACGCATCAGATTTACGTTATACATACATTGACGCCGTGTTATGTCACAGTTCCTCATCAGCTGCAGACTACATACTTCAGTGTCGTAATGATAGACGAGAGAGTGTCATAAATTAATGCATCCAAAATTCAACCATCACAACTGTTTCTAAAGTGCTGGTTTGTAGGATTTGATTTAGTTACAGGATTTCATCATGAGCTGACATTAGTTAGAGAACCATTGGAAAACCTGGGAGTACTGGACAGCTGCTGTTTCATCCTAGTTTTTTGGGGATCATCGGCAGTACGCACCCACTGGGATTCGAACCCAGGACCTTCTGGTTACAAGGGGAGCTCGTATACCATTAAGCCACTGGGACCCGATCCAATGGCCAACCCATGAATTCTAACTTCTGCCAATTCACGACATAGCGCGACCTCTAGCCAATGTCTTCGGCGAGTATTTGTCCTCACGCCCGACCTGCTGCACCCTACTGGTCACAATCGTCTTGTTTCAAGTCATCATCAACGTTTCTTGGCTTACATTTCAGATGCATTAGATTATAGCATTCTCTCTGCTATCTCAATACGACATTGAAGTTTTGTTATTTTCATTGTTTTTTAACTACTGTAATTCCGAGTATTCTGTAGCTGATAAAATCCTTTGACGTCATACAGCTGACTGCAAATTTCGTCTTTGTTGCATTATGGAAATTTATCAAGGGAACCATGTGTGTGTATGAAATAAGATGAAGGTCAAAATTAACTTCAGTCACAATCACCTGCGTTGTATTTGCATTGAATGAGTGTTTGTGTGTATGTTGTGAGTCTGTGAGGGAGACAGACAGACGAAGGAGATTCAAGAACAAAGAGAGACGAAGCAACATGTTTATACAATGCTTTCTAATCTAGTTTGTATTGCTTGTCTGCCTAGACATGTGTTGAATGCACTTGGTCTAGACTAACATATTGCTTTGTTCTATTTCACTTTTTTTTGTTGCAGGTCATAGATTTTTCTGTCGACGATTTATCTGATTTACGCTTTCCAGCATATACAATCATAATACATTCATTTAGGCTAAAAACACGTTTAATATTTATCAGTATACTTATGTTTGTGTTGTTTGGTGCATGTTGACTGGTTGTAGAATCTAGGACTCATATTTCTTCTTAGTTAGGATTCGTCATCTGGATGCTAAGGGTGTTATCCACACTGAGACGAACACAAGTTTAAGATTCCAAAGTGTTATCCACTAATGGTACCATGGGACCAAGTGGCCTAGTGGATTAAAGTTTCAGAGGGAACACCATCACTTACTGGGGATTGCAAGTACATTCTGATGACGAGTCTTGAATAGGATGAAGTACTCATATCTGAATTCATTGAGTCCATACTGGATAAAATCAGTGTTAATCTTCAGACATAGTCGAGGCGTCCGTACTGGTAACCGATATATTAACAGAAGTCGAATATTTCGGTTCAATGATTCAATGGGGAAAACAAAAATTGACACTAATGAAATACCTACCTGGGAAGCATCGTTTCAACTACAGGAGAAGGGAACTGACGAGGATATCAAAGCAAGAATCGGAAAAGCAAGACAAGCTTTCACTACTCTCAAGTCTGTGTGGAGGTCAACAACTCTCAACATCAAAAATAAGATCCGGATTTTCAACTCCAATGTGAAGTCAGTGCTACTTACATACGGATCAGAGACTTGCACTGCGTGTCATAAAGAGCATCTCAAACAAACTACAGACCTTCATTAACAGTTGTCTTCGCTCAATACTCAAGATCAGATGGCCGGCCAGAAAAGATCAGCAACAGGGATCTCTGGCAATGAGCGAACCAACCCAGCAGGAACCGATTGTGAAACAAATAGGCAGGAAGAAATGGAGATGGATTGGCTGGTCATACTCTGAGGAAACAATGCATCAAGTGACATCACTAGATAAGCCATTGCTCGAGTGGAACCCAAAAGGGAAGCGGTGAGTTGGTCGTCAGTGCAATGAGGGTGACTTGGAGGAGGTCATGTGAAGAGGAGATGAAAACGTGTGGGCAGACTTAGAGCCAGGTGAAGACTGTAGCAGAGAACCGAACGCAATGGGGACGCACGGCTGAAGCCCTATGTTCCTCTAGGAATTAAAGGAAACAATAATAATAATGAAATAGTATACTTAAATGTTTTCCTTTTCATTTTTACATGAATAGGGGGTTTCCTCATTGGTGCACATGATATGGATTATAGTGAATACTTGTAGTTTACCTAAATATATCAACTACTGCTAATACCCAACTAACTGACTAACTCATTAACCAAATCAAAGTAATCGAACAATATTTATGCACAATTTGCGAATGAACTTCATACCGGTTGGTTCAGATTAATTTATGTTAAATTAAAGTACTAAAGTATTTAAATCATCTGGTTTTTTCTAAATTGTGGAAAACATTTGTCAGGAAATTAGAGAAAAAGAACAGAAAGAAATGTTTAGTTGTCCTTTCTCCTTTTCTTTTTTCTTTCTTCTTACATGACTTGCCTCAGTCTGATGAAATAAACTTTGTGAAGTACGCTGATGATTTAACAGTTTCAATGGCTGTCAACTCCCAGCTAGATTGTACCAAAATAAATAGCTTTCTGTCGGAAGTCAGTAAATGGTCTGAGTCTAACGGTATTAAACTGAATTCTTCTAAATGTCAAACTGTTAATTTCAGCTTAAGATGTAAACGACAGTTAAAAGAAGCCGTCGATTCTCATGACAGTTGTAAGATTGATGACAATGATATAGGAATTAAATCAGAAATTAAGTATGTTGAACTTATTCTCTCTTCTGATCTCTCCTGGTCTTCCCATGTCTTAGTGATCTCCAGTAAAATATTCCGCCTGAATTTACATTAAGAATTAAGGCACTCGGGTATAACTCAACCCCTCCTCTTACAGTTCATAAACTCTTGCATCCTACCTATTCTTCTTTATTGTTCACCCTTATTCTTTCCTGGTTTGCTTAAAAACGACTATGTCACAATTCGTAGAATGCTGAAGACTGTCAGTAGGATGAGTGGTGTCCCAGTGGACCACATAGTTAACATCGTTGTCGATAGGCACTTGACTTCGTGCAGTAAATTTGCTAAAGGGATTTTGTCTGACTTGGAGCATCCACTTCACCCTCAGCTTTCACCTTGCATCTCCTCAGGTAGAACAAGAAGTAACTTCAGAAAACTGTATGCTCGCACATCTAAGTATAAAAATTCTATGATACCATACTTGGCACGTATTTTATGTGATGAAAATAGCGTCAGGCAAGAATTGACTAACCTTTTTTCATCTAGTAAATAAACAATCTTCTCCATCCATCCTTATATACCTTCAAGTTTTACTTTTATTATTTCTATTATATTTATGGTCCTGTTGCTTCTTTGTTTTTACTTTCATAACTGCAAACACCAACTTATCTCTATGACTGCTGTAATCTTTGTTTTTCCCCTCACCATATCATGTAAAGAGAACATTATATTCAATATTTTTAATCATGCTAGGATTTGTATACCGCATCGACAATACTGTGTGAAACAAGCCCACGGCAATTTCCACTTGTATTATTATTATTACCTTAGCTGTTATCATTATTATTATTTCCATTTTATATGCTGCATGTTTTTTTTGATATTACCCCTATTGTAAATGTAGAAAAATTTTCTGTGTGATTAATTTTATTTATAATTTGAGGAAATTAGATGCAATATTGTGATTAATGCTGAAAATTCCATTCTGTATCACAAGTACTGTTTTTGGAATAAAGTAAATCATTATTATTTTTTTTTCCGGCGATTTCACTCTGAAAAGCTGTACAATTGTTGTTTGTTATGCAGGAAAACTGATTCAGAAAAGTTTAGATTTAAGATGCCTATTGAAATTTTTAAAAGACTGATTAATGAATAGAGAATATTCTTTTAGATAACTTTTTCATCAAATTGTACAGTTATGTGTCCATAATCAGTAGAGAATAATTTCTATTAACAACATTAAAGTTTGGAATAACAATTTGATCAATAATATGAAAGCATCTGTGAGTGATAAGTATACATAAAAAATGTAATATTAGATTGAATATCTGATAAATTATGAAAACTGATGGAGAATTTATGAATCCATGCGTTGGACAGCAGGCCACAGCGCCAACAGTAATGACTGAGTCTGTTTCTTTTGCATACAGAACTTTGGCGAGTTCCAATAGCCTCTGCTGTTTGGAGGCCTTCTGTAATTTATTCGCTACCCGGTAAATGATAGAGAAAGATTCTTCAGTGTTAGCAACGGGCAACAAACTCGTTTAGACAACGTGATCTAACACAGAAATGTTGATGGTTGAAACAACACCGGTAGGTATTTTCGATTCATAGAGCAACAGCCAATATGACTTTCTCCGCAGGATCAGTTGAATTGATAGGTAAAATAAGAGGTGGCTGCTATCTTAGGCATTTCATCTTCCAGCTTGGGAATCATAAGTGGTCGTATTGAAAATGTGAGTAGCCGCTTACCAGATTTAAATAAAGCAAGAACAACAGCGGTTTGTGCAGAATAATATGGTACCATCATTTATTTCGTCGGCTTCTCATCATCTGCTTACAGCCTAAATAAATTGTGAGGTTTATGTACAGAAAAGTTTTAACTTACTTGCAAATTTTACATGTTGTCAGTTCACAGAAAGTTCCACAATTAGTGAAAAGTGCTCAGAAAATTGTGCTTATGTAGTTTTTACACAGGCAGTTCAAGTCAAAATAAATGTATGCATACAATGGTAAAGGAGTTACGTAATAAAGACGAGAGGTGAGTAAGATGATGAGTAACTAATAAATTTGGTAACGATGTACTGAGTTCAAATCACGTCATAGAAACAAGAGACAAGCAATATTACAGATTATAAAAAAGAGGGGTGAGGTTAAAGACAAAGATTACGTAATCAGAGTGGAGAATAAAGACATGCAGTTACCATGGCAAGGAAAGACTAACAACTGCTTCTTTCTGAACACATAAATCTGGTTTGAAGCGTTTGATAGAAATTGCTTCGGCAAACTTGAGTGGAATGGAGCTCCTTTGTCTATTGATAATTTTAAAGGATTTCTCGATTTCCACCTCATGACCCGTGTCGAGGAGATGCCTGGCGATGGCACTGTATAAGGAATTTGTTCCCTTTAGACGTAAGCTTTTTGGTACATGTTCAGAAAATCGTAGATTTGCCGAAGCAATTTCTATCAAACGCTTCAAACCAGATTTATGTGTTCAGAAAGAAGCAGTTATTAGTCTTTCCTTGCCATGGTAACTGGATGTCTTTATTCTCTACTCTGATTACGTAATCTTTGTCTTTAACCTCACCCCTCTTTTTTATAATCTGTAATATTGCTTGTCTCTTGTTTCTATGACGTGATTTGAACTCAGTACATCGTTACCAAATTTATTAGTTACTCATCATCTTACTCACCTCTCGTCTTTATTACGTAACTCCTTTACCATTGTATGCATACATTTATTTTGACTTGAACTGCCTGTGTAAAAACTATATAAGCACAATTTTCTGAGCACTTTTCACTAATTGTGGAACTTTCTGTCAACTGACAACATGTAAAATTTGCAAGTATGTTAAAACTTTTCTGTACGTAAACCTCACAATTTATTTAGGCTGTAAGCAGATGATGAGAAGCCGACGAAATAAATGATGGTACCATATTATTCTGCACAAACCACTGTTGTTCTTGCTTTATTTAAATTCATCAAGGGGAATAATTGCATGAAGCTTACCAGATTGACTGTCCTTAGGATCAATCTTCTCAACTTGTTGGTTAGTATTTAGCTTAGGATATCATCTCTGGATTGTAGTCGAATATATAAAGGTTTCTTGTTGACAAATACAGAAGAATTCTTCCCTACTCTGTTGTCAACGCGTTTCGTATCCATTTTTTCAGGGTAGGTTTCTCAGTGAACGTTTTATATCCAACCATAGGTAGTTCATCTTCAATTGTATCAAAACAATAAAATAGAAAATATGATAATACTACTTTCCAATAGCAAGTAGTAAAAATAAAAATACTAAAATGTGTGGGGTTGTTGAGTAACTATTGTCAAAGAAACTGAAGAAGAAATAGTAATGAGATGTTTTAATGATGTGATTATACTGACTAAGTGATTGGCTGAGATCCAGAATTGGGCTTTGCACAGAAGTGAAGCAGTTCAGATTGCCATGCTCCTTGTAGCACACAAAGGTAGGGAAAAAGAGAAAAAAGGCACAAACAGCGAAGAAAATTTTCTTTTCGACGATTCATTTTCATGAGCTGTACAATCGTAATTATAATTAACAAAGAAATCTTTAGACCAATCAGATAATGGTAAATGACAAAATATAGCCTCAGAGATACATTTGACTTCATCGACTCAGTGAAGGATGTCAACGTGTCTGAAAGACAAATGATCTCACTAGATGTCGTCTCTCTATTCACAAGCATCCCCCTAACTGAAACAATATGCTTCATTTGTGATTACATCGAAACCAACAACCTAGAAGTTCCTCTCCCAATAAACTACCTGAAGGAACTTCTTCTCAGATGTACGTTCAATATCCAGTTCAAATTCAATGAAAAGTTCTATGTACAGAAAGATGGAGTAGCTATGGGGTCTCCTCTCGGTCCACTCCTAGCCGACTGCTTCATGGCGAGTCTGGAAAACAACATCCTCAATCCCTTGATAAGTCAACTGCACTTATACAAGAGATACGTAGATGACACGTTTATAATCTGTGATGAAAATTGTGATCTAGATTCTCTCCTCAAAACCTTCAACGCAGCGCATCCATCAATAAGTTTCACCTTAGAAAGAGAATCGAACAACGCATTCCCATTCCTTGATGTACTACTCACCAGACGACATGACTGTACGATACAAAGATCAATATACCGCAAGCCAACATGGACTGGACAGTTTATCAACTTTCAGAGCTTCGTCCCACTAATCCGAAAGAGAAATCTGATACGTACGTTGAGCTCAAGGATTAGAAAAATCTGCTCGGAAGACATGGTGGAGAATGAATTAAATTTATTACGTAAAATCCTACTAGAGAATGGATATCCACCAAGATTTATTGACAAAAACATGAAGGAGAAGCCTCCGATGTCAAACATCGCAACGGTTCCTAAGAAGACTCTCTTCATGAACCTAGAATTCAAAGGTGATGTCGCAGCGGAAATTCTCATAAACCGCCTTTCTAAATGTCTGAAGAAGACATTCCCAACAGCCACTCTACGTATCACATTCTCCTGCAGACAGTTAATCCAGTCTAACGCTAAGGACAAGATACCGCTTTTGGCCACCTCAATGTGTATTTATCAATTTACTTGCTCGTGTGGAGCAAAGTATATTGGCCGTACGCAACGTCAAGTCCAAAAACGTATTCTGGAACACTGCCCCGCTTGGTTGGCCAGAGGAGAAAAGAAGAATAGCAACAGCTCGATCCTCGAACACCTTGTCATATCTGGACATCGAGCACCCCCACATGAATGCTTCACAGTGTTACACAGAGTCCCTCAATATCGTACAAAGGGACTTCGGATTCGCCATCTGTACATAGCTGAAGCATTAGCTATTCGAGATCTAAAACCGGACCTCTGCATACAAAAGCGATACATACATTCTCTTGCCTTACCATGGCCAGAGTAAAATTTCTTATCACAATTTTGCTTCTTTCCTTTATTATGTAAGTTCACTATTATTACCATTATTATTATTTTATTTTATTAATACTTTTATTATCATTTTGTCCCCATCATCCACATTTTATTACCACTCTATTACTGTTTATTAATAACATTGCTTTTCATACATAATTTATACAAAAACACTTTATAGCCTTTCCACTAGTTCCTGTCCATTTCACACGAGATTATTGATTATTCACTATCTCACACTTATTACGTCATGCCAACTTCTGTCTCCTTTCTAACTTACAATTAGTCATCCCTTCTTACACCTTACATTATGTAATACAATTTTCCAAGGACAAAATTTACCATTATCTGATTGGTCTAAAGATTTCTTTGTTAATTATAATTACGATTGTACAGCTCATGAAAATGAATCGTCGAAAAGAAAATTTTCTTCGCTGTTTGTGCCTTTTTTCTTATGACTCAATATGGGAATATTTCGTTCATTGAAAAAGAGAAAGGCTAGATTCAAGGGAAACATAATGAGCAGAAATGTACGGGAGAAAGAGAGAATTGTACCACAGGAAAACAGGAGACGTTGATGGATATGGGATACTACAAAAAGCGAATGCATATGCACCAATGAGAACGATTTTGAGGCATATGGCGAATATTGCCAAGTCATTGGTTCTAAGCATCCAGAGTATCCCAATCGAGCAAATGACTCAAACCGACAGTAAAATACATTGTGGATTCAAGATTTGACAGAATAGTTCTAAAATATTTGGGCGCCGAGTGAGAAGTAGACATTTGTAAAAAAAATTATATTTGTGAAATCTCAGCGAGATTGAATTGAGTAATTCCAACGTTTCGTTCGGCGATCTGGTTCGATACATAGGAAGTCCTGATTAATAAATAAAAATGGATATGAATCACTAATCAATATTACTTGGTCAAAATTCCGATTGTCTATATTTTCTTATGAAGACGTTAACAAATGTTTTACAGCTATTTACTACCACCCCCCCCACACACAAACACACTCTGTTTAAAGTGTTTAACAAAGGTAGACCAATATTATATATGTCCAAACCAAGTTCACTTTTAACAGTTTGAAAAAATTTAGGCATTGGGTATATGATATCCATTATAATAAAGCTTTTTGTATTTCCCAGTGAATGAAAAACAAAACGATGTGGTTTTTACTGACGTTTCGCTATTTAATGCTAATAGCTTTATCAAAGCATTATTAAACTGAAATTTACAAAATCCACTCAGCTTATATATAACAAAGAGTTAAGAGGTGAGAAAATAGACATAGGTCAAGTTAAAAGGACATATCCCGACCGATAGCTGCTACCTTGACGTGGTGGTCGGGCTTGCATATCGCAAAGACCCAACGAGCTACATTGGCTGGAACTTATGTTCCTGTAGGTCCTAACATGCCAGAAAGGTTGTTTGGATAGCGGTTAGACAAAAAGCAGCTACCCAATCCAATACTATGACTCAAACAAACTCATAGAATATCATGCCGGATCGGTCGGGGCCCGGATTAACAACGACCGCGCTTCCTGCTGCCATGTCACGGGGCAGAAGTGATAAATATGCTACTGAGACACACCAAACAAGGAAGAACAACCAAAAACAGGCCGCGTGTGAGCGGCCTCAAGCAGTTGTCCCCTGGGCTCTGCGGTCACGCAACACTAACCTTTTCTCTCTCCCCTTCTCGGGCGTGAGGCCAGCAACCCCACTATGTAAACAAAGCTGCTACAGAAACTTCAGCACGACGAATCTCCTTGGGCCAAAAGAAAAAGTCTGTGTGGGGACATGGAATGTTCGCACCATGCACGAGATTGGCAAAGCTGCCCAGATCGCAAAGGAAATGAAAAGATACGGAATTCAAGTACTGGAGATATGTGAAAGCAGATGGAACGGGAATGGACTCGCCAAATTGTCAACGGGTGAGTCAGTGATCTTCTCCGGTCACCCAGAGGATAACCACATGCACACCAAGGGCGTGGCTATCATGATGTCACCAACGGCAACGAAGGCCCTGATGCAATGGGAGGCCATCTCGCTCAGGATAATGACTGCCAGATTCAACTCCAAAGGAAGGAAAGTGTCAATTATACAATCCTATGCACCGACAAACAACGTAGACCTCGAAAAGAAAGAAGAGTTTTACAGACAACTACAGGCAACAATGGACAATACTCCAGCTGGTGCCATTAAAATACTAATGCGAGACATGAACGCCAAACTGGGATCAGACAACACAGGAAGGGAACTCATCATGGGTAGAGAAGCTCTCGGGGAAATGAATGAAAACGGAGAACTCTTCTCTGGCTTCTGCGCCTCCAATGAACTAGTGATTGGTGGCAGCGTATACAAACACAAGGATATCCACAAGGCTACATGGGTGTCACCAGATGGGCGAACCAAAAACTAAATTGACTTCATCTTAATCTCAAGGAAGTGGAAGCGCAGCCCACTGGACACAAAAGTAAGAAGAGGAGCAGACGTTGGTTCAGACCACTATCTCGTACAAGGGACAATCCAAATCAAATTAAAAGCTTTCAGAGAAACAGGAGCTACAGATAGACCACAAGCCAAGTTCAACACCCAAAAACCGAATGACCAGGACACAAAGGACATCTTCACTGCAAGCATAAAGGACAAAGCCGAGACACAAATCAACACTAGCGAAGAGGTCAGTGTCGAAAAGCACTGGAACAACTTGAAAACAGTATGGAGTCAAACCTGCATGGAAGTTCTAGGCAGAAAGAAGAGACAGGACAAACAGTGGATCACTACGGATACTTGGAGACTGATAGAAGAGAGAGGGACGGTGAAACAAAAGATTCTCTAGTGCACCGATGAGCAACAAAAACAGGATTTGAATGCAAGCTACAAGACACTGAAGAAAAGGGTAAAGAAGAGTGCCAGGGAAGACAAAAGAAAGTACTATGAAACCATGGCAAGTGAGGCAGAACAAGCTGCAGGCAAAGGAGACCTCGCAACAGTCTACCAAACAACCAGGTACCTATCTGGCAAAAGTTTGACACAAATTAAGCCGGTGAAAGATGACAATGGAAAGTCACTCATCAAAGAAGTGGAGCAAAGGAAACATTGGGCTGAACACTTCAGAAGACTCCTAAATCGACCATCACCTACAACGTGCCCAACAATACCAACAACGGAGGCAGAGCTACCAGTGAACAGCAATCCCCCTAACGAAATCAGAAGTCCTGAAGGCAATCAAGATGCTAAAAGCTGGAAATGCAGCAGGACCAGATGGAATCCCCGCAGAAGCGCTGAAAATGGACCCAGAGACAACAGCAGACTTGATGACGCCACTACTGGAGAAGGTGTGGAAAGAAGGCAAAGTACCCGAGGATTGGAAGAAAGGATACTTATTCAAACTACCAAAGAAAGGAGACCTAAGTCAATGCAAGAACTGGCGCGGAATTATGCTCCTGTCCATCCCAAGCAAAATACTAAGCCGCATCATCCTGGAAAGGATCAAACAAGCCCTGGATGAAAAACTTCGACCGGACCAGGCTGGATTCAGGAGAAACAATTCATGCATTGATCAGATCGCCACATTACGGATCATCATCGAACAGAGCTTGGAATGGCAGTCACCTCTCTATCTCAACTTCATCGACTTTGAAAACACCTTTGACAGCATCGATCGAGAGGTGATTTGGAAACTACTTCGCTACTACGGGGTGCCACCGACAATAATACACCTCATCCAACAGCTGTACGACAATGCTGCATGCCAAGTAATCCACAACGGGAAACTTACGGAATCCTTCGAAGTGAGTACAGGAGAAAGGCAAGGCTGCCTACTATCGCCAATGATTTTCCTGATTGCAGTAGACTGGATAATGCGACAGACAGCGGGCAATGGGGAAACAGGCATAAAATGGACTCACAAAAAGACACTTCGAGGATCTGGACTTCGCCGATGATATATGTCTGATTTCCCACAAACTGGAAGATATGCAAGCGAAAAGCAACAAGTTGGCAGAAGAGGCATTCAGAAAAGATAGGACTTCAGGTGAAGATAGAGAAAACAGAGGTAATGAGACCCAAGAAAGTAACTCGTGGCATAATTCAGTATAAGCGAAATATTGCTATGATTGCCACAGCTCCATCTACTCAATTATTCGTCTCATGCAGACTTCATTTTGCAGTATTATAATCATATGGATTGACATCACGCTTTAAGTAAAATAATAGTAATGCATTAGTTTTGAATAAACTTAAGCTTATACGAAATCACGCTCCTCCACAGTACCTAAGTTCTATTCTTATTCTTCAAATACAGAAGTTAGGTTTTTTGTCAATGGTCCCTATAGATTTACCTATGGCTAGGAGACGTAATCCTATTACTTTAGGCAGATTTTTAGGCTTGACTAAAGTACTTATAATTCACCACCTATACTGATAGCTAGTGTTCGTACAGAATTACACTTACGTTTAGAAACGAGTTCATATCCTAGGGAGTACCGATCTAGCATGCTATACTCCCACCGCATGCAGATCAAATAGAACACAAGAATATTAGATAAAAAGTTTTATTTCACTGCAACGCAAACAAGTTTATTTACATATATAGACTGAGCACAGTTCAAAATGAAAATCTTCGCTTGGGAAGTATCTCCCGTTATTCGGTGGGAACTGTCCAGTATCCAAATTGCTTTGCGTTTAAATTCTTCCTTATTTCAAGCTAACAGAACTGTATGCCCACATCCAAAGTTTTCCGGCATGAAAAACTGGAACAAAGAATATCTGCATGGTGAAAAGTGAATGAGTGAATTTATCTTCCCTTGGTGTTGTATGTGGAATCAATTTCTACAACTTATTATGCTAATGTATCTGGTCATAAATCGTAAAACATTTGTCAGTGTATTTCTGATGTCTTTTTCCGAATGCGACTACATCTGCTTTCCACTGGATTTAACTAACTTACAGACCTCATTACGACTCGACATTCCTAAGGGTGATACAGATTAAATTCACTTATACAAATTAAGCATTTACGTGATTAGCACGCATGACCATATATGACTTAAGTATTCAACAAATTCAGTTATCATAGTTTACACTTCTCTTGAAATGTGGAGCACATTAATGGTGCAGAAAATTTCATGAATATTACGTACTGTCGGGTCTGGACTACGGATAAGTGCTCCAAAAAGGATAGTTTCCTTTTCAGAACCCAAATATATAGACGTCAGTTTTGGAGCTCATGCCAATGTCTTCTCGAATATGAGCCAGTTCAACAAAATTGATTTCGTTATTCTGCGTGAGCTGTGTTGTTACCTCCAGATATTTGATGTCACTTGTGAAATACACTTTATCTGACTTGAAGGTGCGAGATCAGGCCCCCTCGCCACCTGGAACACCGTTGTGCTACGTTCGATTTTAGTTAGACACGCATCACTGCCCAACGTTACTTATTTGCAAATATACTTTGTATTTCGGTCAATAAAGCTGCTTTTATGCGCCCGAAGTCTTCCCCAGAATAATAGGCAATGCGCGTGAAATCGTTGCTAGCTGGGCGCTTGTCTGAGTCACCGAATGATTTCCTGGATGATTAATGGAGGATCGCACTCATCACGCAAGAAAGTATAAATGCTTAAGTTCCTCAGAACAGATATCTGACCTATTTATGTGGACTTATTCTCTATTAAAAGCCGAAATCTTTTAGAACAACTTCTATGACATTAACCATTGCCTGTAGTCAATTTACTACCTGGAAATACAAAATCCATTAGCAAATACCACACTTTTAACCCTCCCATACAAAAATAAGTGATTTCTATGTATAATTTCTTTAGGTGCATGCCTTTCTTCGTAATGATTCATCTGGGATATCAAGACACTTTTACGCGTTTAATACGCATATAATACAAGAAAATATCACTCTTTTCGACTACACAAGCCTAAAACTATTTAAATAGACTCCATTTTCACAAAAATAAATGCTTATAACGCCTCTATAGGCATGAACACGATGACGCATACAATGCGCGAAAATACATCGCAATTGCCTTTATCCTCATCCGAAGCCACCTAAGTAACACATTATATGCGTTGGACTGCCGATCATATCCAGGCACTGAAAGAGTTATAAAATTCATCATCAGTCTATTTTACTAGGTATATCTAAACAGGGTGGAAGGAGAGTGTGCGTCTACAAGCACAGATTTTCGAAAGTACAAGTAATGTGGCACATGAAAAGCACTTGGGTATTTTTATTACTCCTGATACTCACTGTGATCATAAGTACATAAATTTGGTTGAATTGTAGGGGGTCAAAGATGTTCACCAAATCAGTTCAAACTCAAACGTTCCACTATCAACGATCAATTCATTTATCTGTGCGGACTTAAAGATATTGTGGCCGATAGAGTTTTCAAGGAACAAGAGGCTAGCATCTTCGTTGTGTTGTAATTGTTTATCTCTACTCACTCTCCATATCATGGTTAGTAATACACCTTTGAGCAGCCGTAAGTGTTATATTCTACCTTCGCTAGTTTGACCGGTGTTGTTAACAGCCTAAGCACCAGGTTGGGTGGGCCAGTGTAGAACGTCATCAGGTAGTATGGCCGGAGGTCTAGCATGATAGACAGCCATATAGCGATCATGGACACTATTTGTGGTTGAAACCAGCCAGAAGCGAGCTCGCAGTCGCTCAAGCAGCTTAACTAACTGGTTTGTTAGCCGGGAGTAATACCCATTATGGACAAAAGGAACGGCTGGAGGAGTTGCTATGAAACGATGGGTCATTAATTACGAGCTCCTAGCGGCGGTACATTGGTACAGTGCTCACTAACTACTCACGTGGTCCGGAGTTCGATCCCTGGCCGACGCAATCCTTCATCTCGCTAAGCCAGTAACAAGGGTGGTAAAAAGGTAAGGTTGGGCATGAGGCTAGCGCCACCATCCCATAAAAATAAATATCACTGCTACTGAAACTTCAAGGCTCTAGCTTGAAGCTCTATGATCCACTGGGAACAAAAAGGAATAAAATAAAAAAATAATAAACAATACCTCCCATGAAAACTACCAAAGGCAGTAATTAGAAATCGGGTTGCTTCTGGCCTTGACAAAACCCATTCCCGAGAAGACAAAAGGCTGGAATATCATGATAAACACACCACAATAAGTCAAGCTACTAATTCAGTCCCTCTTTACAACAGACACACGTTGAAAGCTGACGTCGGATGCAATCGTGGGGATCTAGTGCTTCGAGAAATGTCACAACTGCCAAACGATTCCATTTTATGCCTGACTTTCCCTTAGAGACTTGGTCATATTCAGTAGAGTTGTGGTCCGAAATCGTAAAGTATTCAGTTAAACCTGCTGTTATCTGACTGCAGTCCAGGGAAAACATCGTTCAGGGATATTGAGGAATGCCTTCACACATTCGAACATCATGCCACTGTGCTTCTGTCATTGGAGCTTCCATGTAACATACCACGCGAAATTATCAGACACCTGTATGAACTCTGCATTATGGGTATAGGCGAGCACGAGGAGTGTTTTAGCTTTGACCTCCTTAAACTCTCATACTTACAGGGTTATTCCCCTAATTACTACCTCGTCGTCGCCCGTAGTCTTTGACTGACGGAATATCAACTGCTAGTGAAACATTGGGTGTTTTTCTGTCCTGTTTTGAGAATCTGCTTAAAATGCATACTGACCGAACTGCGAAGATTCCTTACATCGTCCCATAGACAGTTTTTGGGTAGGACACATTTATTGTGTCTACCAAATACTATTACATAAATGCATTTTCTTCCCCAGTGGTTATTGTCTTGTACTGTTTCTTTGTCGAAAGCTTTCACACGAACTGGACCTCCTCTTTTATCTCCTCTATGGATTTCTCAGGATACCTTCCTTATTTTCCGAATGCAATGGACTGGGTAAAGGAGGCAGTGAAGCATGGGGAACGAAGGATGGAAATATTGTGTCTCTATGTACATTAATTTACTTGTAGGGCTACAGCTGTGATATTTCGCATTCTGGACTGCGTTAAGTGGGCATATCTACGCTGGAGTAGTGCATCCATGTTATAATTGTTATTGCCTGTACATCAAATAGCAAAAATGGTAATCACTCACAACAGTTCGATTCTGGGTAAAGGAAATAAGAAAACCAGAATTGTATCACTATCCGGCTCAGAACATCTAACATTAGAATTAAGTCCAGTGTTTGACGTTTACTGGGTTAGCGGCAGTTAAAGCAACCTAGCCAGAAGGACTCAGCAAGCAGAGTGGCTTGTGTAAGACAGACATTAACATAGAAGGAGTATATTTTTTTTCCTTCACGTTCCCAGTGGAACATAGGGCTTCAAGCTTGTGGCTTGAAGTTTCTGTAGCAGTGTTTTTTATTTTACAGGATGGGGTTGCTAGCCTCATGCCCAACCTTTCCTTTTAACCAGCATTATTTCTGGCTTAGCGAGGTAAAGGAGTGCGTCGGCCGGGGATCGAACCCCAGACCATGTGCATGGTTGGCGAGCGTGTTAACCGCTATGCCACCGACTCACAAGAAGGAGTAAAGTCGGCTTCTAATTGACACAGGATTTGGTTTCCTATGGATTTCGAATCTACCACAGACAAGACTGACGGCATGGTATCCCGGCTTTACTATAGTTGTGTAACGCGGTTTTCGACCCTATGTCGTTGTGAAGAAGTACAGCTATGTAGCAGTAGCAAACGTGAAACGAGTGTCTTTTAAACAGTGGCAGACATATTTTGAGAAGTATTAACGAGGGAAATAAAGTGTTTAATGGGTAGCATCTACGTGTAACAGACAGATTTAACAGACTATCTAATGACATCATATGAATAAGAGCCACAGTTTCTCAGATAACTGCTGTAGAATAACGATATCAAAGTCTAACGCTGTATTGATTCCTCTGAGGCAGACTCCAAAATGCTTCTCATCAGCTAATAGAAATAAAGTGGGATGCATACAGAGGGGCCAATTGAAGTAGCCCATATACCACCCAGCAGAGTCTCAGGTGTCTCAGAGGGTACCGAGTAACATATCTGGTGAGCCATAAGAAAAGAGCTTCTGGCTGCGTAAGGCATCTTAAATAAACTCGGATACTGTCGTAAAGAAGTGATCATGTTATGGCCTGAAGAAGTACCCATAATTTCCGAATGCATGTGGCATCACATTTACTGCCTACAGCATCGAAATGAAAAAAGACATGTGCTGTTGTCTTGACTCATTATGCACATTTCGTGTTTTATAGCCGTTGATCTATACATGTTAGACAACTTCAAATAAAAAATCTCAATTAGAAGTGCGAGACAGTGTATTCACATCAGTTAGACTTGAACAGGTATAAAAAGCGAATTGTTTACAATATCTGTGCAATCAAACTGTTCTGGTTTTTCTCTTAACTCACTAAGTGGGCACAATCACAACAGTTTGCTCATCGCTTTCAGAAACAGCAAAATAAGTGTGCACAACAAAATAAAATAGGTCAGTCATAAAAAATAAAGAATTGCCTTCCAAAAATGTCTCCGCTTTACATGTACGTGTGTTAGTTGAATCTTTTGTTTAAATCCATTAATCTCAATGTAGTCAATATTGTCATTGTCTACGCTTTTCAACGAATTTAAATTATTCACATGTTTATCAAGTTGAGCGATGGAAGCAGTTGAAACTTCCAGATCTGTCAAAACGTGGTGCACTGTAAAGAATGAAGATAAGAGGCAGTCTGTGAGGTCACTTTTCATATCAGCATTGAGTGAAGGCAGGTAATATCTAATAATTATCTTACGAGACGTTAACATTTTCATTTGTAAAGCATAGAATCATGGGAAGGTTTATGCACTTTTTTGCATTCAAACAGTGATTTTATACAATCGGCTAAGGATGAGGCTGAAGTAAATTCCAATTTTCGGTGAAATAAATTTATGTGCCATCCTGTAGTTTAAATATTTTGTCAGCAGATCTTTTAAGACTATTAAAGATATTCTTGAGAGGCCTTCTCCAAATACACCAGTACATGCTATCTTGAGACTCAGATCTGTCTTTGACAGTTTGTGTCGGTCTATATCATGGCAACTTACTTACTGCAAAGAAAACACAAATGTAGTTTGCAATGATGAACATGCAACTGTTCAGTTTTCTCCTCCGTGGTATTCCGATGCTGAAGATTTTCGCTATGTCTCACATGGAAAACATTTGGCAGAGGTTTGTTCGTTTTTCAATATATCGTCTCTGTTAAGGAGAAAGTGTCAAATTTTGGGACGGCACATTCTGGCTTAGTTATACAAGAGGAGAACTTCTTGGTAAGTTATGATCGCTATTTTTGATAGTTGTCTGTTGCAGGAAGAGATTTTAACCAACAAACTGTTTGTTATTTCTGAATGTCGAGTACGCAGTGAGTATGCGGAAATGTTGTTAAATATCAAGTCAAAAAATTCTCCTGACGAAATCGAAATGATGTATCCAGGAGATGGGTTTGAGGCTGTAATCTATTTTTCGGTCTGTAGAAAACTCGGGATTTACGAGTTCATGTACTTTGCTAGAGATAGTGTCAAGAGTTGGAAGTTATCACATTATAATATAAGGCGCGTAGTAAGACCCCAGGTTAGTGTATACAAATTTCATAACATATTTCTTAGCACTATATCTCAAACTTCTTCATATTATGTGTGTATAGAACATATTTTCAACACAGTGTTTTTCACGTGAATTTGCTTGGGATAATTCTTCTATTTTTATTTGAAAAACAAGGTTTCATTTAAATCAAACCAACTTCTGCAGACTGACTAATGCATTTGGTCATAAACAGGACCGTATTAAGTTCTTTCTGCATGACATCACACCTAGACTGAAAGTTTTGAAAGTTAATTGTAACACAATAAAAAGCCTTCATGTGCGATTATTTACTGGTTAGCTATGATCAGCAATTAAGAATACTTAGTTAGAAATTTAGAGATGAAGGATGTCGACGTTTGCGCGATGTACGCTGTATGCAAGCGCGAGTGTTTGTGTCGTAACTCTCAAAGTACTTGTTCTACTGATACCAGACACAAATCAAAAATCTAAATTGATCACCCAAAATAAGAGATATGCTAAGGGATAGAAAATTCTGGTTGATGATTACTTAACCAGCTACAGTTCGTGAACAAACGTGACATCGTGGAGTACAAATGGCGTGTATGCTTCACCAGGTATCTTCAGCTTCGTTAGTGAGGGTCAGTATCTGATGTTGAATAAAAATGCTGCAGACCAATAATTCTGGATAGTTATTTACCGCTACAGAGATTCAGAAGAGTAACTTCAGAAGAGATGTAAATGTCTCATGGACGTTAAACTAGGAATTAATGTCAGTAAAAAGTTTGAGCATTGTGCAATAGATCAAATAAAGTATAATTATATTTCAATGGTTTACACACAATGATAAGTTTTGTTATTGGTAATATTTCGAGCAAAACTAATGCCCTTGTTCACGCCACTTTTGGAATTGTTTTGTTCACACATTTATGATTTGTACTCATATATATAGTTCATTTTTTGTTCATTCATTTTTGTGCATTCAGAATTATATTCCAGGTTGTTGACAGTTGTACTGAGTCACCCTTGTCACATGTATCTGGTGTGACCTTAATGAATATAGATTCTGTTATGTCTCTCTTTCATATATGTGTAAAACTTGGGCACTGAGGCAGTAAGTAATTCCATATTAGTTTGTTTATTAGATGTATCACACAGTGAAACAGTATTATTTACTGGATGACGTTTCGAGCTGCAAATACATGTAATAGGAATGTTTCAACACCTGTCCCAGATATCTGGAAAATTCTACTGCCCCTACGACAAATAGAAGAAAAAGAAAACTATAAAACTCAAGTTTCTAAGTCGTGTGATTATAATTGATATGATTATGAACAATAAATTTTGTTCGAAACGTCATCCAGTAAATAATACTGTTTCACTGTGTGATACATCTAATAAACAAACTAATATGGAAGTCTCTCTTTCCATTTGTTCATATTAGCTTTTAGAATACAAACATTGTTCCAATCGATATTGTGGTTTTTGTCCCATGCATGTGCAGCTATAGACGATTTTTTTCAAAATTCTTGTAAGCTTATGTTCCTCTTGGTTGACCTTTAGTTAGGCGTTTATGTTCATTCACTCCTATTTCGAGTGATGTGGACGTTTGACCCACATATTTAGTCGGACAGTCAGCACAAGATATTTTGTAAATCACATTGTTTTTATCCGTCATTTTTATGGGATCTTTCAGTTGATTTATTTTATTTTTAATTAGATTCGTTGGTTTAAACGTGGTGCAAATGCCAATAAAAAAATAACTGGTTTTATTTATTTATTATTTCCGTCTGAAAAAAGCATAAGAGCAGCCTTATGCCTCAAGATGAAGCCAGCTATTACATTATTTGGATATCAGGATTGGTGGAGCGAGATACTTTACCCTTTGAATTATCCAGAACTCCTAACAGTCCCAGTCCCGCGACCACTCTGCCATCTTCATAATGAAGCATTCACTGTTCAGACCTTCAACCAATTCGGGTGACCAGCCACACTAGTTAGAACTCTGGCATCTCGGACTACGGATGTATGTTTGTGTTTCTGAAGCACGCATATAAGATCTAGGTGTGGTTGTTTACTCAATCTCACCTATCTAGCACGGCATATATGGCAAGTTCACCTTACGAGTATCGGGAGATTCTTCTGTTAGTGTGTGTGGACTTGTAGGTGTAAGAATAGTATTGACCTCTAGAGCAGGAAACTTCCTAGTTGACTATATTCCAATGGATAAACGTATGCGTCCTGTCCGGCTGAAGAAAGAAAGACTGTGATACTTATATTTCCATAATCTTCACTTAAATCCCAGGTGACTACACTTCGGATGAGTTAAGAGATAAGCTCTGTCAAAAGCTGTCTAGTTTGCTGCTGAAGGAAAAAGCTAGGATGTGCTTATTTTAGCACCTGGTCTGTATGCTCACATATGGAAGCTTTACCAGTCAGAAAAGTATATTAGTGGCCCTTGTGGAGTTCCATGTTGGCTAAACGACAGTGATGGTTGTCCTTTACAGTTTTATCCGGATGGTTAGCACTGATTTCAAATACAAGGGAGGATGTCATCTAATCAAGTGACCTCCAACATTCAATCAATGACGGACGCAAGTATATTACGTAGCTAAGAGCTATTGATGGACATTTTCGGTAAAAGACTGCCGCTTCCTGTGGAACACCTACATATACCCCGACCATGGATTAGTATGCGAACGTATACGCCTTATGACCGAGCGAACGTGGGACAAAAATAGTAGTTAAAATCAAGGCTTTATTCTAGGCACATACGAAAGAAAAAAAAGACACCCCTTCAACTTGTTTACGAGAACACATCTGAGAATGACATTAATAGTCGTTCTAAAAATAGACAGGCTTGAGGCCCGGACTATTTTGCTTACTTCAGTGTAGACCTTACTAATTTTTATTTTGAAGTTAACAGTACTCTTATCTTGGCATCAGTTTCTCTTCAAACCTTTGCTGGTCGTCTCACATTCTTATAGTTTCTACGAAAGTTTTCCGTCTGACTTATTACATAAAGAAGTTGAGGCACTCAGGTATAACCCAATCTCTTCTCATACAATTTATTAATTCATGTGTTTTGCCCATCATTCTTTATTGTTCTCCATTATTCTTCCCTGGGCTACTCAAAAAAGACCATATAATACTACGAAGAACATTGAGGGCTGTAAGTAGGGTCAGTGCTATCCCTTTGACTCAACTAACTGACACTGTTGTCAATAGGCATATGAATTCTTGTAAACAGTTAGCTAAAGTTATTTTGTCTGATAGTGAACATCCTCTTTATTCACAATTGTTTCCTTGTATCTCTTCGGGTAAGACCAGAAGAAATTTCATAAACATTTATGCTCGTAGTACAAAATATAAAAATTTGACCGTACCATATTTGGCACGAGTATTGTGTGAAGAGACGAATATCAGAAAAGAACTTTTACAACTTTTAAATCATTAACTAAACTATAAAATGTAATGATGCATATTATTGCATGTGTGATTTGTTATATTATTTATTTATTATTCACTATGACCTAGAAATGGTGTATTTTATTGGGGTTTTTTTATCTTTCCTATTAACTATCAATATTTTTAAAATTTTACATATTTATATAATTATAAAAAGAGCTAAACCAATGCAATATGTAAAATGAAACGCTGAAAATTCCACGCTGTAAATTGTTATTGTTGTGGAATAAAGTGATTATTATTATTACTCATATGAGACCTTTTTCATGACTAAAGTTCACTTTAGACAAGTATATATACAAGATGAAATAAATTTAAATACTTTAGTGAATGAAAATTTACTTATGCTCTTAGTGATCACTAAAAATGTAAAGTGCTTAAGGGATTTGGAGCCCGCGTTATGTTCATTTTTCATGAAAGTATCCAGATGACATAGTATTTCTACATGAAGATTCTGACAAAACGCAGAGTCTTCTGAACACACAGTGGAGAAATTTTGATATATTTGACACACGATTGCCCGCTGTCAAATATAAGATGCTGTAGGCCTGGCCTGCACTGACTCTCATTGTAAATACGGAGTAAAATGGGTGAATATGTTGACGAATTCACTCTTTTTGGAAGTTGTATCAGCCCTAATAGACTGATTGTTGACAAAATCTCATCAAGGGTAAGAAAGCCTAGTGTGGAACTTTTCATTTTATGTCATTTCTGGTGAAGACGTGATATTTAGCTGTTTGCTGCACAGCAGTTTGTTCTTTCCTCCTTTATGGCTGTGAAATTTGACCTCTGAAAGTTGAGGGCCTGAAGAGGTTACAGATTTTCCCGTTGAATCTCCTGTGTTCAGTGGTACAATGTAGTGGGTAAAATTAGGGTTAGGCGTAGAGTGTTAGGCAAGGAGAGCGATTCAGTCGTGGCTGTGAAGATGCATCAAGTGATGTGCCTAGAATACTTGTTACGCTTACAGAGCTACTGTATTTCTAGCCGAACAATGTTAGTTCACGAAGGATTAAGTTGGAAACAGTTAGAGATGGTAAACCCATGACACAGCATCAATCTATGATGCCTCTAACTGTCACTCTGAGCCGTGAAGATACATGGAAATTTTTTGACTGGGGTCACCGAGACAGTAATAAGTGGCTGGGGACTATTGCCGTTACATCTCGATATCTTTCTGAATGGAGTAGATGAATTTACTCTTTGTAGTCACCTAGATTTATTGAATTCTCATTGTTTTCCATGTGATTGTTCTTTCTCCCCTACATTTTCGTTTACTGTAATTTCTTCTACATTACTTTCTGTTTTCTCTACCTTTATGTGTGATTCATAAAGTATAGCAGTTTGAGTATTCGAATGATTTAGATACTCTCAAAAAATGTCCTATATTTAGTGTATTCCTTAGAATTACAATTCCTGCTATTATTGAAATAGTACTGATATATCAGTGATCTACTTTCAAATTCTCAAGTAGTTTATTTTATCAAAGTTTAATATCAATTTATTAATTGCTATTAATATATGAATAAAACTTAAGCACTGTAGTAGTTTGTGATTCTGTATTCGATACGATTATGGAAAGTAAGCATAATTCAGTATTTCATATCTCTTCACTGTTTGTAATATTTCTGACAGAGAAACTAATCTAGTGTTCATTATCCGAGTATCAGTGTGGTGGTCTGCAACATTTAGCACAGTGAACGACATCCGAATTTTTGACAGTGATGTTAAGTCAGTGCATTTATATGGTCCAGAGACACGGCCTGTCACCAGTGGCATTTCCAACACACTGCAGACTTTTACCAACAGCTACATTCGCTTGCTCGATACTGAAGATTAAGGAGCCTATCAGATAGGATAAGCAACAAGGAACTCCTTTAACTCAATTCTAGATTTTCCTGTTGACTGATTGAACCGAAGTAGTTGGTCTCAGGTTGACATGTCGACTTCTTGTGCAGATGCTTCAACGATGTCTGGGCATATAATTAGAAGTTAATTGGTGGTTGGTGACTGGCAGTGGAATCTAGGGTGCGCATTTCTACCACTACCAGTCACCATTCACCAATTAACCTCTAATTACATGCTCAGACATCGTTGAAGCATCTGCATAAGAAGCCGACATGTCAACCTGAGACCGAGCACTTCGGTTCAATCAATCGACGAAAAAATCTAAAATTCAATTAAATAATTAATACGACCCTCTGCACAAGAGGTGGCTCTCGTGGCCCAAGTGATCTAGTGGATAACGCTTTGGCGTTCGAAACTATGGACACTGGGTTCGAGCCTCGATGGGAACGTCATCACTCATTGGGGAATGCAGGTACATCCAAATGACGAGTCCCAAATAGGACGAAATCCACATCCTGGATTCCACTACTAATCACCATCCACCAATTAACAAGGAACTCCGTTAGTGCACAGAACCAGACTGTGTAGAATCTGTTGTCCAATAAATATGCAAAAAGAAATGGAGATGGATGGGACATACACTGAGGAGACTGTTGACAAACGGCAAACTCCGGGTTATCGACTGGAACCCGAATGGAAAGTGAAAAGGGTTGGGCATCGGAGGCTAGTAGGGAGGAGATCACGTAAAGATGAAATGAAAGCATGTGGATAGTTATGTAGCAGGCCAAAAGGATGTCAAAAGGCGGAATGCAGTGAAGATGTACTGCTGTAGTCTCCCAAGAGATAAATAATAGTATGCAGTAAAAACTGTTAGTTTAAAGAAGGTGTAAGGTATCTTTCTGAAATTCTTTAAATGTTAGAAACTGTTTAAGAACGGCTAATGATGGTCTGATCAAGATTATTTTCTCACCAAGTCAGTGAAACTCAGTTAACTAAAAATTAATCCACTGCTCATTATTAACTGAATGCGAGATGGAATTCTTAGAGTTGTAATGAGAACTTGTGTCTGGTGGGTTCCACAAGGTCGTGTATAAAGACATATTAACGGTTATTAACGGTATTGTGATAACCTCGTGGGTTCATACAGATGAAGAGTCCCAAACTACAATGAGACAGCTGTCAAATATCCCAAGTTTTGAATGATTCTCTAAATGATATCAGTTCTTGATGGTGTCTACAATGAAATCAGTCAATCCTCAACAAACCTAAAAACTGACGCAACCGTGAGACAGATTACTTCCGAGAAATTCAGGTTTTAATATGGACAAATAATCATTTGGCCGTTTAGTTAGTTAAAATCAAAGGCTGATGATTTCCAATTTTTGTGAGTGACGTTAATGCTATCCACTGTCATCGACCAGTACTTGTCCTGACACTTCATTTGATGGACTCCAATTACCGGGAATTATCACCAATGATTAGTTTCGATATCGCCCATGATACCCACTAAGTTGGCTGTGCGGGTGGTAGTTATTGATCGCTGACGCTGAGTAGATACTAAACTTTATTCATTATTCTAAATATTCTACTTTAAGTTTGATGTCAGTAGTTTCAATTTAAGCTTAATGTATTTATATTTGAATCACATTTCCTGTTTCTTTTTGCAGAATAACGAACCTCACTATATTTTCAGTACATTTGGGATATTGGCTATAACAGAAAAAGAACAAGAGCATTTAAGTCTTACAGACTGGTTTCAAGAAGCAGTTTTATATGAATCATTAATTCAGAATTCATCATTTCGTTATCTTGCAGCATGGAAATCATTTGTTGTGTAAGTTAAATTATTCTGTGAATCGTTAAACAGTGAGTATTACGATTTTAAGGCCATTATTTTTAAAAATTAAAAAAAATTGTTTGTGAGATCGGAAAATACTCTGCATTTACTGTTAAGTTGATGTAACCTCATGCACAACGAAGTAATCATATTTAGAGCAGAAGAGCTTTTCTTTTCCAGAAAGTTAGCAAAATACAACTGAATTTATACTCATTATGAAAAAAAATAACAGTATTTAACTGAATAACATTTTGGAGTGGCATTAATAACACGCTAGCGCACAGAGTAAAATTTGAGACTGCAGTAGTTACGTCATAGTTTGAATTAGGGATATATAGAACTGAAAAATGGGAAAGTCTAGCCATTCGATTTATGGTGGTTTTGACTTGTAGTTCCTCATGAACTGTGATTTGTCTAGAGAACGAAAAGGAAACACAATTTGTTTTGTAATAAATAGTCTCAAACTCTTCATAAGTATATATCCAAAGTTGTGCAAGAGACTAGACCCAAAATAGTCAGGCGAGCACGTTACATTCCAACTATTGAATTCAGTCCCTTCCGGTTTCTACCTTTTATCTCTGGATGGGAAACATGAAACTCAAATGAATACTTAACAGCGGAGGAGGGTGTAAAAACGTCCAGTATAGCAAAGATGAAACTGGTGGGATAATTAATTGTTGTGAGTCTATAAGAGTAGAAGAAAGAACATAAAGGTCTAGGTGTCCGGCTTGAAACGTCAAATGACAAATGTCTTAACAACTAGATTATGCTCTTAGGCAGACAGCTGAGACATGGATGTATTTAAGACAAACTTCCAGTTTTATTCATCTCACCGTATACTTTTACTATATATGGTTCCCGTTGGCGCAACACATAGCATTCTCTTTCCAAATGCATGTGAAGACCACCATGAGAGAGAAGACTAAAAATCTGTGAATAGTTCAATAATTATTACGTATTTAGTCTTTCTTAAAGAGGTTTACGTACAAATAGACTGCTGATGTTTGGATCTAATAATGTTGCCAAAATTCGATATGAGTTGATGTAACTAGCATGAATATTAATAGCAATAATTAACTCGTCTAAAAAGCTATTACCAGTCACTCCTGATTTCTAAGAGTCCATGCAAATAAAGACAAAAGATGAACTCGTCCGAAACAGTGAGAATGGTACATTATATACAAATATCGCCCACCTCAGAAAGTTAAGCAGGTAAGTGACTAATTTAATTGGTTGCATAACTTTGGGCTTCTAATTCGGCCCGATGGTTTGAATTTATTCAAACTCCTTTAGGCTTGTTTTAGCTAGTTTTAAGATTAGTCAGAATCAAGGGTATATAACATCAAATTACTGACAAAGTCAAGCTATGCGGGTGAAAAGAAGAAAGAGTCCATAGGTGGCATACAGTGAAGGAGTTAACTATTCACTACTCCACACCATATATTTGATTGCAAAACAACCAAGCACACTATCTCGTCCGTTATTATTCTCCATCTTTCTTGAGATTCATAATCCTGACCGACCGACTGAAGAATCACTAGGGGAATTTTGCCTGGAGTACATCGCTTCATTTTGAAATGGTTCATAAAAAGAAATAGTGAATGATATTATCTGCCCTGTAGATGCTTCGCTGTCATACATTAAATCAAGAACAATTCACAACTTGTTGAATATATCACCAAAAGGATGGTATAGCTATGGGCTCACCACTAGGCCCTTTGCTTGCAGATTTCTTCATGGCAAAACTCGAAAACACATGCCTGAAGAAAATGATCAATACCTTCGAAATCTATAAGAGATACGTCGACGACACCTTCATTATCGTCAACAACGAAGAAAATCTAGATGACATCTTAAAGTCGTTTAACAACTGCCACCCTGCAGTTCAGTTCACGATGGAGAAAGAGTTCAACTCCACAATATCCTTTCTTAGCGTCCAACTAACAAGAAGAGAACAGGATGGAACACTGAAAAGGTCTATTCACAGAAAATCGACGTGGAACGGACAGCTTACTAACTTTCACAGTTGGGTACCACTATACACCAAACGAAACCTGATCCGTTCACTCAGCTACAGAGTTCGCAGAATTTGCACCCCGGACACCATAGAAGATTAACTGGACAATCTCAAGAGAATCTTCGTCGAGAATTGCTATCCAGAAAGATTTATTGCAAAATCTATGACTCCTAGACTAGAAAAGCAGCCCATGCTTAGTGTCCCGAAAAAACTACTATACATGAACCTTCAATTCAACGGAGATTTATCTGCGGAAACACTAAAAAATCGACTGTCGCGCTCACTTAAGAAGACCTTCTTTGCAGCTGAACTACGACTAACCTTCTCCACAAAACCTATGATTCGTGTGAACGTGAAGGATAAGCTACCGCTGCTGGCCTCATCAATGTGCATTTATCAATTCACGTGCTCGTGTGGAGCCAGGTATGTCGGCCGTACCCAGCGCTCGCTTTCCAAACGTATCACCGAACACTTACCAACATGGTTTTACAAAGGAGAAAATCGATGTCCCCGCAGTTCCATCTTAGAACATCTGATAGAATCCGGACACCAAGCTACACCGCAAACAAACTTTAAAGTCGTCTACAGAGTAAGAAGTAGTCTCCGTAAAGGTGTACGAATCAGACTTCTTCAAACTGCAGAAGCAATGGCGATTCACTTGCTAAGTCCTGAACTCTGCATACAGAAGAAGTTCGTTCAATCACTACACTTACAATGGACGTAATCTATCTTATTAACCGACAAGTAAATTCTACCTAATCTTTTCTTCTGTCTCTTCATTAGTATTATTTTGCCTTCTCAATTGTAATATTTTAGATTTTCAACTTTCTTGTTCTCTACCCCCACCCGATTCAATTTTTACACCTCACTACCACTGTTACTGACTTGAACAACACTCAATTTCTAGTCATTTATGTTACGTCATCCAACTTATTTGCTCAATTTCACTTCTACTTAATCTCTACCTGCAATTACCTCTGTTGCTATCCTGACCTAAGTTGTAACATTTTCGTCAGTTATATTACGTCATCTAGCTTACTAACTCAATCTTACTTTAGTTGCTGTCTGACTAACTTTGTCTCTATACTACATCATTCTTGTATTAACTAATCAATTATCTAAACTTGACAAACCTCATGTACACACACACACACAAATAATTATATATAAATGCGATTGTACAGCTATGTGAATGAATTCGCCGAAAAGAGTCTCTTCGCTGAATGTCTTCTCTTTTTCATATGACTCAATGGGGATTTTCAATCTACTCAAATTTCTTACTTCCTCAGTTATTTCCACTACCTTTCAAATTGTCATATAGCCTTTTATATAGAGTGGATTTCTCAAAATTTTTATCAGTAATACTTCCAGATGGATTTTCCTACTGAAATGTCTATACAGAATAAGAATAAATGTAACAGGATAATGTGAAGTCATTTCTGTAGCTCATATCCCTAACTATCAAGCTGATTCTGTTCAGCTTCTTACAATCTAAACGTCAATACCGAGATAAACATAAATTACGAAGATATTTAATAATAATAATAATAATAATAATAACGGTTTTATTCCAAACAGTATTTTTAACGATTTGACAAAGAGTTACTGACGGGATATGAAAGTCGGCAGTAATTCTGATAGTTGAAGTGGATGGAAATATTCAGTGTCAAAAGGTTTGATTATTTTCATGAGAACTTAATATTCCTGAATAAAGAAGTTCAAAGAGTGGGTCAAAACAACATTAAGGTGGAAACTGCTTGCTTTTTTATAACAGACTACATAACTACAAGAAGTGTTTCCGAAGAGCATGAACAGTTAGAGGTTGTCAGCTGGTTCTTTTCGCAGTTAGTTTGAAACAAAGTGATAGGCTAGCGTCCTGTCTTATGATTCATTTAAACGATTTCAGACTGTTCACATTATGTCTAACATCCATCAGATAAGGAGTTACTGCATAATTTACTTCCTATGGACCCTTTAGTCCTCAATTCTTTAGGATATGCTGAGGAATGCGAAATAAACCGTCCTGTTTCTCATCTCTATGTCTATGCTTCGGCCCATACATGTAAATCAGTAGACGAAACTCAAGAATTTGCAGTCTTTCGTTAATTCATTTTACATTAACAGATCCGCTTGCTTATTGAATACTTTCTCTTCAATATCATTATTCCCTTGGGTTCCGAGTGGAAATAGGGCTTCAGCAATACATCTCCACTTTGTTTTATTCTCTGCTGTCCTCTTCAGCTGGGTCCAAGATTGCCCATGATATTTCATCTCCTCCTTGTCAGCCTCGGACGACCCACTCGTCGCTTCCCATCAGGGTTCCACTCGATCGATGACCTGCATTATACACAATGTCATTCGACAGTCTTTCCAGTATGTGCCCTATCCATCTCCATTTTCTCCTACATATTTGTTGAACGATAGGTTCTTGGTTAGTTAACTTCCATAATTTCTTATTGCTAATATATGTGTAAAACTTGGGCACTGTGGTAGTAAGTAATTCCATACTAGTTTGTTTATTAGATATATCACACAGTGAAGCACTATTATTTACTGGATGACGTTTCGAACAAAATTTATTGTTCATAATCATATCAATTGATATGATTGGAAACTACTTCGCTACTACGGGGTGCTACCGACAATTATACATCTCATCTAACAGCTGTACGACAATGCTGCATGCCAAGTAATCCACAACGGAAAACTTACGGAACCCTTCGAAGTGAGGACAGGAGTAAGACAAGACTGGCTAGATGCCTACTATTTGCAATGATTTTCCTGATTGCAGTAGACTGGATAATGCGACAAACAGCGGGCAATGAGGAAACAGGCACAAAATGGACTCATACAAAAAACTTGGAGGATCTGGACTTCGCCGATGATATATGTGTGATTTCCCACAAACTGGAAGACATGCAAGTGAAAAGCAACAAGTTAGCAGAAGAAGCGTCAAAGATTGGACTTCCTTCAGGTGAAGATAGAGGAGACAGAGGTGATGAAGATTCCTGGACAACACCACCACCAACAACAGACAACAATCAGCCATCATAAATGGGAGGAAACTGAAAGAAACAACATCCTTTACATACCTACATGGGAAGCATCGTTTCAACTACATGCGGACGGAACTGATGAGGATATCAAAGCAAGAATCGGATAAGCAAGACAAGCTTTCACTACTCTCAAGTATGTGTGGAGGTCAACAGCACTCAGCATCAAAAATAACATCCGGATTCTCAACTCCAATGTGAAGTCAGTGCTACTCACTATACGGATCAGAGACTTGCACTGCGCGTCATTAACAGCATCTCAAACAAACTACAGACATTCGTTAACAGTTTTCTTCGCTCAATACTCAAGATCAAATGGCTGGCCAGAGTTGATCAGCAACAGCGAGGGATCTCTGGGAGCGAACCAACCAGGAAGCGATTGTGAAACAAATAGACAGGAAGAAATGGAGATGGATTGGCCATATTCTGAGGAAACAATCCATCAAGTGACATCACTAGACAAGCCATTGCTCGAGTGGAACCCGGCCGAAAGGGAAGCGGCGAGTTGGTCGTCAGTGCAAGGGTGAGGGTGACTTGGAGGAGGTCATGTGAAGAGGAGATGAAAGCATGTGGGCAGACTTGCAGCCAGGTAAAGACTCTAGCAGAGAACCGAGCACAATGGAGACGCTTGGCTGAAGCCCTATGTTCCTGTAGGAATTAAAGGATACAATAATAATAATAATTCAAATTGTACTCCCTATTGATCAATTTAGATTATTAGCGGTTACTGGTATAGAGAGAGATATATTGACTGACATTCATTGAGTAATCTAAGTTCCAGTGGTCAAATCCACTATATGTCTCATGAGCTTTCTTGAGTCTCCTTTCCATATTTATTTTTTGATCATGTGTAATATAATGTCTGTTATTGTGTTTCAGTTGGCGTCAAATTACTCGAAGGCGGAAGTTTAAACAAGCATATGATAACCTATCAAGGCATTGTTTAATAGCGAATTCTGTGTATGTTCGGTCATTTCAAGCAATTCAAAAGTAAGTATTTACACAAAATAAAAAACCCATCAATTCTTAATATACAAATTTCAATCGGCACTAAAAATTTCCATATTTTCAATCTGACATAAACTACTCAAAGTTTACAAATCCTAAAAGTAATACCCGTCTAATACCGTTTGTTGTTTGGACACTGGGAGATATATTTAGTGATAAAAATACAGAATGCACTGACGGCTGAAGTTGGAATAAAGATCTGTGTCATTAAGGGATTTGAACGAATGGTGGATACTTATAATGGCGGCCTAATTGGTAATGGTCTGTTTACATGCTGTATGAGGGCTAAGATTTTCTATCGGTGGTTTAGTTTTGACTGATTAAAAATGTCCATTAAAATTTTTCAAGGGAATGATTACTGAACATAGAATATTCTTTTGGATAACCTCTTCTTCATCAAGTTCTATAGTTATTTATACATTGTGGTAAATGAATTAGTGTTTTTAACAACAACATTAATGTTGTTTAAATAACATCGAATCGATAATAATAATATCAGTGGATTACAGTTCAATAGCGTCAACATAAGAATACACTGAATATCAGAAAAATTAGGAAAAGTAGTAATACAAATTCATGAATTTATAGTCTCCACTGAAGGCTGGTCAGGGCAGCATTAGTGACTGAATTTTTTTCTTTTACACACAAAGCACTGGTTGTTTCACTCAAATCTCGATAGCCTCTGCTGTTTGGAGTATGCGGCACCTCAATGTTTTTGGCGATTTGTTTGGTATCTGATAGATGATGGAAGAAGAACTCTTCAGTATAAGCTTTGTTGCCGGTTTGGACTAGGTGGTCTAATATCGAACTGTTGGCATTTTTTACTACACGTTTACTTAGCCAAAATGATAGATGTTCCCGATGAGCACAAAAAATCAAGTTCCTAGAGCAACGGTCGATATAACTCGCTCCACAAACGCAGTTGAACTGGTAGATACAATTAAAAGTGGCTGGTTTAGGTACTTCATCTTTCAACTGGGGAATCACCGTCGGTCGTGTAGAAAATATAACTTATAGTTCACCAGCATTACAAATTCTTTGAAGGGATTTTGCGTCGGTGGCACAGCGGTTAGGATGCTCGCCGACCATGCACATGGTCCGGGGTTCGATCCCTGGCCGACGCACACCCGATATCTATGGTCGGCCTGCAAAATTTGGGCTACCGATATCACATGCTGAAAATTTCATACTTGTATCAAAAATACGGTGTGGAGTCAAGCTATAATAATAATAAAAAAAACTTGTTAGTAATTATTTCACTAGGTGCGTCACCCTTGAATTGTAGTCGTAAAGGCATCTTATTTACAGATGGAGAATAGTCCTTTTCTGCTTTCTTGGTTATATATTTCCTGATGAACTTTTCTAGATAGATATTTTCAATTAGGGTGCCATATGCAATCCTTAGTTCATCTTCAATTACCTCTTCTGAGCATATAGCTCTAACCCTGTAGCTGAGGGTCCTTACTAAATTTCTTTTGTCTTGGAGAGGAACGAAACTACGAAAATGTGTATACTGTCCTGTTCATGTGCTTTTCCTGTGCAAAACCGCCAGCAGTTCTGTATTACATCACCTCATTCAAACAAGCCACAAGGATACCATTAAACAGTCTTTTCCTACCGTCTGTGGGGTAGTAAACAAACTATTAGAAGCCGCCAAATACCAAACACTCCAAACAGCAGTGGCAATTTCGATTCGCTTAATACAATCGTAGCTCTGTGTGCAAAAGAAACAGGTTCAACCACTATTGCCACCCTGATCTGCTGTTGAATCCATAAACTCATAACTTCTTTAATCATTACACGTCCAGACAAAGGTTCGGGAGTGGTCCTTATGGACAGAGATGTGTATATCAACAAGTTGACAGCTCTAATCTCTAATGATAATAAATTTTCAAAACCAGACAATGAGAAGAATAAGATAGAGCAGATGGAACAGCAACTGACAGATGTTCTTAGGAGAATGAAGAACGACTACCTCATAACTGAGGACCTATTTGAACGTCTGAGACCAACAGGATCCATTATCCCTCGACTATATGGTCTACCAAAGGTACACAAAGCAGGCCTACCACTTCGACCAATTTTGGACATGGAGGGATCACCGTACCATCCCATTGCCAAATGGTTATCCGAGATGCTGGAGCCTGTGAGACGACAACTCTGTAAGTACTCTCTACGAGATACGTTTGAATTTATTGAGTGCATAAAAGACCTGAATGTAAATGGCAAACGAATGTTATCACTGGACGTGGAATCTCTATTTACGAATGTGCCGCTCACAGACACAATTTGTTTCCTTTGCAAGTATATTGATGACAAAAATCTGAGTATCGGAATACCAACCTTATACCTAAAAGAGTTGTTATTAAGGTGCACACTCAACGTACAATTTACGTTCAACGACGTCATCTATAGACAGAAAGACGGGATAGCTATGGGTTCTCCCCTTGGCCCACTCCTAGCAGACTGCTTCATGGCTAGCATGGAAAACGGCATCCTTAAACCAACAATGAACAAATTGCTGCTGTACAGAAGATACGTCGATGACACTTTTACAGTTTGTCAAGACGATTCCGATTTAAATTGCATCTTACAGGAGTTTAATAACTGTCGTCCTTCAATTAAATTCACAATGGAAGTTGAAAATAAATCAAGATTCCATTCTTGGACGTCGAATTGACAAGAAGAGACGACGGAACTCTGAAAAGATCTATCCATAGAAAACCAACATGGAATAGCCAGCTGACAAACTTCTACAGTTGGATACCTATCAGCCGCAAAAGAGCTCCCATCATCTCACTAGCCCACTGCACCAGAAGAATCTGTAGTGATGACTGTTTAGAAGAAGAGCTCCTATTCCTAAAAAGCATTCTGGTTCAAAATGGATACCCACCGCGTTTCGTGGAGAAGAACATGAAACCAAGGCCAAAAAGAGAAGAATACACTTCAGTGCAAAAGAAGACACTCTATCTGAATCTGGAATTCAGGGAAACCTGGCAGCAGATATCCTTAAAAGGAGAATCTCCAAATCCCTGAAGAAGACTTTTCCGGCAGCAACTCTAAGAGTGACATTCTCTAGCCGCCCACTTCTTCGGAGCAATGGGAAGGACAAACTGTCACATATGACCAGTTCAATGTGCATTTACCAGTTCACCTGCTCGTGCGGAGCAAGGTACATAGGTCGTTGTATGCGCGTCCTTTCAAAACGTGTTAGAGAACACTACCCAGCGTGGCTGCAAAGAGGAGGCACCAGTTCAATCAGAAGTGCCATTATTGAGCATCTGATCAATACCTCCCACAAAATCTCAACTGATTCATTCAAAGTAATTTACAAAGTCAACAGGAACCTACCGAAAGCAGTTTGTTTCCGACTTCTCTGTACTGCAGAAGCCCTCGCAATATGCATCGAGAAGCCGGAGCTGTGTGTCCAAAAGAAATTAGTCCAACCTCTACAACTACCATGGACTTGGTTCGGTATGTTACCGTAGCTTCCGTTTTGTTTTTTTTGCTTTTGTTTTTTGATCCCTTTTCGTTCGCTATGTGTGTGATTCTTACTCCCTCAGTCTTCATTCGATTCACCCCATTTTTTTTCCAGTTATAAAAACAGTTATTTTAAGTTTGTTTCCACGCTTTTCCTATTCACATTTATAATCCGTTTTAAAAATTTGCAATTATATCTTAATCCTGTGCAATTTTTGTGTTTCTAAGGCTCTTGTAATCTATATTCACACCTCCTAACTTCCATTTTAAGTTAAAACTATTATATCAATTTTGTATCCATGCTCATTTTTACACACTTGATATGCGTTCTAATCCTGCGTAATTTTGTTTCTAAGCCTCTCGTAAAACCATATCTAGTTTGAAACAATTATCACCTTTTATTCGCCGTCATAATTATGTAGAATTAAACAAGAATTGTCTCCATGTGAAATTATGTATTTAAATGCGATTGTACAGCTTTTGAAAATGAAATCGCCGAAAAGATATCTTTGCTGAACTTCTTATTCTTCTCAATCTAATGTTCCAATGGGTATTTTCCACGATTCTCAATTATTTCTCTTAATTTATTTGATATTCACTTTATTATTACATTTTTATGCATACTGTCATTCATAGAGGCTTTCGAACTGTAATCTATCTAAATTATTGATTTAATATAATTTAAAATATTAGTGTTGTTGATAACAATAATTTTTTAATTATTATTGACATGCAAATGTAGGACCTGATGAAGAAGTTATCGCCAAAAATATTCTTTGTTCACTAATCTTTTAAAGTGCAAATTTAGACATTCCCATTTGTACATTTTTGAAAAAAAAATATATTCTTACTTAATTAGTTCTACACCAATAACTCTACACTAGTAGTATATATTTTACATGAGAGTTGTACTAATCATATGGTGCTCTGTCAGTCAATAAGAGAGATCACTTTTATGGTATAGGAGGGGTGAAAATAAATGAATTAAAATCATCGAAACAGTTCATTAGTAGAAGTTGACAACAGATTGTTAGCTAAGAAGAAATATACATTTTCCATGTATAGAAGGGGTGTAAATAATTACGGAATTCAAAATCAGTTAATTCGTAGAGGTGATCGACAAGTTATTGCATAATCAAAATTTCTAGAATAACGATGACTAAGAAGACTAGATGAGTGAATTACGCAAGAATGTGAAGATACAAGCAAGTTAACTGAATTATCTAGAATAATAATCATTATAAAATAACAATGTCAAATGACAAAGATAAGAAGAAAATTTTCAAGTATTGGTTTTGTAGGGAATTTTGTTTGATTGGCTACAGGATTTCATCATGAGATGACATCGGTTAGAGAACCATTGGAAAACCTGCAGGGAGTACTGGACAGCTGTTTCGTCAGCCTAGTTTAGGACTCTTCAGTACTCCCAGGTTTTCCAATGGTTCTCTAACTGATGTCAGCTTATGATGAAGTCCTTCAACTAGTCAAACAAAATCCCCTGCAAAACCAATACTTGAAAATTGAAATGATGTTCACTAGAGACCGGCCCTATTGAGGCGGTTAACCTGGGGTTTTAGTGGGGAGCCATGACCAGTAGGGTGCAGCAGGTTGAAGGTGAGGCAGTAACTCATCGAAGAAGACATTCAGAAGTGGTCGAGCTATGTCATGAATTGGCAGAAGTTAGAATTCATGAGCTGGCTGGCCATTGTGTCGGGTCCCAGTGCCTTAATGGTCAACGAGCTCGCTAGCCTTGTAACCAGATGGTCGTGGGTTGAGTGCGTACTGATGAAGAGTCCCAGACTGGGATGAAACAGCTGTGCATTACTGCCTGCAGGTTTTCTAATGTTCTCTAACTGATATCAGTCCGTGATCAACTCGTAAAAGGAAAATCATTTGTAAGACTCTGTACAACATAGTTTATGGAGAGCTATGGCAAAGGAAAAGACTCCAAAAATTTCTTTTGAACATGTATTTTTGGTTTGTACAGATGAATTCTGATCATCAAGCTGTGGTATGTATAAGTTGTACTCGTAGAGCATGCAAAAGGTTAGGTGAAATACGACAAATAACTTTTAGAACTCTGTTAGTGTCGACAAGATGAGCCAGTACTCAGCTGCATATCGCTTAGTTTTTTACTTTTCTAAATCATAAATTAATTCAGACAAGACATAGTATTGAAAATCATGAAATAAACTTACATTAGTTTTAGCGTTAGAGACAAAATCATTCATAACTGTATTCAAAGGAGCTGCTGGACTAATCTGGAATAAAATCTGATGATTACGAATAGTTGATCAAAGAAATGAAACACAATGCAACATTTTGCATAGTTTTATAACTAATGCAAATATAACAAGACTTATATGAATCAAATACCGAGAAAAGGTTTAATATATTCAGTAATCCAGCAAGTGCTACAAATAGGTGGAAATATGTAGGACAGGTCAAAGAAAGCATAGCGGATCAAATAGTCAGATTTTGCCAGAGCATGCATTTTGATAATAAATATAATTAAAAAGATATTGAGAAGTGAACAAGGGAAAGAGGAAATCGATTCCTGACTGAATAATAATAAGGTTCGCACCCAGATGGATTAACAGGTACGGCTAGTGCAATTCAGGACATACATTTCGTCATTACTCAGGACTCATCAGTCAGGTGTATTGCATCCCGGTAAGTGATAATATTCCCGCTGAGATGATGCGAACCCAACAACCAACCTTGCTTAATTTCACATTATTTGGCTAAAAGGGCAGAGTCGATAAAAAAAAATACCTTCACTATTCTGATATCAGTGTGGAAATCTGCTACGCTCAACATACAGAACAAGATTCGGATTTTCAACATTAATGTCAATTCAGTGCTTTTATATGTTTCACAGACTTCATCAGAAGCATTTTCGACAGACTACTACAAACCTTCATCAACAGCTGCCTTCGTTGCACACTGAAGACTAGATGGCCAACCGGAAAGGATAATCCATTAGGAACTCTGGTAACAAACCACTCAACAATCTATCGCCCCAAAATTATGCCACAGACAATGGAGATGGATTGAACATGTGTTGAGTGAAATCACAAACGAGGCCCTTGCGTGAACCTGAATTGGAAACGAAGAGTTGGGCCTCTGAGGGCGACATGTAGGAGATCATGTGAAGAGAAAATGGTCATTGAGACATATGGAAAGGACTGCAGAGAGCAGGATGAAGTGGGAATTTGCTGTTAAAGCTCTACATTCCACTAGGAACTCAAGGGAACAATGATAATAATTTTCGTAAACAATATAAAGGGGTAAAAGATGTTGTTGATACATAGTTTATTTGGCTAATCGTTAATTTCAGGAATTCTATTTACAATCTTCCCTTTTCCCTTATTCCCATTTGTAGACTGTTTATTCCACTGGATACTTTGAAATTCTTACCAGAGACAACAAGGTGAGTATTATTTTTACCACTACTTTATACATTACGTAAAAGAGAAATTTCCAAATAAATATTTGAACAAACCTATGAAACTTCCTTGTTTTGAATAATGAATACAACTTGAAGTCAATTGGTGGTTGGTGACTAGCAGTGGAATCTAGGATGCGCATTTTGTTCGACTTTGGACTCATCATCCGGATGTACCTGCATTTCCCAATGAGTCAGGGATGGTGTTTCCACCGAGGCTCAAACCCAGTGCCCGTAGTTTCAAACACCAGAGCGTTATCCACTAGACCACTTAGGTGACGAATGATGCTGGTTACCATCCACCAACTAACTTCAAGTTTTCAAAAGAATGGACACGGAACAAAGAGTACTCTTTTCGATAAATTCATCATCAGGTTCTACAATTATATATACACTATAATGAATGAATGAATTAGTCTTATGAACGGCATTAATGTTTAAATAACATCAAATCAATAATATTGATAAATTATAGCTGAACAGCATCAACATCAAATAAAGTGAATGTCAGGAGAATTAGGAAAGGTAATAGTACAAATTCATTAGTTTATAGTCTCTACTGAGGGCCAGGAAAGTAGAAGGGGCTGGACTTGTTTCTTTTGAACACAGCACTGGTTGTTTGAGGCGAATTGCAATAGCCTCTGCTGTTTGGAGCAAGCGGTGCTTCGACGATTTTGGTAGTTTGTTAGGCACCCGGTATATTATAGAGAAGGATTCTTCCACTCTGGCTGGCTTTGTGACCGGTTTGCACCAGATGGTCTAATATCGAGCTGTTGATAGTTTTAACTAGGCCTTTACTTAGCCATAGTGGGATATGTTCTAGAGCATGAAAAATCAATTTCCTAGAGCAACGGCCAATATAACTCTCTCCACAAGCGCAGTTGAATTGATAGATACAATTTGAAGTGGCTAGTCTAGGTACTTCACCTTTCAGTCAAGGTAGCACCATCGGTCGTGTAGAGAATAAGACGTGTAGTTAGCCAGCATTAAAAGTTCTTTGAACTGATTTTCTTAATTTCTTCCTGATTAACTCACTTGGTATATCGCCAATGAATCGTAGTCGTATATAAAGTGGCTTCTTGTTTACAGACAGTGAGTAGTCCTTTTCTGCTTTCTTTGTCTTATGTTTCTTGATAAATTTGTCAGGATCATCATTTTCGATTAAAGTATCATATACAATGCTTAATTCATCTTTAATTACTTCTTCAGATCATATAGTTCTAACTCTGTGGCTAAGGGTCTTCACTAAATTTCTTTTGTAATTGATAGGCACAAAGCTGTGAAAGTGTGTTTATTGTCCTGTCCAAGTGCTTTTTCTATGCAAATTTCTTTTTATGCTACCGTCTGGTTTTCTTGTAAGTAGGACATCGAGGAAGGCAATTCTGTCTTGTGATTCCTCTTCGCATGTGAATTTCATAGCCGAATGTACTTCATTGAATTCAGTAATTATTGTACTCCTATCGGAACCATTGTCACAAAGAATGAAGGTATCATCCATATATCGGCAATAAAATGAGAGCTTACTGATAAGGTTGTTCAGAGGTCCATTTTCTAGCTTACTTAGAAAGAAATCAGCCAGGCATCGTCGAAGCATCTGCACAAGGGATTGGCATGTTAACCAGAAACCGGTCACTTCGGTTCAATTAATCGACAGGAAAATCCAAAGTGAATTAAATCCTGAATATAATTGTTTCCTAGGTATTATATCACCTTCATGTTTGAATAAGTATCTTAGTCTGTGTGATTATTAGTTTCATTTATTGTTTCTCATGTTTTCTTTGCATTTTTATACAGTCCATTGAATTTAGTACAATTTTGCGCTGAAATTAATCGTAATACACGGTATAATACAATTTTAATGTCACATATAACAAGGTGTGTATTTACTATATGCAAGTATACAAGATGTACTCTGGCTAAATTAATACATTGTAAAGAGGATGAATTAAACTGGAATTCTAAGTAAGCTGAACAATTTTTAAAAATTTCTGTAATTATCAAAGTTAGATTCTGTTTTAAATCTTTGAAATCTAAATGGAACATAGGACTTCAGGGTTTTGCAGTTTCATTAGCGATGGTTGTAGTGACCGAAACCGAAGTATTCTAGTCTGAACGTATAGCTAACCAAACCTCCTTGAATAAATTACAGTTTTTACGAGTTACAGTGTCAAAATGTACTGACAGTAGTAAAATGACAATTATATGCGATAAAAAACCTGTGGTACTATTAAACAAGTATAACATATTGAAAACGAAAAGTTACCTCAACAATGCCATTAGACAGCTATACAGTTCAAGAATTTCTCAATTACAAATAAGTAATGTACAACGAAGTTAGTTAACCAATAAACAACCTTAAGAAGTGCTTGAGAATCAGAAAGAATATTCCCAACCAAGTGGGATCAAACCACTGTGGGCAAGAATCAAACACACCAAACACTTCCATCTGACAGTCCAAAGTGAAAATCCCTACAACACAGCCTTGAATTCATTCAAACAAAATCACAATCGAAAAACAATATATTACCAACACCATCACATGGCTGCAAAGAGAACCATCGAAATTAGGAACTGAACAAGAAATTAAGACAAATAATAGAGATTAAGTTAACAGATGATATGCAAGCGCTGGAATAATGATATACGGTCTAGCAGAAAAGAGGATAATGATTAAAAAGTTAGTTGAAACTTTCAAATGAATTTAAATATTGTAAACAGATCTTTCAGGAGGGATTTTTCAAACAGTTATTCCATTATAGTGGTATTTTTTTTCAAGAGGTGGGATTCCTGAACTTACGGCATGGTTAGGAATCATACTTGTGTTCACTCCTAGTAAAATATTAATGCGTATGACGCTGGAAGTAGAAGTGCGCCTGGAACAAGCTGGATTCAAGAAAATTACAACGCTACGAATCATCATCGGATAGAACACAAACTAGTAATCAACTCCTTCTAACTCAGCTTCATCGACTTTGGAAGTGCCTTCGACAGCGTCGACCGTGAAGTAATTTAGAAGCTGTTTTAACACTACTCAGCGCAGTGCCTCAAATCTTTATAAACCTTATTCGACAGATACAAGATGACGTCATATGTCAAATGATTCACAATGGAAAACTCAGTGAAATCTTTAGAGTGAAAACATCAGTGACACGAGACTGTCTTCTGTCACCGACAATATTCCTGATTGTGGTTTGGCTAGAGCATGCGAGAAACCATGAGGAGTGATAAGACACGAATACACTGGACCGACGATAAGACTCTAGAAGAACTGAACTTCACATACAATTTATGTAAAATGTCACATAAATTCGAAGATATACAGGTAAAAACTACCAAGTCTGTACCAGAGGTTGGAATCAAAGACGGGACTTAAGGTGAACAGATAAAAAACTAAGTTGATGAAGATACCTGGCCAACAACAAGTATCAGTCACCATTAACAGGAGAAATCTAAAGAAGGCTGTCTCTCCCACTTCTCTGTGCAGCATTGTTTCGACCGTAGGAAGCACACATGAGAATGACAAAGCTAGGATTAGAAAAGCAAGAGAGACCTCCATCACCCTGTAATGAGAGTGATCTACTGCTTTCAGCATACGCATTAAAATTTGAACTTTTAACACTAATGTCAAGTCAGTTCCTCGACATGGTTCAGAGACTTGCCGTGTCGTCAAGAGCATTTCTAAAAGGCTTCAAACTTTCATCAGCAGCTACCTTCGATTCCTCCACACTGAAGATTAGATGGATGTCTGGAAAACTAGACATGGAACTCTCAGGTGCAACCAGCCAACCAAGGACCTATTACCTAATAAGTATGCTGAAGGAAATGGAGATCGGTTGGACGTAAATTGAGGAGACCATTTAGTTCATGTGCCAGACTGACACTTAAAGGGGAGGGGAGTAATAACCTAGGATTATGGGTAACTCTGAAGCTGGCTTAAAAAGACTGCAGAGAACAGGATGAAATAGAGATGCACTTTTGAAGGCCTATGTTGTACATGGAAACCAAAAGGAAAATTATAATATTGTAATAATATGACAATTTAATCAGGAGACCCTATAAATATAATGATAGCTGTATACTTAAAATCTTCTTAAGCACAATTACTACGTTGTTGAAAACTTGAGAAGACTAAATAATACATTGAGTCTACCAACAGCATACATGGCCTGGAGTATTACTAAAGATCGTCTAAGTATTACGCAGGAACGATTAAGATTTCTATCGTAGCTCAGCCAATTATGGTTACGAGGAAAGTAACATTAAATCACAGCACAATGATAATTATTCCCCATTATTTAAGTTATATACTATATATTATTATTCCGCTGGATTCCAAGTGGAACATAGGGCTTCAACAACACATCTCCACTTTGTTCTACTTTCTGCTGTCTTCTTTAGCTGGGTCCACGATTGCCCGTAATCTCTCATCGCCTCCTAACACGACCTCCTCCATGTCATCCTCGGACGACTCACTCGTCGTTTCTCATCAGGATTCCACTCGATCGATGACCTGCATTACGCACGATGTCATTCGGCAGTCTTCCCGGTATGTGCCCAATCCATCTCCATTTTCTCCTACATATTTGTTGAACGATAGGTTCTTAGTTAGTTTGTTCCCATGTTCTTGTTGCTAGTTCTTTCTGGTCGGCTGGCCATTTGAGAGCTAGCGAAGGTGGCAGCTGTTGATAAAAGTTTGCAGTGGCATGTTGGAAATGCCTTTTGTGAAGCGCAGGCCAAATTTCTGACCCGTTTAGTAGAAGTGGCTAACTTAAAAATTGTGTTGAAAATCCTAATCTCTTTATTAATTGGTTAAGTGCAGAAGATTCCCAAACTGTTTTCAGGTTGATGAAGGTATATCTTGCCTTTCCGATTCTGACTAGCTTTGAAATCTTTACGCGTTCCTCCTTTTGTAGTCGAAACAGTGTTTCCTAGATGAGTGAAGGAAGTTACCTCTGTCAAATCTCTCCCGTTGATAGTGATCATCTCTGTTTGTTGGTTGTCTTCATCACCTCCGTCTTCTCTAGATTCACCTGCAGCCCTGTCTTCTCTGCTAGCCTCTTCATCCAGTTTGTTGGTTTTCACCTGCAATTCTTCGAGTTTGTGTGACTTTAGACATATATCATCTACTAAATCAAGACCTTCAAGAGTCTTGTTATCCGTGGTCGAACGTATTCCTGTCTTCTCACTCCCTGTGCAAAGTTTGAAACACAATCCAGTCCGCCAAAATTAAGAATGTTATAGGTGGTAATAGGAGGCTGCCTTGTCTTTCTCCTGTATTCACTTCGAACTCCTCATTGAGTTTTCCGTCATGGATCACCTGGCACGTGGCATCATCGTCATATAGCCAGCTGTTGATTGAGGTTGATAAAAACTTGGGCACTGCACGCCGTAGCGTTGAAGTAGTTTCCAAATTACTTCCCTGTTAACACTGTCTAGTGAGGGTCTTTTCGAAGTCAATGGAGTTAAGGTAGGGGTTTAACTGCCATTGTATGCGTACAGTTGCAATTTGATCACCATGTGATTAGCCTTTCCTGAATCCAGCTTGTTCCGGCAGGCGGAGTTCTGCGTCAAATGCATCTTTTATTCTCTCCGGCATGACGCGACTTAACTGTTTACTCGCTGTGAATAAGGGCATGATTCCACGTCAGTTATTGCAGAGTGAGGCGTAAGTCCCCCTTCTTTAGCAGCTTGACAAGGTAGCTAACCTTTCTTCCAATCGGTAGGCACTTTTCCTTCCTTACAAACCTTTTGCATCATTATTTTTCTTTTTTCTTTTATTTACTAGTGTTTGTAATTTATTTTTTACTTTTACCAAAAAAGAGATATAAATCAAACTAAATCAATGTGTGAAACATGGACTAAAGGCTTAGAAATAAAAAATGATCTGGAAAATTTACGTAATCAATTGATGAATTTTCCTAAATTAATACAATGTATACGATATCGATTGGCAAGTGTAATTTTGCATAAATTTCAATCAAGTATACAAATCTATATGCATATTAATGAGAAGAATATGAACACAAGTCAAGGAGAACAAAGCAAAGAAGAAGAAAAGAATAGTAAATTAACTGATGTTATTAAAGAAGAAGAGACAATACAGAAAAACTATCGTGTAATTGTTTATCCTGTCCTCCTCAGACAGCTTGAAGGTAGGTTTACATGAGTAATAAACTAGGCTGCACATTAATGACTAGTATCTTGTTCATATTCTATTGTGGAAAATACCCATCGGGACACTGGAGGGAAAAGAGCAAGAGGTTCAGCAAAGGTATCTTTTCGGCAATTTCATTCTCAAAAGCTGTACAATCGCATTTAAATACATAAATTTACATAGATACAATTATTATTTGATTCCGCATAATTACGAAGGCGAATAAAATGGTGACAATTATTTTCAACTTGATATGGATTACGAGACGTTTAGAAACAAATAATTACACAGGATTAGAATGCAATTTTGTAAAATAGTTATTCTGAACGAATTACAAGTGTGAGCAGGCAAAGCATGGAAACAAACTTAAAATAATTGTTCGTATAAGTGAAAAAATGGGGTGAATTGAATGAAGACAAAGAGAGAAGAATCACACATACAGCGAACGAAAAAACAGAGGCTAAGGGAACATACTGAACTAGGTCCACGGTAGTTGTAAAGGCTGGACTAGTTTCTTTTGAACACACAGCTCTGGCTTTTCGATGCAGATGGCGAGGGCTTCTGCAGTACAAAGAAGTCGGAAACACACTGTCTTTGGTAGATTTCTGTCTACTTTGTAAATAACTCTGAAGGATGAGTCAGTTAAGATGCTGTGACAGGTATTGACGAGGTGTTCAGTTATGGCGCTTCTGAGTGAACCAGTGCCTCCTCTTTGCAACCATTCTGGATGATGTTCTCTAACACATTTTGATAAGACCCGCATAGAACTACCTATGTACCTACTTCTGCATGAGAAGGTGAACTGATATATGCACATTGAAGTGGTCATATGTGGAAGTCTGTCCTTCATGCTGCTCAAAAGTAGTGGGCGGTTAGAGAATATTACTCTTATAGTTGCTGCAGGAAAATTCTTCTTCAAGGAATTGGAGATTCTCCTTTGCTGCTAGGTCTCTCTTGAATTCTAGATTCAAATAAAGTGCTTTCTTTGGTACTGAAATGCATTCTTCCCTTTTTGGCTTTGTAAACTGAGCTCGGAGATTCATTGTCAAATATGTTTTATTGTGTGTTATTCCCTTGAGTTCCCAGAAGAACATAGTGATTCGACAGTGAATTCCTATTTCACTCTGTTCTCTGCGGTCCTTTCTATCTGGATCCATGATAGCCTGTAGGCTTTCATCTTCTCCCTATTCGATCCCTTCATGCCATCCTCCGATAACCAGCTTGTCACCGCTTACTACCTATTCGGGTTCCACTCAATAGCCTGGCGTATGTCCGATCTGTCTTCACTTCTTTCTGTATCAAGTAAATACATCTGTCGGTGAAAGTGTGCGGCAGTCTGTTGGAATTGTTTTTTTGCTGATTAAAAGGCACTATCGAGCTATTCGGTTTGTAGTTTACCTTTCGTAAAAAATAGAATATTTTAAATCTTTATATATATATATATATATATATAAATGTACGTCATTGTTTTCGATTTCATCTGTTGTAGATTCTACCTCACAGTCCTGTGTTGGTCAACAGCAAATACAGTTATTACTTTGGCCTAAACCAAATACATTAATCAATATTTTCAGACTAATTTTAGAACAGCTGAAACAATCATTACACTTAAACAAGGTTATTTCAGATGAACAGTTACCGCAAGTCTATTTTAATGAAGTTAAAGATATTGAAAATATAAATGAATACATTGATAATCAAATTTATGCTGATAAACTTGTAGAAACATTTTATCGAAATCCCCACTTAATGAATATTAACCTACGGAAACATGGAATCAATATCCCCTGGAATATTATTAATCCTGTTCAACTGGAAGCAACAAATTTATATATTTGTGATGTAGTTAATCAATATCTTCCAACATATGAGAAATTTGAAAAAGGTGATTAAAGTCTATTCATTATTTCTTTTTATCCTTAATTTTTAGGACTTTGTTTAGTGATGTTTTCTGAGACAGGTGGAGTTTGAAACAGTGGAGTCTAAGCGGAAGTACTATCACTTCCTGGGATGTAGGTTCGAGTGACTGACGAGTCATACACGGGACGAAGCACACACCGTGAATTCTGTCACTACCTATTAACTGTGAGATGACATTGAATTTGAAGTCAAAATATCCGTTTTAGAAGCCAGTATGCAAACAGAGACAGATCATTGAGGTTCAGTAAAAAGTTTTAATATATATGTATCTAATTTGGTCCAGTTATTTAGGGAGTACACACCTGAGGTTAGCGCTCACTTATTACGTTCGCCTACAGGTTGCAGTGTAGCTAGGCACCTTTATGCAGGTGTAGAAAAAAGAAACTGAGGGAAAAGTTCACATTCAACGGACAGCACTTTACGCCTGCGGCCCGGGGAGTTCTTCCAGATACAACGACAGACTGGAGCCTACTCTCACATACCAGGACTTTGAAGTCATCTTCAGCACTGGAGTCAATGGTCTAATGGTAGAATGCTCATCAACTTAGCACGTGATCATGGTTCGATTGCTGACAGACGACTCCTAAATCTCTCTTAGCTCGTTAAGGAGAACTCAAAGTTCAAACTTAAAACTCGATATTCCACTCAGGTGAAACCGGTGATTATGGATGCAAGTAACCAGCCTTTTAAAGGTTAGAAAATGCCTTAATATTTAGGAATTTTAACAGTCAGTTTGTATCACTAGTCTTCATAAAAATAAATATAGTTTTTCCAGAGTTAGTTTATTCAAGCAGTTAAACTTTTCAAGTATTAGTTAGTGAGTGAATTAGATTATTTAGATTTCTCATCTGAACAGTACCATTTTATTTCCTGGTGAGTTTAAATAAACGATATAGTGAAATACCTTCAGCTCAAAGTAGCAAAATAGTGTATGAATGTGAACAAAAATGAAACTGGTCCTTTACCGGTAGGTATATGGTCTAAGTACAGTTCTAAAAGTTACTAGCCAGTTGATGGCTTCTTTTTATACTTGAATAAACCCTACTAGAAGGATAAATCTTATTCATCTATTTGCTATTCAGAAAAAAGATTTTTACAGCAATTTTTGGTATTGCAAAAGTCTCTACTTTAAAAAATACAACTTCTGGATAGATAGGTGTTATAATGTGATAACAGTACCGGTGAAGTATGTTCCAGACCATCATTGATTAATCACAGTTTCTATAAATACTCTACATATGTAAACAGCAGTCAAAGCACTCCAGAATGATCTAATTAAATCAATAAGTGGAGCAGTTTTCTCATCGTAACCAGTGGTTTGCTTTACCTACCGTAAATTGTTCTCTGTTTACGTAAAAAATAAATGAGTTTCATCGTCTGGTAGCTGCTTTCTGTCTATCATTTAACTTACACTTATGGAGTATGGTGCGTCGATGCTGCTGACTGACTGAATTCTTGGAGTACAACAAAACTCCAGTAGCTTAAATGACTACACTTGATGACAGTAAAGACAAAGGCAAAGGAATGAGGTGAGAGAATGCCAAAAAAACTACAGTAAATAGAAATGGACAGAAGAAAAGTAATTACACGAAGAATAATGAGTATTTTATGAATGTGGAAAATCACAAGGCATGTTTTTTTCTCCTTGCCAATAAGAACGATTTTCAGATAATTACCAGGCATTAGCGAGAGGATCCTTTTGTAAACGAATACAGAAGTACGCTGCAACTTATTGTTAATATTACTTTACGCACCACTCGGAGATTATGCCATAGTACTATCTTCTGTGTTTTAAGCGATATTATAAGAGTTCACTATATCACACATTAGATGCACAAAATCCTGAACTGTTCTTCTTCATTTGAAAAGATATCATTCATAACTCTGTTTGGTCCAAAAAATGAGTTTCTTGAGTTCATTTTCAGTCGAATTTTATTATTTTCTTCCTATAATAACTCACACAGTAGACACCTTTCATTTTTGTGCAGATGAATGGGATATGACTGATTTCAGGGTGAATTTCTTTCTCTAACCAGCATTATCTGACTACCAACTGAAAATCAAAAGCACTGGGTGGCAGTTTTGATTGTATTTCAATACCCCTAAGGTTTTCCAAGTGGCTGATCTCAAAAAATGTCACATTTTGAGTTGAAGGCTTTACTATTCAGTCAGTTACTGATTAATAAATACAGTGGACTGTTACCTTCAAGTCTTGCCCTCATTCGTGATGTGATGCCGTCATCACACACACCACTGTATGAACAACTGTGGTCGTATCCAATCTTGCAGACTTCACCAGGGAAAAGTAAGTATTTTGTTAAATAGAAAGGAGAAGTCAGAGAGAACATTCAATAGAAATGCATCAGTTCAAGTAGCTAAACTAATAATAGACAGAAGTAGAAAGAAAAGTGCTGAACAGTGGTAAATTAAAATGTGTAAAGTGTTGGACGTAATAAAAAGGTGGATACATATGTTGTGAAAGATTAACCAGTCACTGGCTTATAACATTTCAAGGATTTTAGGCAAACGGCCACAAATCTTTTCCCCCTGAGTTAAATAAACTTCACGTTTTCATGTTCCACAATTTTGCAGAAGTGTGTGTAAAATGCTGAAAGCATAGTGAAACAATGAAATACTAAGCACGTTATCGGTTTAGGAAGTTTAAGGTTAGACGATAGAATTATAAATATTAGTATTGTATTCATTATAAATTATTTAAATTAATCCCAGCGTGTTAAGAAAATCAAAACAAGATTTTTCTGAACGTTTCGCTGTGTAAGCCACAGCTTCTTCAGCAGGTTAACTTAAATAATTTATAATGAATCAATCTGACTCGGCGCTCAAATTATTTCAGGAAGTTCGTAACACTTACGGCCTGGAAACCTATAATTAGTATTGTATTGCCTAAGCTGGATGGTTTAATTGTAAATCTTTCATTGTCATTTTAGATAAAATTTTCAGGGCTAACAGTGTCTCCCTATATTTTAAGTAGGAAGCATGTAATGAAAACTTTGCAGTTGAATTTTTCAGCTCGAAAAACACGATAATATCAAAAGTATATAATATTCTGTCTCCTCATTATTTCTTATGACGTGTTTTATAAAATTTACTTATGTATTAAGAGTATTTTTCAACTATTTTAATAGAAAATAAGCAAGTCGTTTACTTATTTGAGATCTTTTTTCCTGTACGTTCCCAGTGGAACATAGGGCTTCAAGTTAGAGGCTTGAAGTTTCGGTAGCAGTGGTATTTATTTTTAAGGGATGGGGTTGCTAGCCTCATGCCCAACCTTCCCTCTTTACCAGTCTTGTTACTGGCTTAGTGAGGTAAAGGAGTAAATCGGTCGGGAATGGAACCCCCGAACCACGTGAGGTTTGGTTGGTGAGCAATCTATCACTGTGCCACCGACACACCATTTGAGATCTAATTGACCTAAGTTGAGTTGACTAGTCGTTTTGAAGAGAACTAAGAACACTAAACGGGTAAAATAAGAATAAGACTTGGTGTTTACTGTTAATTTGGTGTATCACTGTCTTCGATCACAGGTGTCTGCGTTCTATCTCCCGCGTGAAGTGGTATAATAAGGTGAGCAATATTGAGGTTAGGCTTCGGTCGAGTGCTAGGTAAGGAGGGGAAATCAGTCGACGAGACTGTGAAATTACATCGACTGAGATGGTCAGGACATGTGTTACGTATGCCTAGTCATCGCCTTCCTCGACAAAGGGCAGTGTTAGCTGATATAGGGTCAGGCTGGAAAAGAGATAGCGGCGGTCAAACGAAAACATGGCACCAGTCAATGAAATCTACAACAGTTAGTCTAAGCCACGTAGGAAGGTGTAGACTGGCTTCCTGGTTGGGATCCTCGGGACGGTAAACACCAATGACGGCTGGAGACAATTGGTGACATGGCTCAAAATCGTTCTGAGTGGCGCAGATGCATCCACTCCTTGTGACTCATGATTTCCAATGAAACTGTTTTGTTCTTTGTTATTACTATTCCTTTGTCTCACACCTCTGTTTACTATCTATATTATGTATTTCTCCTACTTTCTTCTCTTGCTTTGTGTGCTACAAGGAGGGAGTGTGGTGACTGGAACTGGTGCACATATGTGCAAAGTTTTATGTCGAAAACCGACCGACCGACCGATCGCTGGGTCCATAACCTCAGAGCTGTTACTTTAAGCTGTATCACGAATCAAGTTTCATTATGTATCTTAGACAGCTGTCCAGTTTGATGATATACCACCTATAAAGCAGTAATCTAACTCAGAAAATAAAATTTTTCAAACAATTAAAGCCCCCTCCCTATTTGAAGCTTTTTAAAAAATTTCATTAACAATCATTCATTTTCTTTTATAGATCTTTTACCTAAATACCCTCCATATGTAAGTCAATCAATGAAAGTTGATTGGCGTCGACCCGAGTTAGATTTAAACATTAGCGGTTACAATTTCTTTCCTGCAATTGATAATGCCAACCAGTTCGGGTTGTATTCATTAATTGAACAACAGTAAGTTAAATAAGTAATTTGTTTTAAGAAAAAATATTTGGATGCTGAATTCATTTTATGTAAAATACCTTTCATTAATAATATTTTTCTGTAAAGTTAGATATTGTATTTGATTGCATGTAGGATTTGATCATGAACTGACATCAGTTAGAGAACCCACTGGAAAACCTGGGAGTGCTGGACAGTTGTTTCGTCCTAGTTTGGGACTCTTCATCAGTATGCACTCACCGAGGTTCGAAACTAGGACCTTCTGGTTACAAGGCGAGCTCATAGACCATTAAGCCACTGGAACCCAATCCAATGGTCCTTGAATTCTAACTTCTGCCAATTCACGACATAGCGTGGCAATTTCGCAATGTCTTCTTCGACGATCGAGCCCCAGTGGCTCAATGGTCTACGAGCTCGCCTTGTGACCAGAAGGCCCTGGGTTCGAATCCCGGTGGGTGCGGACTGATGAAGAGTCCCAAACCAGGACGAAACAACTGTCCAGCACTCCCAGGTTTCCCAGTGGTTCTCTAACTGATGTCAGCTCATGATGAAATCCTTCATGCAATGAAACAAAATCCCTACAAAACCAATACTTAAAGATATTTTATTCTCAATATGTCATTCGTTACAGTTAAACGGATATATGGTATATACACATTTGATCATAGGAAAGGAAAAAGACAGTTGCAGCGAAGAAAATTTTCTTTTCTACGAAATCATCAACTAGGCTGTACATTCGTATATTTATAATAAATGGATAGGAAAGTTCCAGAATAATTTCTGGTTAAGGGTCAGATTAATAAAATTACAATTAGGAATTAAAATGCCATAATAAACAGGGGGACGGATAAAGCTCAAACAGAGTAGCATCATAATTACTGAGAAGATTGACATATTGTGCAACTAGGGGTTAGAAATGCAGAAATAACAAAAATAGACATGATGTTTGGATAAAAAATCTAGCGGAATCATAACTAATATGACGAATAATTGTTTATGTAGTTAGGGATTAAATATGTAGAAATAATAAATGACAAAAAAGACAGGAAGTTCGGATATGAAAATATGGTAGTGTAAATAGGGACTAAGAAAAACTTAATAACATGAATAAACAGGAAGTTTGGATAAGAAAGTCAATGGGATAGTCACTATTAAAAGAATTACTTGTTTATGATGGCCACGGCAGGGACAAGGGTTGGACGTATTTCTTTTGGATACATAGCGTGGGTTTGAGCTTTTGGATAGCTAGTGCCTCGGCTATGCCCAGATGTCTTAATTTTACTCCCTTTGATAGGTTTGATCGAATCTTGTATATTACTTTGAAGGATTTTTCGAATGGCACTGAATGTCCTGAATTGACCAGATGTTCTGTTACTGAACTATGTACCCGTTTTCGTTCTCCTTTTACTAGCCAGGCTGGATAGTGTTCACGAGTGCGTTTTTCAAGTTAGGGCATGGTACGGCCGATGTACTCAGCTTCACAAGAGCAAGTAAACTGGTATATGCACGTTGAAGTGGCCCAATGCGACAGCTTGCCTTTCGCGTTTCTTGCAGGAAAACGTCAGTCGTAGGCTAGTGGCGAAGTATGTTTTCCTCAGAGATTTACAGAGGCGTTTACGAAGGATTTCTGCTTCAATGTCACCTTTGAATTCTAGATTAAGCAGAAGTATCTTCTTCGGGACGGACTGAACTTGTTCGGAAGTCTTCTTTGATTTGAGATTCTTGTCTATGAACCTAGGCGGAAAACCGTTTTCCATCAGGGTTCTTCGGAGATTACTCAGTTCTTCATCAGTCACTTCCTCACTGCATATCTTCCGAATTTTATTAATCTGACCCTTGACCGGAAATTATTCTGGAACTTTCCTACCCATTTATCATAAATACACGAATGTACAGCCTAGTTGATGATTTCGTTGAAAAGAAAATTTTCTTCGCTGCAACTGTCTTTTTATTCCCTAGGATATATGGTAAGGCTAGAAAATGACTGTGCAGCTGCATCGATTGAGACCGCTAGGTCACATGTTACGCATACCAAGCCATCACATTCCTCAACTAACAGTGACGGTAAACATACGATTAGGTTGGAAAAGAGATGTTAGTGGTAAAATCAAAACGCAGCATCAGTCTAGAGAGTCTTTGAATGTAAGTTTAAGCCATGTAGACTTTCTGGTCTGGATCCACACGATACTAAGAATCAGTAACTGCAGACTACTAGTAAAGTAACTTAAAGTCGTTCTCATTCACGCAGATACATTAGCTCCTTATGATCTCCCAGATCCATCATATCCCCACTACACTTCATGTAGCTGTTATTACTCCAATACACTTGCGTTCATTATAGTTATTCTGCATTTCTTTTTCACCTTTAATTATTAATGCTTTTATGAGGTGTGAAAACATGGATTGCTAGAATTTTACTCCAATTTTCGCAGTGCAATTCCACTCCATTTCACAAGAGCTCTTACTTTCCGTTATCGTTTGCGGAAATAGAAGAGTTTTTATTGAAAACATGTGCTCTTTTTGCCTTCATTACCACCAATTCAAAAGTGTTTAGTTGGGCAGTACTGAAAACTATATTATCGTTAATAGGTATCACTCTGTTAAATAATAACAATAATTGTTTTTTAAGAATAGTTTCATAATTAAGAAGAATTCGATATCCACTGAGAAGTGTTTGACGTCAACTCAGTTAACATTATGTCACTAAAAGAACTTTTGAAAATCAAACAACAGTAGGCAGATATTCGACTTTGTTTCTGAGATCCTCAGTTTTGAAAACGTACAGTTGTGTGTATAGTTGAGCTTGGGATTGTCAGATATCACAACACAGCAGTAACCATCGAGCTAATGAGCTGGTCTTATTTTACTCAGTATTGTGAGACAGCACTAAATGATAAAGGTGTTATTCACGAACAAGATCAAGGAGAAATATCAATCACAGACCGAATGGTAGACTGAAAGGAGACAACAGAAGGTAGTGGGCGAACAACGCAACCCACTTGAACATTATGGCTATTTTCTAAATGCAGAGACAGAAAGGATTCCTACTATGTAGTGGAAACAACTGTTGCAGGTTTGATCACGAGTTGATATCAGTTAGAGAATCATTAGAAAACGCAGGGTTACTTGGCAGCTATTTCGTCCTAATCTGGGATTCATCAGCAATACTCACTTACCAGGGTCCGAACCCAGGACCTTCCGGTTACAAGGCTAACTCATAGACCAGTCAGCCACTAGGATCTAATCCAATGGCTCATGAATCCCAAATTCTGGCAATTCATGATATATGTAGTGCGACAGCAACACTTGATATAAGTGACTCATACACATTCCATATAAGGTGAAACTTATATAATAAATAATTATTATAACGGCGCGAAAAATACCAGCCAGTGATTTTGTGTGTTTTATTTATGCACTAGACTTTGGAGATATGGATCATTGTTTTGAGTACTCAATTTTCAGCCAACAGGTTCATAGTTCGAACTCCGTCAGCTATTTCAACCTTTGTAGTATTACCAGCTCCCACACAGTATGTATGGCTCATAGCCTCGTACATGACAGATTTGTTCCAGGTAAGAAGGGGAGCTTAATATTCCACTAAGTTACCTAAACTTGAGGAAATTGAAGGTCGTTTGAATCATATAGCCTAGTGACTAAAAAACGTGGTTTTCGAGGCGTTATTTGGCATCTTCTGAATATAATTATTGCTAAATAATGTACTTTAACTCTTACAAAAAGCGTCATGCTGTCCCTTTTATCACTTGTATTATTACCATTGTTACCATTAATAGAAGTGAGGCTATGAAACTGTATGAATCATTACTAATGCCTTGGAGTCAGTCAGTACATGAAAAGACAAATCAGATAATTCAGTCTATGCAATGGGTTATAAGCGTTAATCAGACAATTGGCGAATTATCAACACTTTTAAACAATGGAAGAGAATGTTTGGAATTATATAAATACCGGGTGAGAATTTGATTGTAGTTTTTATTTCATTACTCAGCGAAAATTCAACTTAGTTTACTCGATGAGCAGCAGTTAGCAATAGAATCCAAGAAGCACATTTGGTCCTATTTAGGACTTGTCAGCTGGATGTATCTGCATTTCCAGTGAGTGATGTTCTCAGGTACATGAGACTGATGAGTAGCGAATAGGGAGAAACATGCATCCTGGATTCCACTGCTAGTCAGTACTAATCAAGCAACATCATATTTGTCTCTAGGCACTGTCAAGACGTCAGTATTTGGGGACAGACTGAGAATTTCAGTTGCATAATACCAGACAACCGGGAATTCACAGTATATCCAATAAATTTCAATCTGCTTACTTTAAAACAAAGTACTATTATTGTATTATTATTTTCTTGAGTTCCGAGTAAAGCACATGGCTTCGACAGTACACCTTCATTTCATCCTGTTCTTTGCAGTCTTTTTTAGTTGACCCTATGACTTCTTTCATTTCTTCCTCACACTGTCTTCTCCATGTAACTCTTAGACATCCAACTGATCGTTTCCCATGCGGGTTCCACTAGACTGTCTGCCTGACGCTCAGTGTCACTCATTGGTTTCCTCAGAGTGTGTCCAATCCATCTCTACTTCCTCCTGTATATTTATTGGCCAACAGATTCCTTGGTAGTTCGTTTTCAGAGTTCCTTGTGACTCACTCAATCTAGCAGGTCATCTAGTCTCAAGTAACGAGCCAGGCAGCTATTGATGACAGCCTACAGCAGCCGGTCGGAAATGTTTGTGGTGACGCACCATGTCTCTGAACCATACAGAATTGACTGACTTGACATTAGTGTTTAGGATCCTAATGCTGAGTACAGCAGATTTCCACACTGGCTTCAGGTTACTGATCCTGCCTTTGAAAATTAGTTTTGCTTTGATTATCAATATAATCACAAATTAATATTAACCAATGAATAACTAAATACAAACAAACAAACAAACACAAAGCTTCGTTATTTCTTTTGCCTTGTTACTCTTCTACACGTCTCATTCACACACTCTAAAATGATGAAGTTCAGGGGAGTCATAAGTTGATAACCATCCATATTGGATTCTATTCTGGTGGTTGAATTTTTATGTAGTTGTGTTTTTTTTGAAATGGATGGATTACTTATGAAGCTTTCATTGCCTGACTGGGCTACATCCTTAGAGCATACTTCAATTTGGAGTGAGCTTTTAAAATTCCTTACCACTTTATTAGTCATCTCACCTGGTAATCTTGTAGCTGATTGATGGATTTTGTGTGTTTTCTCACCCTCTGGTCTAGTTGTATCGGTATTACCAATACGCATAATTCCATATTAATCTGTTTGTTGGATAAGTCACGTAGTGAAACAGCATTACTATTGACTGGATGATGTTTCGAGCACTACTGATTGTTCATAATCACATCAATTATTACTGAACACAACTTCGAAACTTGATTTTCATAGTTCTCCTTCTTCTTTCCCATAAAAATAGGAGTAAGAGAAGTACAAATTTTTAGATGTCCCAGCTAGGTGTTGAGTCATTCTTATTACATATATATATACACCTGACTTGATAAATAAAGTTTTCGTTATCAGTCTCTCTTTCTTTACCCTATCGCCATGCCCCATCCTATTGTGTGCTTAAATGTAAATGCATGTAATGCTACATCTGAGCTTTTTTTCTAAATTCATTATTTTATTAGAGTGAACTAATCTAGATTTCTCCAGGCTTTTTGGCTTCGGTAGGTTAATTGTCCCTTGCCTGCGACTTTAACCTATATATATATATTTCACCTCACACCTATTGCAGAGTGTTAGATAAACTAAATTATATTGTTTAATGGGATTCACAGAAACATTTAAGTGATAGTTTGTTTATAAGTAAGTTTGTTAAGAACCCTACATAGGGATTCATAGATTCCTTCACTGTATGACAGCATTACTGATGTGCTTTAAATTCCATATTCTTGGTATTGTCATCTTTCGGTGTATATTTGTCACTTATGTTATCCTTATTATTACTGTTATTGTTATTACTAGTATTCTTGTGATTTCCTATATATCACAGGATTAATTTATCAGGGTAATTATTAAGTGTCAAAGCTTCTTTTATATTTTACTTCTTGCTGTAGATTTCCCCTTGCACTACTTAGCTGTTTTGTCCTATACTTTTTGTCTTCATCAACCTGAAACCAGTTTGGAAATCTTCTGCACTACACTCAGCATAAGGAACAAGATCCGGATTTTCAACACAAGTGTCAAGTCGATCCCTCTTTAAGGGTTAGAAACTTGCACTGCGACCCACGAAAAGGATTTCCAACAGGTTGCACACTTTCAACAGCTGCCACCCTCTCTGGCTGGCTCCATAATAAAGATTTAATGGCCAGAAAGAATTAGTAACAAGAGACTCTGGCCGGGAAGAAACCAACCAAGAGCCGATCGCTCAACAAATACGTAGGAGAAAATGGAGATAGATCGGGTGTACGTTTAGAAAACCATTGAATGACATCGCGCTCAATGAAGGCCATTGCTGGAGTGCAACCTGAATGGGAAGCAAAGAGCAGGTTGTTAGTGCGAGGGTAACATGGAAGAGATCGCGTGTGGAGGCGATGAGAGACTATTGGCAATCGTGGATCCAGCTGAAGGGGACAGCAGAGAATAGAACAAAGTGGATATGTGTTGTTGAAGCTATGCGTTCCACTCGGAACCAAAGGGAAAAATAATAATAATTTTCACTGATATGGAATAGGATGAGCTGAAATCCGAACATCGAAGTATCATCTATTTCAATGTTGTGATTTATCCTTTATGTTAAATTTTCATTTGATCACTTTTTCATTATGCTCCTTGTAGAAATGATTGAAACTATTCAATTCTATTATATCTATATTTCAGAGCTTATTTCAAACTTCTGTCGATTGGATCAATAAATTAGTGAATGTCTCTAAATGCGGAAGTCTATTTAATGATACTATCGAAACGAATACTAATCAACTTTTTATTCTTATTGATTACACTCCATTATTAAACTTATTATATAATGAAATAACTCAAAAGTTATGCCAATTATTTATGCCATTTATAACAAATATACACAATTCAATAAAATCAATGAATAATCACCTTGATAGTTTAATTCAGGTGAGATTTATTTTCAAAAGATTTTAAAATTTCCAAGTGTTGGATTGTAAAGATTTTAATTGGCTTCAGGTTTCTTCAGGGATTGAGATCAGTTGAGGAACAATTGAGAATCAGGGACTACAGGGAAACTTTTTCGTCTTTGTTTGGCACTATTCGTCAGTATGCACTACCTCGGGGGATCGAAACCAAGACCTTGAGGTTACAAGGTGAACTTGTTGATCATTCAGCCGCTGTGATAGAGTCCAGTGGTCAATGAATTTTAATTTTTGTCACCTCGCTACTTTTTAGTGCTAACGTCAGCCGATGTTAACAGTGAGCAGTTTTCTTCATATTCGATCTGATGGACAGCATTATTCATGACTACTCACTAGAACTCCAGGTAACTTCGTCCTGCGGTTAGTCAACAGAGAGTATCAGACTAATTTTCAAGTGTTAGATTTAACTATATTAAAAACAGTTGAAAGTTCGTTCAAATGTGACGATTAGGTTCCAATCCAATAGGCAAATACTACAGAGTCTTTGGATCGACCTAATAATAGATTCGTAAGCACGAGCAGATGAAAAGTCATAAACTGGGGCGGATGAGCTATTCAGTTTTCTTTGTTTTTCGGTAATTCTCTGTCTGATATCAACTGTGGTGGCTACCGATGTGTTTCATTAATTCTTGCTTTAAACCTCAAACTCTCTTTTTGGTAAAGTTTTGGAGAAAGAAGGATGGCGTAATAGACATTAAATTAAAGACAGGACTATAATGTAGACTATGGGAAAATTATTTCGGAAACTACTACTAGAACTGTTAGATATTTTTCCGCACCGACAACAACTGAGATAAGATGCAAGAAGTTGGTTTTAGGTGATTAAACCCTTCATTTAGTGTTGAGACAAAGAAGGAGAGAGGATGGTATAAAACGCATGAAGGATTTTTAATAGTTCCTTTTATCTTTAGGCTTCTTGATAATGTCAATATCTGTTCTACATGTATGAAAAATGATAAATTAAGAAGTAGTCACACGGTGAGCTGATCTGGTCACTAAGGGAGAAGGGATGTTTGGATTTGATAAATAACCATTAATGAGTCCTATATGATAATGTTTCAAGCTCTAAAGTTATATGATCTTTTGGATGCTACCCAGGTAGCCAGTAAGCGCCTAAAGATGCTAACCCGAAACCATTGACGTAATGTGATTAACGCTACATTATTTCCGTCCAGTCCCATACCTATTAAAAATGGAAATTACGGGACCACTAAGACGACATCTTGAACACCTGTCCAAACAACCAAAACCAGTACCTGAAAATGACATCACCTTTTGGAAGACCGTCTTCACTTTGTTTAAACAGCCTACTTTGGACGTCAGAATTACTGACAAAGTGTAGCCACCTAGTTAGTACAGGTAACTTTAGGGATGCAGTAATGTTCAAACACATAAATATGCCTTACAATAAGCAAGAAGATTGTATTCACAGAAAGTTTCAACTTCTACAGTTGATAGCGGGACTCACATTACAATGACACCGAAAGTAATACAGACTAGTATATGTTGTTTTGGTTTTCAATATGTCAGTTGAGATTTCATTCATCACACCACCAATATAAACACAGCTCCCCGGATATATTGACTTTTGGCCACTTTTGGAAGTTCATTTGTGAGAATGAGTGTAGGCAAGGGATTATATCAATCTTGACACACTATTTGCACATAAACGTTGCAAAGAAGGTATCAATTTCACAAACATTGACTGTCACCTGGCTGAGTGAGATTTCGGAAGTATGCGTGTCACTGCACAGGAAGAGAATATCCTGCACCTACACGAAATCAAAGTGTTATTCTCTAGGTAGAAGACCTACACTGCCATCATGGAAGTCTCCCAGGTTTATTCCCAATATGTCGTCAGTGGTAAAGATAAAAAGGAATGAGGGAATAAAGTAATTCTACTAAATAATATAAGCGGTTGAAAACGATAGTGACAGAGGATTGTACGTCCTCCCTCTACTCTAGGTGTTTGTGTACAAGGTTTTCAAAATGCTGATGATATTTTGTAACAAAGAATGGTAAATGGTAATCTTTTTTTGACGAAGTGAGGACAACTTTCATATATCAGTTTGTGTTTTTCAACTTGAAAAGATTAAACAGGTGATCAGTGCACTCAATTTGAAAGAAGCCCAATTCACTTTCGAAAGAAACTACAATAGGCGTTATCACTAAAGTGCATGATAACCGACTAATACTCCTCCGGTGATTGTCAAACACGTTACATAGGTCTTTTATAAAAGTGAGAGCAATAATATCCTCATTTGCAACATTCAGTGTTCATATTCTCTCCAATAATCGAGTCAGTTCTATGACTACAAAAAGTCCAATGATTCAAATCCTATGCAAACATTGCGGTGTTACTACAAACAAAGTTGTGTTAACCATTTAGGGTAAAGCATTAATTAATTTGAAGAAAACACTGACAGTGTAGATTTTGTTTTCATTTCTTCTTGATTTGTAAATATGATACACATGGCGACTTCAACTTTCAGCCAAAAGTTTCAGCAAACAATTAGGTCTTTGTTAAGTACAAGGTTTACGGTACAATTTCTATTAGGAATCTGATATAATTCATACTACAATAAAGGGGGAGATATGAAATCGTGAACACCACTAAGAAGGCAAGCAAAATTAACTGGTCAGAACCAGTGGGGATAGCTGGCCAGATTGAGATGATCTGAATTGTGAGCTGTCGTTTCACTCCTTTTAGACTACTGTGTAACTGGATCGACTCGAGTCAAATAAGTTCGAACTATGTGAATTCTAGCTAGTTACCATCTTTGATATATTTATTAAGGTTATGTGCAGGTCAAGAACTATGTTTTTCATATTTTTGGTTTCTAAAAGAACAATGAGAAATTTTGTTTCCATCTCAATATTTTGAAAATGACTATTTTAACTCAAGTGGTTATCAGAAGTTCTGCTGGTTTGAATTGATTAGAATAACCTAGTTCAGTCAGTCTGAGTATACCACTAACGAGGTCAGTCCAAAAGCAGAGAAGCGGCTATTTTATATTCATATCAACATACTAACTGATTTGATTGGTTTCCTACCATCCATTTCAGTTAGTTGTATGTGGAACGGTAGTACAGCTCTGTCAGTTTGTCTCATAAGAATCCTACAAAATTAGGTGATAACATGTCATCCTGAAATAACATAGGAGCCGCTGTCTTACACTGTCGATTTATGTCTCATATTTCACTGCTTTATTTTCAAAAAATGTTTATTACAGACAAATACAAATTTCCAACCTGACTATGATGGATTCATGCTAGTTGTCAAGTATCTGGAATGCGTACATGGTCAACATGAAGGTATATTTTCGAGACATGATATCTTATGTCGTCAAGTTGAAGTAAGTACTACTGTCCAGTTGTTTAAAGCTTTTGTTTTAACTAGTTTGAGTGAGGATATACAGGTTTTCGAGTTCTTATTATCTGAATATTTCAAAGAGATACCTTCATTAAGATTACTTATATTGATGGTTAAGGAATTAAAAACATTGATTTTTGTCTTCAAGTGATTTAGTTAGCGAAAAATCCCTGTTGATTGATATTGGAATCACAAGAACAAAAGAAATCAATTCATTTTGCTCATTAGTTTTATGCGGTTCATTAATGTGAACTGATGCTTCGCTGCTCTGCGTCTAACGTCTGTCCTAAAGCCGTGTCTCATGGTCAACAGACTCTATCATTTATCAGGAATATCACTTAAAGACCTATGAATAAATGGATATTTACCACTACAGTCACGTGTCTAATACAAAACCATGAGTGGCACTGTGGTGTCGGTTAACTTGATAGCCACATTTTAAATTTGATCAAATGATTCGACGCGCACCCTGTCCAAGAGGATTCAAGAACACTATCCAGCATGGTTGTGAAAATGCAGTAGTGGTGCAATAAGGAGTGCGATAATTGAACACCTGGTTAACATTGATCAATCCATTTCAACAAACGCCTCCTTCAAAGTAATCTACAGAGTCAAGAACAACCTATCAAAGGCAATACGGTTTCGCCTTCTTTGTATCGCTGAAGCTCTGGCCATTCACATAGAAAATCCGGAGCTGTGCATACAAAAGAGGATTATTCAACCACTTCTACTGTCTTGGTAACAACTTTTTTGATTTGATTTGATTTTTTTTATTTTGATGACTTAAGTTTGTGTCTTTGTCTCTTCTTTAATTGCTTATAATTCTTAAATTCATTTAGAACTCTTATGTAATTTCGTATTATCTACTTTGTTCCTGGGTAAAACTCACTCATCAAACTATTTATACTAATAAATAACTTCTTTTAACAACTGTTTGTGACAACTCATCACCTTTGTTACTACCCTAATTTCACTAACACCTAATTTTCTTGACTGATTTTGTATTACGTAACTCCGATTACCAATCTTTACCTGTTTAGTTAAAATAACTATAACCAATTGTATTTTGTTTGACAAACTTAATGTACACATACATACAAAATAGCACATATATATTTGCGATTGTGCAGCTAGGAAAATGAATTCACCGAAAAGAGACTCTTTGCTGATCTACGTGTTTTGTTTTCATTAATACCTGAATGGAGATTATAAACAAATGATTTTAATCCACATACTTAGTTTTCCTGTTCCTTAGCATTAATCAGTCTTACAGCGTCGTGATTTTAGTAGTTTAACTGTAATTTAATTGACTTCAGTACTAACTGACAATCCTCGAACCTCCGAGAGGACATTACTTCCCTAGAGGATGCATTACTCCTTGTTGACAAGTGCTGATAAACACGAAACCTGGATTCAGGACGTCCTACAGATAACATCCAGCCGCCTAAAAATAGTATTCTCCCCAAGATTGAGGATATTCATTGCTGGTGATTGCAAATAAACAGGAAACCTTTATTAGATATAGCTTCTTAACATTTAACCCTTAGTATTTATAATTCCTATTTTATATTGTCACTGCATGTGAAGTAAGAACCAGTAAAACAATTCATATTCAAGATAATGTATGACCCGGCAAAACTCAGCATGCATCAATAAATCATACTGATAACATTAGACTTCATAAGTTGAAGTAAATAATTTAAAAATGATGATGAAATAAGATCAAAAAATTCAACAGTTTTCATTACTGAGCATTTTATTTTCGCAGTTTGTATACACTTTCACCTTACGTATCTTACTTAACTATTTAGAGTTTTTGTTGTAACTAGTTTCAGGAGTTTGTTATCAGACGTCTCATTACTGTTCATGTTTTCAAATTTTTTAGGCGGACTATGACATTTTATTTTTTGTATAAACAAAAGCGAATAGATACCTTGGTTACAGTTTCCATTTTTTTATCGAAATATCTTGGTGTAACTAATGAACTACAACCCAAAATATATGCTTGACTTTTATCACTGACATGTATATTCTTTTCTTTGGAAGGTATATCATGTTTATGATGAGAAATAATGTGGAAGACACATTCAGTGCCATTGATTTTCTTTTGAAAATACTACTAAAGTGAAAGATATTCAAATTACTTATGGTTGCGAATAGTGAACGTTTTACCATTGGCTCACAGGTTTTAAGTCCATCACCTCTGTTCTGTTTTGAACCCATGTTGGATCAGGGTGACAGAAAAATACTCCATATTACTGCCTAACTGATTCACTTATTAAAAGTCAATCAGTTCAGTTTACCACACCTAACAGTCGCATACTTTAAAGTTGAGAAAAGAGATGGAAGGGGAAATTTTTGTTTTCCTTTCACCTTCGAGGTAGAACATAGGGTTTCAAGCTAGAGCTTAGCAGTTTTGGTAGCAGTGGTTATTTATTTTTACAGGGTGGAATTGCTAGCCTTACCCCTGACCTTCCCTCTTTACTGGGATTACTAACGGCTAAGAGAGGTTTAGAAGTGTTTTGGCCAAGCACCTAACCCCGGACCATATGCATATTTTTCGAGTATTCTACTGTTAAACCACTGACGCACGGAGAATGAAATGAATTTAATGGAAATTAGTGAGAAGTTTTATGGTTTGAAGAGCGACAGTTAATGAATACACATGTGGCTTTGAGAACAACTGTGAAATGTTTTACTTAGAGTCGCCAGCCTTTTATCCTTAGTATTCCAAACTACTCAACCATTTGATAAGTGTCATTGTCTAGTTCACGAAATCTCAGCACGGATACAGAAGATTCTTTTGATATTCGCCTGCCAACTTATGCCATCTGTGGCGTAGATATGATATCCGGCTATTGACCAAATGGCATGTGTACTGCTCAGCAGTTCGCTCTGTCCTTCTTTATGACTGTGAGACATGAACATTGAAAGTGGGAGATACAAAAAGGCTAGCTGTCTTCGATCAAAGGTGTCTGAGTTCTATCTCCCGTGTTAAGTAGTATAATAAGGTGACCAATATTGAGGTTAGGTATCCGTCGAGTGCTAGGTGAGGAGGAGAAATCAATAGATGAGGTTGTGAAGTTACACCGATTGAGTTGGTTAGGATATGTTTTACGCATGCCTAGCCATCGCCTTCCTCGACAAGCAATGTTAGCTGACATAGGATCAGGTTGGAAAAGAGGTAGCCAGTGGTGGTCAAACCAAAACATGGACTCATCAGTCAATGGAATCCACAACAGTTAGTTTAAGCCAGCCACGTAGGAAGTTGTAGACTTCATGATTGGGGTCCTCTGGATGGTAAGAACCAATGGCGGCTGGAGACGATTGGTGATATGGCTCAAAATCATTTTCAGTAGTGCAGATGCATCCACTCCTTGTGACTTATAATATCCAATAAAACTATATTGTTCTTCGATGTTAATATTCTTTGTGCCTCATATCTCTGTTTTGCATTTCTTTTTACTTTCTTCTCTTGCTTTGTGTGCTAAGTGAAGTGTGGCGACTCGAACTACTGCACATCGGTGCAAAGTTCTACGTTGAAACCAGTCTGTCAGCCTAGTGCACAAACTCACACATGATGGCTGAAGGTTTATGCTTTTATTATGCTGCAATAAAACTCACTAGAAATGTTTCAGTTAATAAAACGGCAAAGAAAAGGTAGCACTTAAGGCAATGATTCATATTTCGTAGATTATTCCAAGATTATAATAATCCCAGACTACAGAAAACGGCCGTTTGAGCATTGTTGTGAAGTTCGACGTCGAAAATTCAGTTCAATTCAACTGCATTCTCTCATTTAAATAGCCATAAATATTTCACAAATTGAATAGTAAATGCATTCTCTTAGTTTTCGTCATACTAAAACCTGCGCTGAAGATGTTCTATAGATCGGTCGGTCGGTTTTCGACATAGAACTTTGCATTTATGTGCGGCAGTTCAAGTCACCACACTCCCTCCTTGTAGCACACAAAGCAAGAGAAGAAAGTAGGAGAAAAGCATATTACAGACAGTAAACAGAGGTATAAGAATAAAACTTGGGCACTGTGGTAGAGTGTAATTCCATTATGGGTAAACTTTTATTTTGATAGAGTCTCACAGTGTTATACAGTAATATTTACTGATGACGTTTCGAGCACAGTTTATTGCTCACAATCATATCAAGTTGATATGATTATGAGCAATAAATTGTGCTCGAAACGTCATCAGTAAATATTACTGTATAACACTGTGAGACTCTATCAAAATAAAATTTACCCATAATAGAGTAAACAGAGGTGTGAGACAAAGGTATAGTAATAACGAAGAACAAAACAGTTTAATTAGAAATCATAAGTCACAAGGAGTGGATGCATCTGCGCCAGCCATTGAGAACGATTTTGAGCCATGTCACCAATTGTTTCCAACCATTATTTTCTACCGTTCCGAGGACCCCAACCAGGAAGCCAGTCTACAGCTTCCAACATGGCTTAGACTAACTGTTGTAGATTTCATTGACTGGTGCCATGTTTTCGTTTGACCGCCGCTAGCTCTTTTCCAGCCTGGCCCTATATCAACTAACATTGCCCATTGTCGAGAAAGGCGATGACTAGGCATACGTAACACATGTCCTAACTATCTCAGTCGATGTAATTTCACAGTCTCGTCGACTGATTTTCCCTCCTTACCTAACACTCGACTCCTAACCTCAATATTGCTCACCTTATCATACCACTTCACACGGGAGATAGAACGCAGACACCTATGATGGAAGACAGCTAGCACTTCCATGTCTTCCACTTCCAATGGCCAGGTCTCATAGCCATAAAGGAGGACGAAGCGGACTGATGAGCAGTACACACGCCCTTTGGTCGATAGTCGGATATCACGTCTACGCCAGAGACGGCGTAAACTGGCATATACGAAACTAGCCCTCTGTATCCGTGCTGAGGTTTCGTCAGAGATCAATCCGTTGGGGCTGATGGTACTTCCCAAGTAGGTGGAGCGGTCAACGTGCTCTACCACTTCACTTCCTATTTCTAATCTAGGGGTCGGTGTAGTCCAATTCTGCAGCATCATCTTACATTTTACAGGGGCGAATCGCATGCCAAACATACGATCTACAAACCTTCTACATTATTTCAATAAAATAGAAAAAATGTTTGACTAACATTGACAAACTGTTCACTTATTAAATACTCGTCCCCCCTTTTTTATAACCTATTTGCAACTGTACATATATACAATAATGGCATTTGTTGTTATAGAAAAGAATTAAGTAATTAACTCTAACATGGTGATATTTTTCCATTTTCTTTTAAAGTTTTTACAATATTTTCAAAAATGTCTAATCAACTGTAAAGAATTAAGTGAAATCCAGCAGATTAACTGGTCACAATATGAACAATTTATTATCAAATGGAAACGATTTACAAATCAAAATGAATGGGCAAGAAAAAAATTCACACGATATCATCAGGACTTTTGCCAGTGGTATAATAAAAAAATGAAGGTAGGCGTTGTTGCAGTTTATTGTTGAGTTTCATTTTTTGCCAAAGTCATTAAGTTCCAGTATGCTTGAGAGATAGTGTTAAATTGGAAGTGATAACTATTTCAAGAAGTTTTAATATTGTAGTAGTGATTTTCGGAAACATTTCTCATGTGAATTAAAGATATATTCCCTTGTCATTTCAAAGGATGATTTTATACTGAAAAAATCCCTATTTAGACATTTAGAAAACAGAAAGATTGAGCGAAGAAATATTTACTTTTCAATTAGATCCTCATCTCACTCTGGCTCTACTCTAATATACACGTATAGCATTTTTATTACAATACACAACAATTTACCAAACAAGTGGCTGATATGTTTGTTAACAATAATTAGTAAGTGTCAAAATGTCAATGGGTTGATAATTAACGAAGAAAATCAATACACATTTAAAAGGTAGAAATGGTTAGAATAAATTAATTAAAGATGAAGTAGTCAGAAAAAATAAAATAATTTGGACAATTATAATTTTTATAATTTTTAAATGTTTAGGGGGAGGGGGATGAAGTAGTCCGGTTTATACATTCATGTAACGATGGCCAAGGTAAGGAAAGTGGCTGTACAAATTCCTTCTGAACACATAGGCTTGGCTTCTTAAGGTGGATTCCGATTACTTCAGCTGTCTGTAGATGACGAACTCGTAGAGCCGTGCTGTCGGTGGCACAGCGGTAAGGACTCTCGCCGACCATGCACATGGTCCGAGGTTCGATCACCCGCCGACGCACACCTGATATCTATGGTCGGCCTGCTAAATGTGGGCTACCGATATCACATGATGAAAATTTCATACTTGTACCAAAATACTGTGTGGAATCAAGCTATAATAAAAAAATATTAAGAAAAATTAAGATTAGTAGGAATGCGATAAATAATTTTAAATGCAGTAATAACGTCAACCTTATATTCACTAGCATCTACAAGATGTGCTACAATACAGCTACGAATAGATCTTGTTTGTCCCTTGCTTAACCATGTTGGATGATGTTCGGAAATACGATGATGAACCTGCCTAATTGTACGCCCAATGTAGCTGGCTCCGCAGCTGCAGTCAAACTGGTAGATACACATAGAAGAGGCAAATTTAGGTAGTTTATCCTTATTTCTCGAACGTAGAATTATTTTATTTTTCTGACTACTTCATCTTTAATTACGTGTTATCCTTGTAAAATTAATTTATTCTAACCATTTCTACCTCTTAAATGTGTATTGATTTTTTTCGTTAATTATCAACCCATTGACATTTTGACAGTGACTAATATACACGTATAGCATTTTTATTACAATACACAACAATTTACCAATGAAGTGGCGATATGTTTGTTAACAATAATTAGAGTAGAGCCAGAGATGAGGATCTAATTGAAAAGTAAATATTTCTTCGCTCAATCTTTCGATTTTATATTGGTCTGTTGAAGTGATGATAGGTATCTTGAAATCTATTTTTCAGGAAGATACTTATAGGGTGCTTTTCCTCCATACTTCTTCTCAAGACAGAATTGCTGTAGTGTGTTCTTACACTTGGGAAAATGTTTTGTAAATAGCTTCTTTGTGGACTGTTCGGTTGTCTGTTGTAATTATGTGATTCGTCTGTATGGGTTGTCTTTTATATATACCAATCACAATGAGAATCACTAGGAAAGATGAATATTCTATCCATGAAGAACTCTTAGAACTCACTTCACAATAAGGTTAGGGGTGAAAAATGTTGTCCAGGAGGACGACGAAAGCTTTGCAATTAAACTATCTGGCTCAGGGAATTCAGCAACACCAAAAACCTCTGTCTGAGCTATAAATCTTCTTCATTATCCCACGTTAACTTCGTCTTCGTCACTATATCGGACTAAATAATCCTTGTATAATGAAACATTATCAATGTTGTAGAGCTGTTGAGGTTTGAAATCGTCAAAATGGTATCTTCTGTTGAATTTCTTGTTTTCTTTTTGACAACTGTCTTGACAATGAATTTTTGTCAATATTTAATGGCCCATTAGTATGTGAAATAAATTGATTATTGACGTTTTCACTTTATTTTTATATTAGGAGTCTCTAGATGAAGTGAAGCGTTTGGTTCACTTACTCACATCCGGTAAATATTCTGATATTACAAGTGATTCAGTCAGTGTACTCAAGGATATGAAGGAGGTAAGTTACACTAATGTATAGTCGTTTGCAAATTAACACTTTCTCTCTCTCTATATATATATATGAAGCCAATTTCACTCCTACGAGATGTATCTGTTCCATTAAGCATTATCATCAGCCACTAGGGTGGTCTTTAATGTCCAGCTTCTACTGATTTCTAAGCAATGTCATTGATAAGCATTTGTCCAAATATTTAACTTAACGGACCTTCTCGTTTGAGAACTACGCTGAATTCAGTTAGTTATAAGGGGTCGATTGTAATGAAGTCAAATTTTATGAATATTCGACTGATTTAGAGGTAGATATTGAAGAAACTTGTTTTATTTCTTATCGATAAAGAAAAGCTTAGTAAGTGCCGAAGAAATCAGTACGAATTGTAAGTAGAATTATTAGAAAGCCTAAATAAGAAAGTGAAATGGATAGAAGATGTATAATTACCAAATAACTGCCTCAGAATTTAATAAAAAATTTAAGAAGACTCGCAATAAAAGAAGAAACAGTGATGAATCTATTAACTATGACTTAAATAAGTAGGGATTTAAGGCATCCACAGTGTTATCCTATATAGAAGGAACATCTCAAACCCTATCTGTGATTATTAACAGAATTGGAGCTGAGGTCTGATTTAGACATAAAAACCAACTCACAAGCAGACTCAACAGACTGAAGAACCCAACTTTCCTAATTAGACAAAACAACCTAGTCTACAAGATACCTTGCAATAAGTGAGAGGTCAGTTCAGTATGGTTATCGGAACATAAGAATTTATCTAAGTACGGAATGACTGACTTTATGGAATTAGAATGCAAGTAGTCACTTAAAAGTTACACAAATTAAGGTAATAATTAAGCACGGTTTCTGTTGAATATCTAAAATATTCAGATCGCAATATTTGATCCTCTTGACATCATCAGTGACATCAAGAAAGCAGGCGAAGCTGAAAGATGATATGGAATACTGTCTAATCCAGATGAAGTTTTCATCTTAGACTGTGAAGAAATGCAGATGACGAGTTGTAAAACCAAGTGGGCATGATTTTCGATACACTCATAACATACTGAATACTATATAGATTCTATATATTTCATTTCCAGCTCATTTGTTTATTTAACTCTCTGTTATACCAGTCATCACTTTTGATACTAAGTTTTAGAAAAAACTGCGATTATATTTCAAATAAACATTTCTCATTGACACAAATACTATCCCATTATTTGTGCTCGTAATTTAAAATTTACATATTGAAGTGAACACGGCAAGTCTTTCAGATCCATTTTTAGATATGATGGAGAAGATTTGCAGCTCAGGTGGATGATTTTGATGTGGTTCTGTTCTCTGAGCTGGATAGTTAATTTGCGAAGCTTTCATCACCCTACTAGGTGACATATTCAGCGCATACTTCATTTCGATGAAGTGAGCTTTCAGATTTCTCCACGAGTTTATTAATCATCTCTCCTGGGGTGACCTTGGACGTGATTGGTTGTTTTTGTATGTTTTCACACCTTCTAGGTTACTTGTATTGTAATTCATTGTTTCCTTGACTTGAACTTTGACGCTTTGTGTGTGAGGTTTCTTTCTTATCGGTTGACAAATTTTGTCTATCTCGATGTGTCTATTGATTGATGATTCACTGGAATGCCAAGCTTCTAAAAATTCTCTAGCATTTTTGTTGTTTCCTCTGTCTAATATTTGAACATTGTCCCAATCGAACTGATGTCCGTGGTTGTCTGTATGTAGTGATATGAGGGAGTGGATATCATGTCTTTTGACGGCTAGCTTATGTTCGTGGATACGAAGACGAAGGGGACGTCCACTTTGGCCAATGTAGTGTTTTTCGCAGTTGATACAATCTATTTTGCAGATGATGTTGGTTTTATCTTCTTTCGTTGTTGAGTCTTTTGGTTGACATAGAACTGAGTGAAGTGATTTTATTGGTTTGTGCGTGACGTCAATTCCTAAAGGTTTGACGAGTCTTGCAGTGATTTCTGATATATCCTTTATATATGGCAGGGCGACTTTCTTTGTGCTTTCCTTGGGGGCTTTTGGTTTGATAGGTTGGCTTGGGGGTATATGTCTTTTGATGAAATTCCGTGGATATCCATTCTTTTGGAAGATGTCCACTACATACAGACAACCACGAGCATCAATTCGTCTGGGACAACGTTCAAATATTAGACAGAGGAAACAACAACAATGCTAGAGAATTTTTAGAAGCTTGGCATTCCAGTGAATCATCAATCAATAGACACATCGAGATAGACAAAATTTGTCAACCGATAAGAAAGAAACCTCACACACAAAGCGTCAAAGTTCAAGTCAAGGAAACAATGAATTACAATACAAGTAACCTAGATGGTGTGAAAACATACAAAAACAACCAATCACGTCCAAGGTCACCCACCAGGAGAGATGATTAATAAACTCGTGGAGAAATCTGAAAGCTCACTTCATCGAAATGAAGTATGCGCTGAATATGTCACCCAGTAGGGTGATGAAAGCTTCGCAAATTAACTATCCAGCTCAGAGAACACAACCACATCAAGATCCATTTTTAGCATATATATAGATGTATTGTTGAGAATGCAGCTGAAGACTTAATTGGAGAAGTCTATTTTAAAGTAGATACGTGGACGATGTCATAGTTATCTGTGAGAAGTTGATAGATGCCACGGGAATTTTGATTCGGTTGAATACAATACAAAACAGTATGTCCTTAACATATGTAAAAGAAAACAGTGACTGCATTTCATTTTTAGATGCACTCATAACTAACGGACATGACAGGTAAGTGAAACGAACTGTCTACAGAAAGTCCATCTAAAGGAGAAAGTAGCTAAATTACTATGGTTTTGTCGTTGGTCAAATACTTGCCCACATGTATTCCACACATATGTATTGAGGATACAGTTGGGGCAGAAATCGAAAACCTCACTAAAATATTACTTGATAATAAATATCCTGCGTAATTCATCAGACAATATAGGAACATCAAACTAAAGCTCTACAGATCCAATCAACCCCCAAAAGGGTGTTTATACACATTTACTCCTCTAGGGTCATTGGTAAACTCTGATCACTAAACAAAGGCTCAGAGCTGCAATCTATAGAAATTACTATGCAGCCAACCTGATATTTATATAGAAACAGAAATTTATGTTATGCTGTTCATCCTCACAGCATTTAAACTATGGTATCACATCCACCTGTGTTTACCACTTGGAGATATGGTCACGCATACATAGGGAGGATCCAAGACCTCTGCATCTTAGGGCTACTGAACATATTTCCTGATGTCTACAAGAACAAATGAAATCAGTGGACTCATATGATCCTTAAAATAGATACTCGACGTCATCTATCGCAGAACGCATGGTATAGATGTATCGTAAGGCTGACTTCAATAATGCCTTTAAATCCATATATAAAACAGGTTTGAATCACATGTTTAAACTTTTTCACGTTCTGTTAACTTTCATATACAGATCTATGACAAGTGTGAGTGTATGTGATCAGATTGTCTGAAAAGTGTTTTACCGAATTTAAACTACACGTTTCATATAAATCAAGTCTCCTTATTGTTTTTTCAAAATACATAAATGGAAGTAGTTGCTTTCGAAAAATCAACTTGTTTTCCCAACTTAGTTGGTGGCGACTAACAGCGGATTTCAGGATGTGCATTTCATTCTGTTTGGGACTCGTCATCTGGATGTACCCACAGTCCCCAGTGGGTGATGATGTCTCCATTGAGATTCGGTCCCTGAAGTCACCGTTTCAAACGCCACTATTAGTCACCATCATTCAAAATGATTTCATGTTAATCCTTAGGTATCGTCAAAGCATCCGCACTAGGAACTGGTATGTCGTCAGAGGCTAAGCATTTCCGACCAACATAATAAATCAGTAGGCAATGTAAATGAACCTAGAAACAAATTATTTCCAATATTACTGGTTAGCCTTCGTTTTATAGTACTAATATAAATATATTTCGTTTGTTCCCTTGTTTTAAATTATGGTTTTCTATTTTTATAGCCATATTCTCAACTAATAAAGTTGGAAACTTTTATTCATCAACTTGTCGCTCAGCATAGAAGTGTTCAGAATTGTCGACAGTATCAAGAATCATTTAATAAAGAGTGTAATAATCATAGAAAGATGAATAAACCACTTGTCATGACCATAGTAGATAAAGCTATGAAATGTAAAATGAACAAGAAAAATTTCATCTGGGAAGATAATTCAGATTTAATATCAATGGATAATGAAATGAAAAAAGCGAATTGTAGATATGATGCATGGCAATTAAATAGACAAATTGACGAATTTAAAGTAGAGTTATATAAATTAACATTGGATAGAGTGAGTAGAGGTTTCACTTTTTTTTTTTCTTTATTTCTGGAGTAGACTTTGGTATTTTCCGTTTTCCAAACTGGCAATAATGCTGTCTTCCAAAAGTCGGTCAAGGGGAGAACCCACGGCAATTGTTCGAAGTGATAGACCAGGTATATGCATCTTGGGTAGACCATAAAGCTGGGGAATAGTTGTCCCAGTCGGTCTCAGGTGCTCAAGTAGGTCTTTATTTATCGGACCAATTCCGGATATGTCAGAGTCACCCTATCATCAAATTGCCAAAACGTTGTAATGTTAACCTGTAAGATAACATTTATGTAGGTACTGTCTTCGAGACACTTTTGAGTTTGAATAAAGCAAGAACAACAGTTTTTGCAGAATAAAATGTTACCATCATTTATTTCGTTGGCTTCTCATAAGCTGTTTGCAGGCCAAAGTCATTATTAAGTATATCTACAGAAACAATTTTAACAAACTGCCACAGAGTTCATTTTCAAACAAAAATCAATCAGTCAGTATATGCATACAATGCTAATAATAGTAATAATAATCACTTTATCCCAAACAACAATAATAATCATACACAATAGAATCTTTCGGCGTTACGCAGTCAGATGAAAGAGAGGATAAAAAAATCGAGTTACCAGGGCAAGGAAAGACCTATAACCGCTTCTTTGTGAATTGGATTTCAGGCGATTGATGGAGATTGCTTAGGCACACTTAAAATGCTTTCTATAGCTAAGCTTAACAATGTCTTTGGCCTGGAAGCAGTTGATAAGAAGCCAACAAAATCAATGATGGTACCATTTGATTCTGCAAAAACTGTTGTTCTTGTTTTATTCAAACTCATTAAGGGGAATAAATGTAGGAATTTTTTAAATTTGTTGATTGCATAAAAGATTTGAATGTAACTGGCGGAGGTATGTTGCCTGTGAATGTAGAGTCGCTATTTACCAACGTGCCACTCGCGGAAGCTACCCATTTTTTATGCAGATGTTTGGATGACATGAATCTGAGCATCAGGATATGCAACTCATGTCGAAAAGATCTGTTATTGGGATGCACATTTAATGTACGGTTTGCCTTCAAAGAAGATATCTACAAACATAAAGGTTTTACTGTCATGGGCTCTACCCCTGGTCCACTTTTGGCAGGTAGCTTCATAGTCAGTTTAGAAAAACGGAATCTGAAAACCATCAGTCGACAAATTACTATTGGTATTTTCATTTTATCAGTTATTTTTAATAATTCCCATTGTAGCATTAAGAACACAATATTCAGCGAAGAGACTCTTTTCAACGAATTTATTATCAAGCTGTACAATCGTATATATATGGTTTTTTTTAAAGAAATTATATCCGGTGAGGGAATTAGGTCAAAGGTGTAAATACATAAAATAATAATAGTATGAAATGCAGTTAAAATATTTGTGATTTATAATCATAGTTTAAGGTCAAGTGGCACAATAATTAATGTCGTATATAGAATAGTACATAAGGTGTATCGATTTTGGAAAAGGGTACATAATTATAAGATTAGTAGACGAATATAAAATGTTACATAACATGGTATGAAATTTGATAAGACAGAATTCAATATTGTAAAAAATATAAAAATATGAAAATTAATAATTTTAGGTTTAAAATGTCAAGTAGGTCAAGTGAACAAGATTCAGAGTGAGAATAGTAATCATAATAATGATAATAATATTAATAATAATAATAATAGTAATAAGGGAAGAGTACATAGAATAACTAAATAAACAAAATAAATAAATGTCTATCCCTCTACGGCCAAGGCAGAAGTAGGGATTGTACATACTTCTTTTGTACACAAAGGTCTGGCTTAAAGTCATGAATTGCCAAGGCCTCAGCTGTCTTTAGAAGTCTGTAACGAATAAAACGCGGGAAGTTAGCATGGATTCTATATATGATCTTAAAATCATGGTCAGGGTTAACAGAGTGACAGAAGTCGATCAGGTGTTCCAAAATAGAGCTTCTCACACACTTCCTTTCTCCCTTATAAAACCAAGCTGGAATATGTTCTCGTATCCGTGTGGAAAGCGTCCTCTGACTACGGCCAATGTACCTTGCTCCACAGGAGCAGGTGAACTGATAGATGCACATGGAGGCGGCCAGACGGGGTAGCTTATCTTTTATAGAGGTAGAGAACAACTTGCGGCTAGTGAACGTCATATGTAATTTTGCTGCATAGAACGTCTTACGGACTGATTTGGAGAGACGATTTTTGAGCATATCTGAATCTTGATCACCTTTGAATTCCAAGTTCATGAATAAGGTTTTCTTTGGAACTGTGTCGGTAACCAATTTAGACTGCTTTTCTTTCATGTTGCTGTCAATAAATCGGCTAGGGTAACCGTTTTCTGCCAGCGTGGCTTTTAAGAAATCAAGTTCCGAGTCAACGGAATCAGGACTACAAATTTTCCTTATCCTATAGCAAAGCGAATGAATTAAATTCCTTTTCCTGGAGATAGGCACCCAACTGTAAAAATTAGTTAGTTGTCCGTTCCATGTACGTTTCCGGTGGATAGATCTTTTGAGAGATCCGTCATCACGTCTACTAAGGCACACATCAAGAAAGGGGATACTTAGTTCAGATTCCTTTTCTACGGTGAATTGTAACGAAGGATGGCAGTTGTTGAAAGTAAACAGGACATCATCAAGAATTACATTTTTATCGCAGATAACGAAAGTGTCGTCTACGTATCGTTTATAAATGTCAAAATGACCGATGGTTTGACTAAGTTGAGAATTTTCAAGCTTAGCCATAAAACAATCAGCCAACAAGGGACCCAGTGGTGATCCCATGGCAATGCCGTCTCTCTGTCTAAAGATCTCATTATTGAAGGTGAACTGAACATTCAACGTGCATCTCAATAAAAGCTCTTTGAGGTAGATGGTCGGCAGTCCTATTTCTAAACTATGTGTATCAATATAATCACATAAGTAACAAACAGTTTCCATGAGAGGAACATTGGTAAAAAGCGACGTTACATCTAATGAGAACAAGATTTTGTCTGAGACATTGAAATCTTTAATGCTATCAATAAATTTAAACGTATCATCAATGGAAAACTTAGATACTTGCCTTCTGACTGGTTCCAGTATTTCAGCTAGCCATTGAGCGATTCCGTGATAAGGAGAACCCGCCATATCGAGGATAGGACGCAGGGGTAATCCTGTTTTATGAATTTTAGGTAGTCCATACAAACGTGGTATCATGGAGCCTACTGGTCGGATCCGTTCATATATTTCCGACGAGATTACTGACTTATTCTTCATGTTCTTTAAGACATCAGTCAGTTTAAACCTAAAATTATTAATTTTCATATTTTTATATTTTTTACAATATTGAATTCTGTCTTATCAAATTTCATACCATGCTATGTAACATTTTATATTCGTCTACTAATCTTATAATTATGTACCCTTTTCCAAAATCGATACACCTTATGTACTATTCTATATACGACATTAATTATTGTATTTGAATAAGGCATTAAGAAGACAAATTTCGCGAGATGATATCATTTCGTAGTTTCTTTACAACCGCTTTACATTAATTATTGTGCCACTTGACCTTAAACTATGATTATAAATCACAAATATTTTAACTGCATTTCATACTATTATTATTTTATGTATTTACACCTTTGACCTAATTCCCTCACCGGATATAATTTCTTTAATAAAAAAACCATATATATACGATTGTACAGCTTGATAATAAATTCGTTGAAAAGAGTCTCTTCGCTGAATATTGTGTTCTTAATTTTATCAGTTGATGGACCATTGTAACCTTTTTTGGCAGGATGAGAAGAACTGGTAAATATTCTTGGGTCAGTATACCTGAACATTCGTCTTTTAGTCTGAAACTGCAGTTTCTTTAGTGTAGTGTAATCTAAAATCGACGAAAAAATGTCATCAAAAAAAAGACAGCATTACTGCATACTACAAATAGAATCTGTATCTCACGTATAAGGAATACGAATAAAAGTCAGTTCAGTTAAAAATACTAAATCAAAAGTTAAGTAAAACTTAGTCAAGGAACATAAACTTTTCTGCCCAACTCTGACAGTCAGTTATTGCTTCGTACACTTTGTCCCTTTTATGAATCTGAATAAAGCAAGAATAACGGTTTGTACAGAATAAGATAATTCTATCGTTTATTTCGTTGGCTTCTCATCAGCTCCGTAAAGCCGAAAGAAATTGTTAAGTTTATGTACAGAATAGTTTTTAACATACTCGCACATATTACATGATGTCACTTGACGGGATACACCAAACTTAAGTAAACAGAGCTCATAAATTACACTTATATAACTTGTACACAGAAAGCTCAAGTTTAAACAAAAGGTAAATGATAAGATGCAATAACATAAGGGTTATGTAGTTAAGACAAGGGGTAAATAAGATGATGGATAACTAATATGTCGAGTAACAGCGTGGTGAATTTAACCCAAGTCATAGAAATAAGAGATAAACAAAGTTACATTATAGAGGAAGGGAGGAGGTTAAAAACACAAATTACGTATTCAAATGAATAGCCAGTTATTGCCTTAATCGACTAATAGCAAATTTCATTGATTAACAGACTCATCACCAAGCTAGTGAAATGGCAGTCCAGTGTATAAGTCACTTTGGTCTGGTTTGCGAGCATTACCGTTTTGATGTGAGTGGTTTTCAACTACTTACACGAATCTGTAGTAGATACCAAGAGTAATTTATATTTTACTGAATAATTATAACCTGCAGTTATTTAAATCTCAGTAGGCCGAGACAAGCATAAATTTCTGACTATTAATGGTAGTATAGTCAAGTACATTGATTACTGAGTTATAATTTCGTAATATCTAGTTTGAGAAGGTGAGACTGACTTATTCAACAAAACGGTATTGTTTTCATTTAGAAAAAACTTGTTGGTTAGTTGACGAGAGGATTGCGTTGTATGAAAAAAGACTAACTGATGAAACCATACATATCTGTTGAGTACTTTTCGGCGCATTAATAATCTTTTTAGCTGATATTTACAAATGGACCGGTTTCTGATGAAAAATTTTAATTTAAGACTGAACTATGGCTTTTATCCTATCTGTCCACAGGATCAGTCAATAATCAGAAGGTAGCTTTAGGCATAGGTTTCGTGCTTATGAGTCCTTGTCGGTAGGACGTGTTCGCCATCCCAGTGCTAACGTGTCTGACTGCAGTTCAAATTTCCGATAATACATAGGTTTCTTTGAGATTAAAGGTATGCATTACTGATGGGTGGCAATAAGCAAGGGAATTAGGCCAAGGGCTTCATACTGATTACCTCTGGTCATCTAACATTATTTCAGATTACATCGGAATGATCAGTCACGTAGCTTGGTGACTAATAGAATTTACTCAGCAGAAGCACTAAGAGTTAGACACCCCACTGAATAATCTGAATTCTGTTTTTTTTCCAGTCTCTTTTAGTTTCCTTACAACTAGCCTTAAGTTTTCTAAGTGTTGCCTTGCAAGGATTTGATAGACTGCGAAACAGGTATCATTCGAAGAACCACTGAAAACCGTCATATACAGATGTTTCGTCCTAGTTTAGGAATGATGTCGTAAGTCGATCAAGTTACCATTCTGCTGTTAGGACTAAGCTCAATGGGTTATGAATTCTGAATTCTGCCAAATTACAGATACCAATCCACTATTCATCAGTGACTAACTATGCGGTGAATTTCCTGGAGTTATAGTGAGAATTCATGACCGTTCGTGTACACCTAGCTCAGTATGAGGACAGATACTCACCTTCAACGTTGGATGGCAATAAAAAAGCTAAAAATTAAAGGCCTTTTGATTCCATCTCATTGGCTGAGTTGTAACGTGTCCAACTTGTCTCATGAAAGTCCTAGGTTCTATTCTCGCTGGAATTGCGACTGAATCTCTAACTGATATCGGTTTGCAGTCGAATCTGACTTTAAGTTTGTTTATCAAATTTTACCAGTTCTATCTATCTTTCTTTTGCGTTGTATGAGATCTGTTCATGTATCCTTTAATAATTTCATATTTACTTATTTATTTGTTTTTATATTTGTATAGATTTCTTTAAAAGGGATCAATGAAAAATTTGACAAACTTTTAACAACATGTAACAATTTGTCCCATGATGACATAATCATTCAGTTCAATTCTAAGTGGCTAAAACATATAAAGAAGATTATTAAAACTTTGTATTATATTACTGATACTGAATTAATAGTGAGTAGTATATGTGTTTATACCGATATATAATCTTATTTTGTGGAAAAAAGGCTTTATATATATATATATTCTACCGACTAATAACTCTCCAGTATCTTGTTACTATTCATTTAATGGTAACAAGAGGTGAAACTTGTGTGGTGCGTTTCGTCCTTTCTAATGCTCATCAGCCAGATGTAAGAAATTTATTCCCCTTTTTCTTAAGTTATATTGAATTGGTGACATTTTTCGACTGTGACCATGTATGTCCCCATGCTGAAACAATGTTTAAGTTTGAGAGATATTATTCTAAGGCGAATTGTTCTACCGAAAGTTTATATATGTGATAAACATTTAAATACTCTGAAAATACGTATATTTGCGTTCGTTGAACTGGATAACTTCATCGGGAAATTAACATTGAACATGTCCGGAAGAATAATGAAAACTTTGTTGCTTGGCTTGATATTCAGCATCCAGCTGACAGAATGAAATTAAACCAAAATCATCCAACTAAGCTGTAAACCTTTATTCTTACTCAGACTTCCAGTAAATTATTATTTTCTATAGTTACGAGGGAAGCAATGGGAATTAGAAATACATCTGCATTTCACTCAGTTCTCTGAATTCTTTCTTACCCTCGAACTTCCATTTCTTCTTCGTACGATCTCCTCCATGTTACACTTGTATTCATATCCAACTCGTTTTTCCCCATTCGGGTTCGACTTGAGGGCCTGTTTTGTGTTTGGTTTCACTCAGTGGTCTCCTCAGAGTGTATTTAGTCTACACATTTATTCGGCGATGGGTTCTTGTTTAGTTTGTCTCCAGAATTCCTTGTTGTTTATTGTTTCTGACCATCTGATTTTCACTATCTGTCAGCCGAAGTCAGCTGTTGATGAAATTTTGCAATAGTCTACTGAAAATGCACTTAGTGTAGCGCTCTCCAGCTGTTTGAACAAAATAGCAGAAAAATTAACTTGATATTGGTGTTGAAGGTTTGGATCTTGATCATTATTCTAAGTGCAGCAGATTTTCACACTGATTTGATAGCAGTGAAGGTATGTCCCGCTTTTCCGACCATCATGGCTGACTTCGACATCATCGTCTGTGTCATTGCCTACAGTGGAAACGATGCTGCCTAGATAGGTGAAACAGGAGACTCCCTTTAGGTTTGTCCTGCTAATAGTATCAATAAGACAAAGAAAATAACTACTGGTAATTGCAAGGAATGTTTTATTTGCTCATCTACAAGCAGAAATCATTAAAAAATCTTCCTTGTTTTGTAGTTTGTCGTTTTATTAAATGAAAATAAATATTGAAACAACTATTCTGTGTGAATATTTATTTCAAAATACATTTTTAAGAAATTGTTTCAGTCCACAGTAGGCACATTATTTATTTATTATTTAAACGCAGAAAAACTTGGTACAATATGGCACCAAGAAAGATGCGCCACACAATAATAATAAAACAACATAGATTAAAAGTAAAAATATAAGTAGAAAACGGATAAAGAACTTCATCTGGAAGGAAAACAGTCATGTTTAACAAGTTCAAAAAGTATTCGTTAACTATCATCAGGAAGGAAAAAGAGGAATTGCAACACGTTCGCCTGCACATTTTTCATAGATAACACGCTGAGGAGTCATTTGTCAGAATATAGCAATAAAGTTAGCATTCTTGTAGAACTCTAAGTCAGCTATCCCCGAATTGCTAAAATATACTCTTTCATTATTGTTCCAAAAGAATGACAAATCAGCATTGATCATCACAGAAAAATGTATTGATAAAAATGAGGAACAAGCTGTAATATACAACAAACAGTTCAATGTATAAGAATTTAGGGTGATTTGAAAAGATTCAAATCTCTGGGATTAGTCGTTCCTGGTACATTTTTCACGAGATCTGTTCGAGGCAAATGTGGCGATCGTCTGATGTTTAGACCACTTCGATCTGCGTAGAAGACAGTAATGCTCTATTTAAGTGATCTGTAACTACTCATATCAATCAGTAGTAAGCAACGTATCGGGTCTATTAGATACTCCTTCTTATTTATATTTTGACTCTGCCTATCGAATAAATCAAGGTCCGTATAACCATTGATGAGTATGATTCATATCTGTCCACAAGAATCAATTAGGTATTCAATAGCGTCGATCGAGAGGTGCTTTGGAAACTACTTCACTACTATGGGGTACCACCGACAATTATACATCCCATCCAACAGCTGTAGGACAATGCTGCATGCCAAGTAATCCACAACGGGAAACTTACGGAATTCTTCGAAGTGAGGACAGGAGTAAGACAAGCTGGCTGCCTACTATCACCAATGATTTTCCTGATTGCAGTAGACTGAATAATGTGACAGACAGCGGCGGGCAATGAGGAAACAGGCATAAAATGGATTCACACAAAAAGAGAACTTGGAGGATCTGGACTTCGCCGATGATATATGTCTGATTTCCCACAAACTGGAAGATATGCAAGTAAAAAGCAACAAGTTGGCAGAAGAAGCATCCAGAGAAGATAGGACTTCAGGTGAACATTGAGAAAACAGAGGTGATGAAGATTCCTGGCCAACACCACCAACAACAGCAACAACAACAACAGACAACAATCAGCCAGCATAAATGGGAGGAACCTGAAAGAAACAACCTCCTTCACCTACTGACATGGGAAGCATCGTTTCAACTACAGGAGAACGGAACTGACGAGGATATCAAAGCAGCGAGGATCGGGAAAGCAAGACAAGCTTTCACTACTCTCAAGTCTGTGTGGAGATCAACAACACTCAGCATCAAAAATAAGATCCGGATTTTCAACTCCAATGTGAAGTCAGTCAGTGCTACTATACGGATCAGAGACTTGCACTGCGCGTCATAAAGAGCATCTCAAACAAATTGCAGACCTTCATTAACAGTTGTCTTCACTCAATACTCAAGATCAGATGGCCGGCCAGAAAAGATCAGCAACAGGGATGGATCTCTGGTAATGAGCGAACCAACACAGCAGGAACCGATTGTGAAACAAATAGGCAGGAAGAAATGGAGATGGATTGGCTGGCCATACTCTGAGGAAACAATCCATCAAGTGACATCACTAGACAAGCCTTTGCTCGAGTGGAACCCGAAAGGGAAGCGACGAGTTGGTCGTCAGTGCGAGGGTGGGTGACTTGGAGGAGGTCATGTGAAGAGGAAATGAAAACGTGTGGGCAGACTTGGAAACAGGTGAAGACTCTATCAGAGAACCGAACGCAATGGAGACGCACGGCTGAAGCCCTATATTCCTCTAGGAATTAAAGGATACAGTAGTAATAAACTGTTGAGATCAAACAGAGGGAAATTCACAGGTTTCAGTAAATACTGACTTAAATCTTTTCAACAAGACCTGGTTCTCACCATATGTCAGCTTAGTGGTAGGTGCTGGGTATGAGACTCAGAGGGGACAATATCACTTACTTGAATGTACGTATATTCAACTAGCGAGACCCAAATAGGGCAAGACTTTATTCCTGGATTCCACTGCTAACCATCTATAAAACTAAGCGAATATGTAACAGTATATATTAATTATGTTTGTTTTTCAAATTTTAATTTAAAGGTCTCATCACCAGACTACTGGAATAAATGTTCAGGTTTATTGGAGCTTCCATTAACAGTGAAATGGGAAAATTGTAGCATTGAAAGTTTAATGAAAGAAGGTGACAACAATAGTAGTCTTTTGCAACGAAAAAATCAATTAAAAGAAACCTGGAAAATATTTCAGTATTTAAAATCTACACAAGAATGCCATACAATGCTTGAAAATCAATGGTCAACGCTATATATTCATTTTATTCATTCAGTGAATCCACATAACTGTTCGGTGAAAAATGTCCAATGTTCAGTGGATAGTAGTTCTGTTGGAACATTGAATCAGGTAATAAACCTCCTCCATTGTGAATAATTTGAATGAATACTTTTTTTGAATGAACAGTTATACTTTCTTTTATTGTTCTAAATAACAGGCGAAAAAAAGAATGAGCAAAGAATATTCTTTTCAATAACTTCCTAACCTGGCTGTACAGTTACATATACATAATAACTGAAGAGTAATTGTTGTTGACAGTACTGATATTGTTTAAATGGATTACAGTTCGTAAGTACTACGAATAGACCTTATTTGTTCTTTGTTTAACCGCGCATGATGATGTCCGGAAATCTGATAAAGAAGATGACTAACTATACGCCAAGTGTAGCTGAATCCACAGTAGCACTCAAATTGGTAGATACCCATGCAGGATGTGATATTAAGTGATTTATCCTTAATTCCCGAATGTAAGTTTGCAGTGGTTGGGAAAAGACAGTGTATTCCTGCTGTAATGAATGCTCTGTTTAGTGCATTCCTTAGGTCTCATGTTATTTTCCTTATGGATTTTACAATCAAGCCACTCCAGTTGTATGAACAAGGGCTTGCCTTGGAGTTAAATTCAGATATTTATCAAGAAAATTTTCTGGATATCCATTTTACTAAGTCGTTCTCGAATCATTTTGAGTTCTTTAAGTTAGTCATTAGAGCATACCAACCTAGCTCTGTGAATCAAACACTTCCCTAAATTGCATTTAAATTTCAAGGGTACAAGACTCATAAAAAATGAGTATACTGACCAGATGATGCAAGTTTTCCATTGATCTTAACAACACAACATTACTTAAAAAATATGGACGTTAACAATAACAATTATTCGTTAAATATTATGCGTATAAAACAGTATAGCCAGATGGGGATGTTACTGAAAAGAATATTCTTCATTCAGTCTTTTTGTCTTCTATTTTTTATTTATTTTTGATTACAGCTTGATGCCATACTGTATTTTCAGTCCAAGTATGGCATTTTCAGCATGTGATATCGGTAGCCCAAATTTAGCAGACCGACCATAGATATCGGGTGTGCGTCGGCAGGGGATGGAACCCCGAACCATGTGCATGGTCGGCGAGAGTCCTAACCACTGTGCTACCGATGCACAAGAATTTTCACTGTATTGAAAATGACAAGTTCGAAAACAAACTTTTGGTTCTGACTATATGATGAAGTGATAAAGTTCTGAGTAGAAGATCTTACACTGGTTTTAAGGCTAGAAAAGCTGAAAGGTCCCAAAGCATATTTGAGTAGACTTTTTAATGATTTTTGAATTCATCTTTAACCTGAGAAGAAGTAATCTGAAATCGGTCAGTCTAGCACAAAACATCCTATTGAATAAGATTACTCATTCTGTAAAAAGTACTTTAAATACAAGTAAATCTTTGGGAACAACGAAACGGGAATAAGTATTGAGCAAGAAGTATGTTTAAAACGCTTTCCTAAGAGAGAATATTTATTTGCTAATTAGACAAAACTGTTAATACTGTTCTGGTTTAGTTAAAGTGGTGAGACCCAGAAATCTGATAAACATTTTTGAACTATGTTACGGCTGACAAATCAATGCATAACATGAGAAGAATGATGGTAAGATAGAGAAAGAAATACAAGTATGATGATGAGGATATTTAAATGAAGAAATAGGAAGATGATGTGGAGTGAATATATCTGTACCATTTTGAGCGATTTGAACTATGCGTAAAGCATTCATAACTGGTATTTATCAACTGATGGTGTGTTTTGCATGCGATCCGCCCTTGTAAAATGTAAGATGATGCTGCAGGATTGGACTTCACCGATCCCTAGATTAGAAATAGGAAGTGAAGTGGTAGAGCACGTTGACCGCTTCACTTATTTGGGAAGTACCATCAGCCCCAATGGGTTGATCTCCGACGAAATCTCAGCACGATTACAGAGGGCTTGTTTCGCATATGCCAGTTTACGCCGTCTCTGGAGTAAACGTGATATCCGACTATCTACCGAAGGGCGTGTGTACTGCTCCGTCCTCCTTTATGGCTGTGAGTGAGATATGGCCATTGAGAGTGGAAGACATGAAAAGATTAGCTGTCTTTGATCATAGGTGTCTACGCTCTATCTCCCGTGTGAAGTGGTATAATAAGGTGAGCAATATTGAGGTTAGGCTTTAGTCGAGTACCAGGTGAGGAGGAAACATCAATAGACGAGACTGTGAAATTACATCGGCTGAGATGGTTAGAACATGTGTTACGCATGCATGCCTAGTCATCGCCTTCCTCGACAATGGGCAATGTTAGGTGATATAGGGTCAGGCTGGAAAAGAGCTAGCGGCGGTCAAACGAAAACATGGCTTCATCAGTCAATGAAATCTACAGCAGTTAGTCTAAGCCACGTAGGAAGGTGTAGACTTCCTGACTGCTTGGGGTCCTCGGGATGGTAAAAACCAATGGTTGGAAACAATTGGTGACATGGCTCAATGGTTCTCAATGGCTGGCGCAGATGCATCCACTCCTTGTGACTTATGATTTCCAATGAAACTGTTTTGTTCTTCGTTATTACCATTCCTTTGTCTCACACCTCTGTTTACTGTCTATATTATTCGTTTCTCCTACTTTCTTCTCTTGTTTTGTGTGCTACAAGGAGGGAGTGTGGCGACTTGAACTGTCACACATATGTGCAAAGTTCTATGTCGAAAACCGACCGTCCGACTACAGATTTTGAAAAGCATGAAACCATATGTTTTGTGTTAATGTGGTTATGAAGAAGGAATTACAAGATTATGTGTTTTTTTTTCATTGAGTTTTATTCAGTGATTTTCTTACCCTTCATGTTTTTATTCTGTTTATTTAATGATTTGATACACAGTAGTAAAGTGTGATTAGCCATATCTCAGAGAATTCCATTTACACGTGTAGAAACAGGTTCTCTTTCACTTAGTTCATCACTGACAGAGTTCTGTAGCAAAGTAATTAATCTGAATATTCCTTCATGAATGGTCTGTTTTCAATATACCTTTTTCTCCTGACCAGTATATCAACATTTAAATATTCGCATATCACCTTTTCACTAGATCTTTACCATCTGCCGTTGTTTTCGGTTGATTCCTACTTTTAATGATTGACTTTTCTGTTGTGTAATAGTGGACTGTCGATAACAATGTTCTTTTTAGATTGCGACTTAGTTTGAATAAATTCGAGCCTACACCGTAGAGTGACAACGTGACTTTTGACTGTCTGTTTGATTCTCTCAGATACAGTTTTAATCCCACTTCTTTGAGAATATTCTTATTGATTCTCAGTAAGTATTTGGTGCCTGATAAACTTTTGGACTTTACAGCTGCCAGATGGTGCTGTTGAGGTAAATCACAGAACCACTCAAGCTAAATCGTGTTGGAACATAATTTTCGACTGTGAACTACTGGTGGGAGTTTTGCTAGCTATACAGAAAGTCATTCCGGTTGATTTCCCGCATTCAGACTTAAATATTTGGGTTTCAGTTAATACAAATATGTGCAGTTTCATATCATGATCATACCGACCAAATGGTTTATATATATTATATATATGACGTTTTGGACACAGTTCATAACTCAAGTTGATATCGCGTCGAATGATACTTCATCTTGATGCCCGAGTTCTGCGTGAATATTTTTCTATTTATCTCACTGTCTTTTTGTTTAAGTTAACTTCCTCTGACGTTATGACATGCGACGGCGTAACGCTCTATGCCTATCCTTGTGTTTTTTAACTATGTAGAATAAATGAGTGCTTTGTCAATTTTCAAAAAATTACATTCTTCGCTTAAGAAGTGACTGCTGTGACTCAGTGGTCCAGTAAGTCCCACTTTGACTACGAGGTTGAATGACAACAAAGTTATTTAAAGGGATTATATCCACCCAGCTGAGGAGTTTCATGTAGAATGAAAAGCACATCCTGGATACCACTATCACAATGGAACGAATAAAAAAAATTAAAACTGCGACAATAAGGGTGTGTCGGTTTAAGCAGCAACAAGGAGAGTAGAGTGATTACATTGCTTCATTGTTGGTAATCATCGAAGTTACACAAATGACAAAGCCATTTTTGAAAACAGATTAACATGAACAGAAGAATAAATAGGTCAGAAATGGAATGAAGTAATTCATTCGACATGTTATTAGTCAGATAACAGGTATTTTCGATTACTCATTGGCGAGTTAGCAGTGTCATGTCTCTAGTCCTTAGTAGTGATGTTGTTTGAATTCGATTAGTCATGTTTGCAATATGGTTTCCAAGCTAGGTAGCTCGCCATCTCGTTGCACTTTGAGTTAATGTTAGGTGGACGGAAGCAATTCACAAAGGGCTTTGGAACTAGGTCTTGTGTGCTTGTTGGAGTTTGTCAGTATGGTGTATCTGCTACTTTGAAGGAAGTGATGTTTGACCTCGCTCCAGACAGTGTTACAGTCAGTGACCCTACCAGAGAGCTTTTTGTGCGAAACATAATCTCTGCAGTGGCATTATTTCCTTCGATGTTGCAGACCGGCTTTGCTGATCTAGGCCTTCTTGTCTATTTCCTCCTATCACTTTACCATGAACGCTTTGTTTATTTTAAATGAGAATTTGCTGTATATTTAGTATGGTTCATGTATAGAAATAATAAGCCCGTCCTTTTTGTTATCACTAGTCTTATCTATTTTTATTTCTCCTGCTCACCTCTTTTTTATTTTAGAGCACTGCAGGCAGTCATAATACTTCCTCTGATGTCCAGTTTCCACGGATATTTTTAAATATCACTGATTTAATTGAACACTTATACAATATATCAGTTAAATTACAAAGTTTATTACAATCTGGATTGTTATATGTAAATAAAACAGTCAAAATGAAGCCAACATCCACCTCCTTATCAACAGCGTCAGGAAATGAATACCTGGATGAAAATGACTCTGTAATATCTGCACGTTACTCGTTGAAACAATTGAATCAAAGCATAAATGTGTTAACATGTGTCAAGTCAATACAAGATCATGTATGTAACCAGTATTAACCAGTATTGAAATCTATGTCTTTCCGATGTTTAACTTGTATGTAGATTAATTAGTTATTAAAAGAATGAATTAGTGAACAAGGAATATTCTTTTCGTAAAAAAATTATATTTGTAAAATCTCAGCGAGATTGAAATAAGTAATTCCAACGTTTCGTTCGGAAATCTGGTCCGAACTTCTTCATGGAAATTAACCGAAATCAACATAACATAATAATAATAATAATTTTTGCTTTATTCCAAAAACAGTATTAATGATACAGTAAGGAATTTTCAGCATTCAGTACAATATTGTACTCCATGTACATTTTTTTTGCATCTATTTACTCAACAGAGGTTTATATGTAAAAGGAACATCACTTGTTTTTATAAACTTTGTCCAATCATGAGTCATTCAACAAGTAAAATAAACAAAATTTCAGCTCAATCTTCAGAAAGAAGACAAAGCAATAAGTCCGACAGGGTGCTTCTACTAAACTCCAATCCTAAACACCATAATTTTGAAAATACGTCTAATCATAAAATTCTAGATACTAACAGTTTGAACAGACATGAAGGCGTGATGTTAGCTGATGCATAGGAAATCCTTATTAATAAATAAAAAAATGGATATGTATCACTAATTATTAATACTTGGTCAAAATTCTCGACTGTCCATATCTTCTTATGGAAACGTTAAGAAATGTTTTACAACTGTTTACCCACACACACATACACACTCTGTTTAAAGTGTTTAACAAAGGTAGACCAATATTTGTAAGTCCGAGGTCAAATTTTGATCACAGCTCATAAAATTTTGTTTATTATACTTGTTGATACTTGTTGAATGACTCATGATTAGACAAAGTTTTTAAAAACAAGTGATGTTCCTTTTATATATAAACCTCTGTTATGTTAATTTCGATTAATTTCCCTGAAGAAGTTCGGACCAGATTGCCGAACGAAACGTTGGAATTACTCATTTCAATCTCGCTGAGATTTTACAAGTATAATTTTTTACAAATGTCTACTTCTCACTCGGCGCCCCAATATTTTAGAACTATTCTGTCAAATCTTGACGACAGTTTATCTGAATATGCTTTTCAATAACTTCATCAGATTCTACAGTTACATGTCAATAGTAATTAGAGAATTATTGTGATTAAGAATATTCAAGTTATAAATGACATTGGATCAGTAATATAGATGGATTACAGTTCGAAAAGCACCTGTGGCTAGCCTAGGTTCTTCGTCTTTCAGTCTACGAATCACAACTGATCGTGTTGAAAATTTGAGTTACAGCTTACCGGCATTAAAAGTCCTACGAATCGATCTTCTCAACTTGTTGATTATTATTTCGCTTGGGATATCACCTTTGAATTGAAGTTGTACATATAGAAGCTCCTTGTTAACAGATACAGAAACGTTCTTTTCTACTTACCTGGCCACACAGCTAGCACTGAAGGGTATTTCTCTATCAACTGTCGGCTGCAGAAATGGTTGCTAGAAGCCTCTAGATACTGAATTCTCCAAACAGCAGACACCATTGCAGTTCACGTAAATGAACCGGAGCTCTACGTGGAAAAGAGACAGGTCCGATCACTGTTGCTACCCTGGCTTGCCGTAAAACCCATAAATTCTCTTTCATTTTTCATAATTTATCTGATATTCAGTTTAATATTCTATTTTTGTACATATTATCACTCACAGATGCTGGTGCTTTTAAATGACTCACTTCACTGGGCAGAGTCAAACTAGGAACACCGCCTATAAGCTTGGCGCCAAACGACGGAAACGACCATCTGGTATTTTGTTCATTTCGCTATAGCTAGGTAGGGTTAACTACTGAGAGATGTGAGCGATATCCAATTACCCATATGCAGCGTCAAGCCTGTGGAAGATCTAAATGGAAACAGTACTGCTCGCTCTATATGTTTTGTTTTAACATTCTAAAAAAATATTAATCGTCAGAAATCTCTAGACCTAAATTCCAGGCTTACTGACAGTCGCAAACAAGGCGTATTAATTACAAAAAATGCATGTTTTAAGATTTTATCGATCCATTAAAGAAGAATAGCAGCTATCCTGAGGTTTAAGGCAATTAAAGTGTTCCACCGGATAACTTTTACAATCTTATGGGACTAATGTTTTAAGGAAATAGTAAATTCACTTAATTTGCATTTAATACTGATAAGTTTAAGTTTGAACGGGGATTTTGTATACAGGAATATGCTTTTATTTAGAAGTGAGATTATTTTATTCTTTCTTGATCATCCTTGCTATCAGTCTTATTTACTTTTCATTTTTTAAACATCTGCGTTGTTATGCATAATTACATTCTTTTGTCTTGCATGTGACTCTTAGTAATACATAATTCTTTATTCCACCATATCTTGTACTTCAAATAACCTATAACTATTGATTAATAGGTGCGTCAGTGGCATAGTGGTTAGGACGCTCGCCGACCATGCACATGGTTTGGGGTTCGATCCCCGGCCAGCGCACTCCTTTACCTCGCTAAGCCAGAAATAATGCTGGTGAAGAGGAAAGGTTGGGTATGAGGCTAGCAACCCCATCCTGTAAAATAAACACTGCTATAGAAACTTCAAGCCACTAGCTTGAAGCCCTATGTTCCACTGGGGAATGTGAAGGAAAAAAAATTGATTAATAGAGCTAAATCATGTGATGTTACCAGCTAGCCGAAAAAATGGAGATAGACTGGACACAGTTTGACAGGACCATTGAGTGACGTCGCGCGTCAGGCCATCGCTCGAATGGAACCTGAATGGACAACGATGAAGTGAAAGTCTGAGAGTGACATGGAGGAAATCGTGTAAAGAGGAGATGAGAGCCTTCAGGCAATTTTGTAGCCAGATAAGGAGGAATTCAGAAAACAGGACCAAGTGGAGATGTAAAGTTGTAAAGCCCTATGTTCCCCTCGAAAGCTAAGGTAATAATAAGGATACCTATTGGTCGAGAAGACTTAACATATCTAGAAATCCTTAAAATGTATTCAATCGGTAACTTTTATTTACTCTCCTAACCAATGTAGTTGGAATGTACAGTCTTTATGTGCATAACAGCTGGGCAGAAAGTATAGTCTTGTTAAAATTCTTACTATTAACTTACTTCGTATTATTTTATATCTAGTGTTCAATGTTCAATAATTATCTTCCCTTTTAAAATTTATTTTATTATATAGTGGTTATATTTGTATCGATTGCATTCATTGAAACAAACCTGTGAAGAGGTAAATTCAAGTGGATTTATTAGTTTAACAGATAAATTTATACAAATGACAAATGATTTATTGACAAATAATGAAATAGAAATTATCCAGTCTACTGATCATTCTGAACGTGAAGATATTGAAGAAATGAAATTGGCGAAAATGAACTTGAAGTCATTCATTAGTTATATTCACTTGAAATGGGATTCATGGTTTATTTTAAAATCAAATCTTGAAGAAAGTGTTAAGAAGTTTAATAAAGCAGCTGATGAAATGTGTGATGTAAGTTTCTTTTAATGAAAAAGAAAATTAATTTTACTTGTTAGATTTATTCATAAAATGCAACTGCATTTGGTTAGCACTAATTATTTTAAAGACTTTTTGATCCTTAGGAAAAAAGATGAGATTCATGGAATTTCAATGTAGATTCTGGAGAAAAATCGACATCTCCGAAAGCCAGGAAGCACTGGACAGCTGTTTCATACTGGTTGAGGAATCTTCAACAGTTCACAGTCGTGACCCCATCAGGGATTCAGTAACCCTTGAATTCTAACTTTCATCAATTTGAGAGAAATCGAAAGCTCATCAGTGGCATTGACTGATGGTAGGGCAATACCACGTGAATTAACAGAAGTTACATGTCAAAGATCAGTGAAAAGTCAATGGGTTAGTCTCGTATTCTTAAGTTCATGGATTATATCCTTTGTCGGGTCGTGAGTTTACACTGCCTAAGATTTACAAAGTCGTACGAAATAGCTCTCCAGTACTTTGTCGTTTTCAAAGATTCTTCAACTGATTTCCGTTCTCAATGAAATCTACATTCTACTTGATGAAAACTCCCATGAAGCCCAAAATCTGAGGGACTTATAAAGTTTTCACGCATTAATGGTATTGGATAGGTGAGCGTTTAAGAAAGAAATGGTGCGGAAACTCCATATTTAATCACCATTTCGATCCACTGTCATTGATATGCTGCAGATATATAAGTATAAATGTGAAGACCGTAACTGAGTGAGATCTACAGAAACCAGCAAACGCAGTTTATTGATCTCTTGAGAGCTATTTAGTTTGTAGGCTTCACTTGATGAATGTTCTGAAGATAAGGAAAAGTGAATACACATGAATCGCTGTTATTGACATAAAGTCATAAAACGGTTGTTCCCTAACCATTTCAAGGGTTACTTACATTGAATTAATACTGCATACTATTGTAATCAGTCTAATTATTCTGTAGAGCATTCCATCATACACATTATCAAACCATTCCATTTGATATAGTTTCGAGAGTTAATCATCACTAGTTGTGATAATATTTGTGTTGAATCAGCTTCAAAACTGCATAGTGAGTAGAGATCCTTGTAAAACTATACACTGTTTCTGGGTTTATCAATAATCAATAAAATATAAGATGTGTAAGTGATTTTAAACCGTACTACCGTCAACTGCACACTAAACTCTTGGTATGACTAATTTTCTCAATTTTAAAAGTTCACATTTACATATTGAGTAAAATTAATTACTATTTAATTTAATTTCTTATTTATCTGAATTTATTTTAGACATTTCCTCTATTTTGTTTACTAACTAATATGGAAAGAATGGAACTTTTAGCAAATTGGTGTATACCATATCATGATTATGCAGCTCCATTCAATTGTTCAATTCATGATGAAAACACTCGCAAATATTGTTTTAATAATTTACCTAATCGCGGATTAACTAATTTAAACAAATGGATTACTCGTTTATTTCCATTTATAATAAATTTAAATCTGATATGGTGTAAAAAAGACAAGTGTTGGAAGGTTAGATATTTGTTTAATTATTTTTTAAATCATGGAAAATTCCCATTGTAACATATAGAAAATCAAAACAAATGATTCAGCGAAGAGACTCTTTTCAACGAATTTATCATCAAGCTGTACAATCGTATATATATATGGTTTTTAAGAAGTTTTATCCGGTGAGGGAATTGAAACATAGGTGTGAATGCATAAAATAATAATAATATGAAATGTAATTAAAACTAAAATGTTTGTGATTATAATCGTAGTTAAAGGTCAAGTGGCAAAGCATATATATACGATTGTACAGCTTGATGATAAATTCGTTGAAAAGAGTCTCTTCGCTGAATCATTTGTTTTGATTTTCTATAATTATTTTTTGATGTATTTTATTCCCAGTGGATTTACTGATGTACGAATACAGTTACACACTAGTATTTGTGATGTGTGCCTTCAAAGCCCTGATAATAATAATGAAAAGTTTATTTAAGAAAATGCAATCGTACACGAAACGGAATTCCCAGAGTGTTTTATTCTCATGTAGTATTTACTCCTTCAGCGAAATCTGCAAGTAAAGTAATAACCAAGTGTTAGTTTGTATTTATTTGATTGGCTTCAAGTTGGATCACTGGTCGTTCTGTATATCCCTAATTATCAGGAGTCAGGGTTTGAGAGCTATATGGCGCTGTCTCAGTGACTGATTGGTTATAGAGGTCGCTTAATGGCTTGAAGGTAATAAATTTAATCCCCGTGGAACTATGTGAATATACTAATGAGAAGTCCAAACTAGGATAAAACGACTGTCCCTCTGGTCTTCATTAGTTATCTAACGGATTCATCGTGAAGTAGTATTGCTGTGTCTGAAGTATGCTTCGAAAATCCGCAGTATTTCAATTTTATTTTTTTCAGTATGATTCAGGGACATCACTGAGTGATTGAAACAGTATTAAAATTATTGATTTTAGTAAATACAAGATTAGGTTGCTCAGTGATTTAATTAGGCCTCCGCATTCAATCAAGAATATTTGTGGAGAATTTAAAGAGGCGTAAAATAGTTGGTTTCACTCAGTTTCATGGACTTTAAAAAGGACTTTGACAGCATTAATTGCGAATTAATTTGGAAACTACTTTAACACTGTGGTGTGCTCGAAATCTTTATCAACCTCATTCGACAGCTATATGACAGTGCCACATGTCAGGCAATCCACAACGGAAAACTTAGCGAAGCGTTCGAAGTGAATACAGTGGTAAGACAAAACTGGCTGCCTATTATCACTGATGATGTTCTTAATTGTGGTATAATGGGTCACGCGGGAGACTATAGGGAGAAGGAAGACAGAAATACGTTGAGCATAGCAAGAAGACTCTAGACGATCTGGATTTCGCAGGTGATTTATATTTAATGTCACACGAACTCGAAGACTTGCAGGAGGAAACCAATAAAAGGGCTAAAGAAGCAGGCTGCGAAGACAGGACTCCAGGTAAACATAGAGAAGACGGAGATGATGAAGATAACCAACGAACAGCAACAACAACCAGCAACAATCACCACCAATAGAAGAAATTTGACAAATAATAACTCCTTCACCTATTTAGGGAGCATCGTTTCAACTGCAGGCGGACAGCAAGGATGACAATATCAAAGCCAGCAAGAATCAGGAAATCAGAACAGATCTTTATCACTCTGAAATCAGTTTGGGACTCTCCTGTAAGCAGCATAAAAAGTTTTCGGATTTTCAACACCAGTGTCAAGTCAGCTCTTCTTTGTGGGTCAAAAACTTGGCGCTTGCATCGCGAAAAGCATTTCCAAAAGGATACTGCAGCCTTTATTGATAACTGCCTTTGATGATTCCGTATTGATGACCAAATAACCAAAAAGAATCACCGACAAGAAACTCTAGGAATGAACCAAACAAAAACCTTTTTGCTCAACGATTATGTGGGAAAAAATGGAGATGGACTGCACACATGCTGAGGAGAACTTCACATGATATCGCGCGCAAATCCGTCACTTAAGTGGAACTTGAATGGGAATTAATGAGCTGAGCGTGTGTCCAAGGGTGACACAGAGGAGATTTTGTGAGGAGGGGATGAGAGACTATGGGCGAACATGGGCATAGCTAAACAGGACCGCAGGAAGTAGGACAAAATGGAGGTGTATTGTTGTGACCCTATGTTCCACTTTGAACTCAAGGGACCAGTAATAGCAATAAAAACATTTTTTAATCGGAAATTCAAAGACAAATGAATGAGATCTAAATTTATAGATGCATTACGTATTACTTAAGAATGACGGGAAGGCAGGTTTGATACATTGTCTGGAGGTCCTGAACCACAAGACAGCCCATGAGAAGGAATTAAAATGAGGTGAATATAAACCAAGGTTGATGGAGGGAAAAATGACACCGAACAGAATATAATAGAGATTACACTGTCAGGTCACATCTTTGTTTGTTCTCTTTACACTGATTATATGCATTGGTTGTCAGCTAATTTTGCTGAAATTATTTTTTCCGTTTGCCTCATTACATTTTACAATATTGTTGTATTTTACATTTTGACTGTGATAAAAAGTGTGTTCAGTCAGAGCTTATATGTCTGTCAAAATTCGAACCAGGTTATCGTGAGGTAACTTTTAGTAATATAAAAATGCCGTTAATAGTGATGCTATCTCAGACAGCCTTTAGTTGGTAGCTTGTTACTGATATGGTGGATGATGAAAGTCTGGATCGTGACACAAGTCGAACCATCGGGCTCCAGTGAAGTGATGACCACGTTAATAGTTGGGTCTTGCAGTCGAATTGGTAGAGCAGTGAACTAGTTCCTAAGAGGCAGGTGGTTAGAATCAAACGAATGGTATATTTTATACGCCTTATATATTTCTTCTGACTTAAAGTACCTTCCGTATAAATTAGTAGTGTAGATGTAAGACTTCATTTGATGAGTGACGTGCATTGACAATAGCCTATTTAATATATCATTTTGTAGATGTTTAGAAAGTATGTTTTGGATATTGCAAATTACGCAGATATCTTCAAGAGTTTAAACGAGTGAAGTCTTGAATGAAACTAGTGGTGAAACCTCTCAGATTTTTGTTTTAAAAAACAACGTAAAAAGACTATGGAAACGAAATGAGTACAGAATAAGCTTATCTAGATAGTGTGGCGAGGAGTCGTTTGAGGAGTTCTGACGGCAAACGAATGTATGCACTACCGAAGAGTCTTGAAGTTCGGTGAAACAGCTGTTCATTACTCTCTCGTTTCTGATGATTCGCTAAATGTTGTCAGTTTGTGATGAAAGCCAACTTAGAATCAGTCAGATCCCCATACTACAACACTTGAAAATGCATGTATATCATGGTGATCAGTTTTCAGATGTTTGCTGGACTTCAGTCAAGTAGGTAAAAGTACAAAACATATGTTGTACTGATACTGGCCTTCTAAAATAAACCATCATGATAATGGACAACATATGAGTCTATCACACTTAAAGTGACATCATTGTTTGGAAAGTGGAATTCTCATAGATCTTCTGGGTACATCTTCCAGCTGTGAGACTAGCTGTGAATTTCGGCTTTTTGACTTAATAACGAATTCAAGATTGGTCAGAAACTGACCATAGAAAATGAGAGAATGATGGATAGCTGTTGGGCCCTAGTTTGGGACACTTCAACAGTGTACACCCATGACCCCACAAGAGATCGAAAGCAAGATCTTCAGGTTACAAAGCGAGCTTACTGATCATCCAGCTATTGGGATGGATTTCAGTGGCCCATCAATTCTAACTTTTATGAACGAAATATTCCCATATTGAGTCATAAGAAAAGGCACAAACAGCGAAGAAAATTTTCTTTTCGACGATTCATTTTTATGAGCTGTACAATCGTAATTATAATTAACAAAGAAATCGTTAGACCAATCAGATACTGGTAAATTTTGTCCTTGGAAAATTGTATTACATAATATAAGGTGTAAGAAGGGATGACTAATTGTAAGTTAGAAAGGAGACAGAAGTTGGCATGACGTAATAAGTGTGAGATAGTGAATAATCAATAATCTCGTGTAAAATGGACAGGAACTAGTGGAAAGTCTATAGTGTTTTTGTATAAAATATGTATGAAAAACAATGTTATTAATAAACAGTAATAGAGTGGTAATAAAATGTGGATGATGGGGACAAAATGATAATAAAAGTATTAATAAAATAAAATAATAATGGTAATAATAGTGAACTTACATAATAAAGGAAAGAATCAAAATTGTGATAAGAACTTTACTCTGGCCATGGTAAGGCAAGAGAATGTATGTATCGCTTTTGTATGCAGAGGTCCGGTTTTAGATCTCGAATAGCTAATGCTTCAGCTATGTACAGATGGCGAATCCGAAGTCCCTTTGTACGATATTGAGGGACTCTGTGTAACACTGTGAAGCATTCATGTGGGGGTGCTCGATGTCCAGAGATGACAAGGTGTTCGAGGATCGAGCTGTTGCTATTCTTCTTTTCTCCTCTGGCCAACCAAGCGGGGCAGTGTTCCAGAATATGTTTTTGGACTTGACGTTGCGTACGGCCAATATACTTTGCTCCACACGAGCAAGTAAATTGATAAATACACATTGAAGTGGCCAAAAGCGGTATCTTTTCCTTAGCGTTAGACTGGATTAACTGTCTGCAGGAGAATGTGGTACGTAGAGTGGCTGTTGGAAATGTCTTCTTCAGACATTTAGAAAGGCGGTTTCTGAGAATTTCCGCTGCGACATCACCTTTGAATTCTAGGTTCATGAAGAGAGTCTTCTTCGGAACCGTTGCGATGTTTGACATCGGAGGCTTCTCCTTCATGTTTTTGTCAATGAATCTTCGTGGATATCCATTCTCCAGTAGGATTTTACGTAATAAATTTAATTCATTCTCCACCATGTCTTCCGAGCAGATTTTTCTAATCCTTGAGCTCAACGTACGTATCAGGTTTCTCTTTCGAATTAGTGGGACGAAGCTCTGAAAGTTGATAAACTGTCCAGTCCATGTTGGCTTGCGGTATATTGATCTTTGGATCGTATAGTCGTGTCGTCTGGTGAGTAGTACATCAAGGAATGGAAATGCGTTGTTCGATTCTCTTTCTAAGGTGAAACTTATTGATGGATGCGCTGCGTTGAAGGTTTTAAGGAGAGAATCTAAATTACAATTTTCATCACAGATTATAAACGTGTCATCTACGTATCTCTTGTATAAGTGCAGTTGACTTATCAAGGGATTGAGGATGTTGTTTTCCAGATTTGCCATGAAGCAGTCGGCTAGGAGTGGACCGAGAAGAGACCCCATAGCTACTCCATCTTTCTGTACATAGAACTTTTCATTGAATTTGAACTGGATATTGAACGTACATCTGAGAAGTTCCTTCAGGTAGTTTATTGGGAGAGGAACTTCTAGGTTGTTGGTTTCGATGTAATCACAAATGAAGCATATTGTTTCAGTTAGGGGGGTGCTTGTGAATAGAGAGACGACATCTAATGAGATCATTTGTCTTTCAGACACGTTGACATCCTTCACTGAGTCGATGAAGTCAAATGTATCTCTGAGGCTATATTTTGTCATATGTCTTTGAACTGGTTCGAGGATATCAGCTAGCCACTTCGCGATTTGATGATATGGTGAGTTAACCATGTCTATGACCGGTCGAAGTGGGACATTCTCCTTGTACACTTTAGGCAGTCCATACAGTCTTGGAATAGTTGAACTGCAAGGTTTTATTTGCTCATAAACCTCCGGTGTTATGACTGAATCTTCTTTCATTCTCTTCAGCAGTTTTGTAAGTAGGTTTTCAGTTCTTTCGGTTGTGTCTTTCTGGTTGGGTGATTCGAAGAATTTGGTGTTATCTGATAGTATATCTGTCAATTGGCCGTACGCAACGTCAAGTCCAAAAACATATTCTGGAACACTGCCCCGCTTGGTTGGCCAGAGGAGAAAAGAAGAATAGCAACAGCTCGATCCTCGAACACCTTGTCATCTCTGGACATCGAGCACCCCCACATGAATGCTTCACAGTGTTACACAGAGTCCCTCAATATCGTACAAAGGGACTTCGGATTCGCCATCTGTACATAGCTGAAGCATTAGCTATTCGAGATCTAAAACCGGACCTCTGCATACAAAAGCGATACATACATTCTCTTGCCTTACCATGGCCAGAGTAAAGTTCTTATCACAATTTTGATTCTTTCCTTTATTATGTAAGTTCACTGTTATTACCATTATTATTTTATTTTATTAATACTTTTATTATCATTTTGTCCCCATCATCCACATTTTATTACCACTCTATTACTGTTTATTAATAACATTGTTTTTCATACATATTTTATACAAAAACACTATAGACTTTCCACTAGTTCCTGTCCATTTTACACGAGATTATTGATTATTCACTATCTCACACTTATTACGTCATGCCAACTTCTGTCTCCTTTCTAACTTACAATTAGTCATCCCTTCTTACACCTTATATTATGTAATACAATTTTCCAAGGACAAAATTTACCAGTATCTGATTGGTCTAACGATTTCTTTGTTAATTATAATTACGATTGTACAGCTCATGAAAATGAATCGTCGAAAAGAAAATTTTCTTCGCTGTTTGTGCCTTTTCTTATAATTCTAACTTTTGCCAATTCTTGAACGCTAAGCATTCTGAGAAAGGCATCTTTGAAGTGTCAGAACCCAGAATCTAATCTTCCTGAAAAAAAATATTGTCTAGTAATTCTTAAGACACTCTTGTTCAGTAATTCACTGTGCAATTCTTTGACTGTTTGAGTGTGTTACTATTTATTCTAATATCTTTCAGTATCCAATTCCAATTTAACTTGAATTTTTATTGGAAATAATTATTCCTCTCGTTATGTGTTTTAGGTAACTGAAGTTATTAATGAATTCAAACAAAATATCCCATTAATCCAACCAGTTAAATGGATCCTGTCAGTTGGTCAGTGGTTCACACAATTTTATTCCAACTTACAACTAACATTAATGAGGTTAACATTGAATTCAATGTTAAAATTAAATGATTATAATCAATGGTTAAAGGATTCCTTGGGAAAAGAACAAATGTTGCCTGTAGTAATACTTGAACTAGCTGAAAGAATTATTAGTTGGAAGAAATTAGAAGAGATTTTCGACAAAGAGAATAAATTTGATGAATTAGATAAAACTATGTGAGTGGTTGTTTAGAATAATTTTTATATTAGTTGAATATTTCACTTCCGTTTGCATGAGCACAGACGATTTCTTTGGTTTCCGAATGGTTACTTGATGGATTATTATTATTGTCCCCTTGGGTTTCTAGTGGAACATACGGCTTCAACTACGCGTCTCCACTTGCTTCTGTCTTCTTCTGTACTTTTCACCTGTATCCATGTTAGTCCCTTCTGTTTCAACTCCTCTTCACACGATCTCCTCCATGTCACCCTTGCACCGACGAACCACTCGCCGCTTCCCTTTCGGGTTCCACTCGAGCTATGGCCTGACGCGCGATGTCACCCAGCGGCTTCCTCAGCGAGTATCCAATCCATCTCCACTTTCTCCTGCATATTTGTTTAGCGATTGGTTCCTGATTTGTTTGTTCCCATAGTTTCTTGTTGGTGATTCTTTCCGGCCATCTGATCTTCAGTATAGAGCGAAGACAGTTGTTGATAAATGTCTGCAACAGGCTGTTGGAAATATTCTTTGTGACACACTGGCCAAGTTTCTGATCCGTATAGATGGATGAACGTTTAAATAACATATCTTATAGACTCTGCTACTATCTATGAAGTTACATTGGATTTAATGGAATAGCTGTTGACAAAATCTCAGAACGGATACACAAAGCAGATTTTTGGTGTTTGCCAACTTCCATCATCTTTGGTACAAGCATGATTTCCAGTTTTCTACCAAGACACATATGTACAACTCAGCGATTCCCTAATCTTTGTGGCTGAGAGGTACGGTTACTTCTTCATGTTGTGGAAACCAGTGAAAGACTTCAAGACACGCAATTTTATCAATACTTTAAGCTAATTTAAATATCATCCTTTTCATCATCCATGTCTGTATTCCTGCTGATATTTGAAAGCCAAGAGGTCATCTAACTTTTTTCAGTACAGTTGATATCGACACGATGTTTTCAGTACAGCTAACTCATGTAACAAAATATGCTGGCCTGTTTGAACTGAGACAGTGGATAAATAGTGTACAAACTAACCTACATTGTTTGAAATCCTATTGCGTGATGAGGAGATTAGGTCTCATTGGGGGGAGCAAACATTCACCGCGATGATTTTGAGATCAGATGATATCATCTGGAAAAATCGGATATCTTCGCATCAGTGTGATTCACTTCCTCAATGCGTTATATACTCATTTCACAACCAATATTTTTTAATGTGAATAGTCGAAATGGAGTATCGTCAAACAGCATCAGATATAAATGTTATGGGGCAAAAGTAATAATAGGAAACAAAAGAAGTGTTTTTTGATCGAATCAACCATCTGATATGACTTGTAATTAGACCTAGCAGACTGCATGAGATGCGAACTTACTAATACTACTACTACTTAAATCGCTAGTCACAATGTCGATCACACGAACATCAATACTGCTGTAACGCAAAAACAACAAGGGAAGAGAGACCATATGTGAAAAGCTTTGATGGTCTCGAAAAGCAGTCGGTACCCTTGGTAGTAACTAAATCCATTACGGAATTTATCTGGTTAATAGTTATTGTGAGTTCCACCTTCAGAAAGCGTGGGAAGCACAAAAGGCTCCAAATGTGGATGGAAACAGAATTATAGGGTTATAGACTAATATAAGGCAAGAATTAGGCAACATTAGGAGAGTATGCAACAAAGATAAATAATTGCAGGATTTACAAAACAGCCTAACCGAAAGATCATATAGTTCTAAATAGAGTTACATTAAAATATAAATTGCTGGAGACACCGAAAAATTGTTCTACTTCAGAAATACACCAAGTAATTATATTGCAAACTTTCAACTTTTTGTTTATTCAGCTTCCAGACACAAAAAGGTGATGACCGAACAAAATGTCTAACGGTTAATAAAGGTGTGAATTCAAACAAATAATATTCAATAGTCCAAGATGTACAACAAATTTGTCTAATTAATATAAAAATGAAAGAAAAAAAGTATAAATTGTAATATAAGTACTTCACAGTACATTGCTAAATTTAACACTTCCCACCAAAAGAACGTTAGTTTCTTTTAAATAGCGCTTTAAAATGGGGCTTGTCCAGGTTCATGCATTCAGTGTGTGTACACAAACAAACTATCATATCATAGTGGCAAATTGACTACTAGGGATTAAAAAAATACGCCTGGCACCCATGTAGTACAGTTCTTTACCTTGTCCTGTAGAATTTATAGCAGTACTTCTAGATACCTTCCCAATGTTACTCTAATGGGTCCAGAATAGTCTACATCCACTGAAGGGAGACAGAAGAGTCGTCCATAAAAACTTCTGGCTGTCGGAATAAGTGCCATTAACTTGTACTCTGATTAATTTCTTTTGCAACTTTGAAGTTTGATTTAGCTTATCATTGGCTTTGTTGTTTTACTGTACAGCAAAATATACAAAAAGATAATTAGGAAGTTTATGTTTAATTTTTTATGAAGTATTAAATTTCACTCTAAAAAGCAAATGATGCATCTGTCTGGATGGGCTTCGGTGTTAGTCTAAGTTTGTCAGGTACATTAAGTGTGTCTGTGTACTTTTCAATCTTGTTAAGGTTTGTAATAAAGAACTCAAATATTTATTTCACAAGGAATTTTCACTATTGCTTCCTTGGGTTCCGAGTAGAACATAGGGATTCAACAGTGCGTCTCGACTTTGTTCTGTTCCCTGAAGTTCTCTTCAACTGGCCCCTTAACTGTCCATAAGCCTTCTCCTCCGTGTCACCTTCGGACCCACGCCCGATTCGTCGTTTCCCGCTCGGATTCCACCCAAGGGCCTGACACGCAATTTCATTGGACCGTCTCCACAGCGTATGTCCAGTCTATCGCCATTTTCTCTGGCATGTATGTTGAGCAATAGTTTGTTGGTTAGTTAGTTCCGAGAGTTTCTTGTCAATGATTCTTTCTAGCCATCTGATGTTGAGTATGGAGCCAGTGAAAGCAGCTATTGACAGAAGTCTGCAATCTGTTAGTAAGTTTGACAAGAAAAGACCAACGGTACTCTCTGGTAAATGAAAAAAAGAAGAACTGCGCTTGTAGTTGCTTGGTTGAATACTTAGGTTATTAAAACAACTTTTTATACTGAAGGGTTTTATTGAATTTACAGGTAAGTGAATTAGTCAGAATGATTTTCACTTATTTTTTTGTTAACATGCTATTTAATGTTTTTCCCCTTCTATTTCTTAATAAGTGAGTATTTTAAAGAAAAACTGGACAATACTAGTGTATTATTAAATTATTCATTTGGCTGTGATAAACAACTAACTTCAAGAATTGAACATTTAACATGTCAATTTTTATGCGGTACAATTTTAGGATTTATTCATTTAGCACAAGGTGAGCTTATTAACTTGTACACTTCTGATGTATCGTATGCAGTTGTATATTGTTGCTTTTAAAATTAAATAAAGAATGTTAGAAATTGCTGAAACCTTTCAGATCCAGTTGAGATACTTTAAAAGTTTGAGAAAAGAAAAATATTATATGCATAGATATCAGATTATTTTTAATGTAATAAATCCAGAAAGTTCTGTAATATATATAGAGATTTCTTCTTAAACAGTGAATTTCACGGTATAGATTTCATTGTATGTCTTATTTCGCTTTCATGGAATCAAGCATCTATCAGGCATCAAAAGTTTACGCAAATGCCACTAACCACTGTTATATCACTGATTCTATACAGAAATGAATAAATCCATTATCTATTTGATAGTAAGATTGGAGGCCTGTGTTTTAATTTTAAAGTGATTTAACATGGACAACAGGTGGTTTTCAAATAAATGTGCGTTCATCTAAGATTTGATGAAAAAGATGAATATAGCCGTCCATAGCTTGAAGTTATGTAACATTTCATGATATTTTCAAGGATAATGAAGACAAGTTAGTAAAAATAAAACTTAGGTATTGTTTGTGTACTTGTTTGTGGTCTGAACTCAGGGAACCGATCTCTCAGTCCTACCGCATAGCTGATAAAACTTCCTTGAGACAGTTTCCCGTCGTAAAATCTGTGTTGTTCTACTCAACAGTGATAACATCGGAAACCAAAAATTACATCGATATCGCCGGCAAAGTTAAACATTAAGCACCAGTAATTACCAACGGACACATGACCTTGAACGCACCAGCCAAATGATAAAGGCGATTTTTGTGTGTAAAATACATATATACATTCATGAAAATAATGAATTAAAAGTCATGGAAGTGTTACACAAGAGTCCATTCTCTGATGTGTGACAAAAATAGCTTACAGTTTTGGATCGGAGTATCAACAGAGTAATTTAACCACATTCTGTGCATGTAATTATCTAGTCTTCTAACCCCAACAGTAACCCTAATCTTTCCTTAGCCTAACAGTAACGGGAAAATATCCCTAAACTAACCCTAATCTAACTCGAATTAGGTTGATCTAACCCTAACCTGTCCTTAGCCTAAACCTTAATCTTTCCCAAGCCTAATCTGAAACATGCTAGATATCCTATTGAATAAAATAACACTTCAATAAGCATATTTTATTTATGATTACAATATTGTTTACAAGATTTCACTAACTTGCTCACTGAGTATTTCAAGGTCATCGGTGCGGTCGCGGTCCATTGGTATTTACTACTGCTTAAAGTTTAACTTCGACATTGTGCCGCTACGTATCTATACAGACAATGTTATTTTCCAAGTATAAAACAAGTACCATAGAGAGAAATATATTACTTCCAAAGGTTTAGTTTACCCCAGCATGATTATTTAAATTTTGAATACTTGAGGTTGAAAAATAAACAGAATCAAGCTAAAACTCAGCTCACAAGTTACAAGTGCTCACTAAGATGAAGAGAGAAATTCCTTGATGACTCATAATGAAATGCTAACGATAGTAGTTGAGGTTAAAGATTTATAGTGTAACATATGAATTACTTAACTAAAAAATTCTACTTGGAAAAAGGAATATTGAGAGTTATTCGTTGGTTTATTCCAACCGATCTCTGCCGACTTGATGTGGTGGTTGGGTTTGGCTATCGCAACGATCAAGAGACCTGCACTAGTTGAAACAAATGCTTCTACTGGTCCTGCCGTGCTAGAAAGGTGGTTTGAACGGCAGTTTGGTTGAAAGCAGTCACCATCATAGTATAAGTCATTCACACTATGCTGAAGGTCTGAGGGCAAATTTGTACTGCTGACAAAGAGAAGTATAACTGCAGAACAGTGTTCTGCTGTCAAGCGACCAGCAAGCCAACTACGTTGTCTTTACCCTCTGGTAGATACAGATTAGAAAGTGTCAATCTCAAGAACTGTACAACCTGATTTACCCTAAGGTGGTCTATTGCTGGTAATAAAATCATCATACGGACACGACTCCGAAACCTCTTCAAAGAGATAGTGTGTTACCATCCTCAAGTAGTTGTCCCCTGTGATCTTCAGTCGTGCAATCCTAGTCCTCTTTCATTCGCTCACTCAGTCATTATTTTGTTTCTAAAACTATGCTGGAGTTTTATTTATTTATTACAGTGCAAGGTATTGCTACATTTCCTGTTCAATGTGAGCCTAAAATAGTCATTCAAACAGGCAGTAATAACCACTTAGCTGAACCATACAAAAATGTAGTGGAATGAATTTTGAAAACTGTTGAAGATAAATTTTGTCAGCCTATTCTGTTACCTTATTTAGAAAATTTATATCTGAATACACAATTAACTAGCCGGACAGTATCAGGTGCATCTCTCAAGGTTTTAAAGTCGGTTGAAGTAGGTGCAACGAATGTTCTATTCGGCCATAAAAGACAAACGTTAAAAATCACTTGAAATTCATGGTAAAAATTCTCTGACTATAAAAATGTATAAAACAAGTTTGAATCTTCAACAGAACATTAGTTTTTTCTTAACATTAAGGGTACGCTTTGTTGATGAGTATTGATGTTCTACTAACCTATATATAACATGGCTAATCCACAATGGGTTCCTAACGTCCAATGCCGTAAATATATCATAAAATGAAGGAAAACATAAAACTATGCTTCTGTGGGTTCTGTGGACCATGCAAATGAAACTGATAATACCATAGTGTTTTCATGTATTAAATTGGTTTTAATGATACTTTGTAATAATGCAACTTCTTGGGTGTCACATTAGAAAAAGTTCACCGAAATGGATTTTTGAAACTGTTGACTGTGGGAATATCAAATATGTATTGTTTTAAAAATTTCCTTTCCCATTATATTTGGATAAACTATGTAAGACAATAATAAAACTGGTAAATGTCTATTTATTGAGGAGTCCTGAGAAGGACGAAACTCTGTGTTCTCGGGTTACATTATTAATTGAGTATTAATCCTTCAAACACTATTCTTTATTCTTATAGATTTAAAAAAGGATGCAAACCTGAATGAAAGTAGCTTTACCTGGCTACAACTGATTAAAACGCAACTTTTATCTTCAAGAAGTAATCATCATGTCGATAGAGAAATAAAACAATTTGATGAAATACCATTTATTGGAATTAATCAATTTTCAACAGTGCATGTTTATAAATGGGACAATCAAAGTCTACTACTAAATAATCATAATACACCATATATACCATTGTTAAATACATCGACGGAATTAATACAGCTAGGATCTGCTTTAATTAATCATGAAGTAAGAGAATGAAAGATTTCAGTATCATGTTTTAAAGATGTTTTTTATAAGCTCGGGAATCGCCCAACTTAATTTCAGATTTATGTATATATATAAATATCACAGTTACTCTGTTGAGGGACTTTGTGGAAACTCATTTTCCCAAACCGAAGTAGATGGAAAAATTAGATCCTGTTTAAGTGGGTGGATGACCAAGTGGCTTTCCTCCAACCCGAAGGTCATGGGGGTGTATCTCTGAAGATTTCCAAACTAGGGGGGAATAACTATTCAGTACTGCCTGGTCTTCAGAGGTTCTCTAACTGATTCCCGTTCATAATCTAAGTTGAAATCAGTCAGATTCCCTGGAAATCAAACCTTTAATAAAAATCTTAAATTTGAGACTCACTGTTTGCAAGTTTGTAACGACAGAAGACAAGGGCCAGGCAACAAACCCTTTATTGAGAAAATCAACAGATATTTATGGATTTTTATGTACATTATTATTAGCGTTTTTGTTAGCAGAGAAGCAACGTCTTCTGATTGGTTGTTTTCCTGCTGAAGATTATTCTGTCATCTCTTTGTTGCCGTTTCTTAGACAGTCCGGTGATATATCTGCTAATCGTATCCGCCCACGCTGAGTCTGCTGTGATTAATTGTAGAGTTCCTCAGGGTTAGGCTTTTTTCTTGTATTTTCTCATGACCCCGAGTTGGGATGTAAATATTGACGTCAATTGTTGTCTACAATTTTGTCTTGCATACAGCTTTCACCACAAGTTAAGCAATTTAGTTAACTAACTATACGTTCTCAACTTAGTACTATTATCATTGTTATTTCCTTGCGTTCCAGGAGCAACATAGGATTTCTGCGGAATATTTTTATCCTGCCCTGTTACTTGCTTTCACTTCATGGGCCTCCATCACAGACCACAAGCTGTGATTTTCACCTCATGTGGTCTCCTGTATGTCACCATCGGACGTCCAAACTGTCGCTTCCTACTCAAGTTCTGCTCGAGGGTCTGTCTGATACATGATTTCATTCGAATTTCTCCTCAATGTACGTCCAGTCCGTCTCCATTTCTTCCTGCTTATTTGTTTGGTGATAGTTCCTTGGCTGGATAGTTCGTTACATGCTGCTAATCCTTCCTGGCTCTCTGACTTGTAGTATGGAGCCAAAAAAGTTGTTGCTCAAAGTCTGAGGCAATTTTATTTTGATAGAGTTCACAGTGTTATACAGTAATATTTATCAGTAAATATTACTGTATAACACTGTGAGACTCTATCAAAATAAAATTTACCCATAATGGAATTACACTCTACCACAGTGCCCAAGTTTTATTCTTATATCAAAGTCTGAGGCCTGTTAAAATTATTTTTGGGATACTTACTGACTTAATATTAGTGTTTACACTTCAGATGCTTTTCCTTATCCTAAGTGTTTTCCTTTCTTTAATATCTTCTGAATTAATGGTATGACTGCATCCACTTAGATTGTAGGGGACTTAATAGCGAGCTCGGTAACGGTACAAAATATCCGAATAAAAATCCAAGTTAATGAAAGAATATTGTAACAGTATATTATAAAAATACAGTTAACCAATTATGAAAGTTAATGGTTGCTTGAACTGGAGTTACAGTCCACTACTACAAATTATTAATGTCACCCACAGATCTATTGCAATGCTGGAGGTGTGACCGCAGGCAGAAGTTGTTTGCCGGCTGTAAAATGATCTACGGACGAGGATAGAATATTCCTGCAAATTCCAAAGAATACAACTCGGTTATTAGTGGAGTAAGAGGGTAATAGGAGCCAGTGAGAAAGAGAAGTGATGGGCAGCACAACTATACTTCCAGGTGAACGCCAAAGTTATATATTGTTGACAAGGGAGTCAATTAAACAAAAATTATGTACAATGTGTCCTGTTTTTAACACTTACCAAAAACTTTACAGATCTATTATTTAGGACTTCACTAGGTCTCTGGGTCTGTTTTTTTCTTCTGAGAGAATTCCATCTATTCCTTCTGTTTTTTGTCTTACAGCTGACATTATGGCCTTCAAGACTTCGATTTTTATCAAAGAGTTGATGTTCACTTTTTGTTCTGTCTGCTAGTGATATTTCCAGACGAGTTGTTGGTGATGATCGATTGAGGGGGCCCTTGAAGTGATCAACATGGCATTCCCTTTGTTTCGTCTCTTTGGGTTTCTTCCACTAGTTTTATCTGTGTCGTTCTCTCTCTAGATAACACCCAGTTTTCTGATATAATGCTGTGAGGTCTTACCTATTTGCGAACTGTTTTGCTTCAGTTTCCAATATGTCGTGGAAGTGTCTCTTGCCCTTAGTAACATTTTTCTTTACTCCTTTCTCCATAGAGAACCATTCCCTAAGCTACCTGTTATTATTACCTAATTTGTCAGTTTATGTTTCCTTCCACGCCTCTGGTAGACAGAGGGCGGGGAAGAAAGCTAGTATGATATTTTCTACTGCTTAATTTCCATTTGTCCTGCTGTTTTATACCCCAAGTTATAGATAGTTTGGCGACTAATGAATCTGAAAGTGAAATGTAATGTACTGCACTCTTTGTATTTTGATTAGTTTCTGGAAAATATAAACTACAAACATGATAAACATATCCAAAAGTAACTGAATTATTCTACGATATAAGCCATTGATTTCAGTGGTGTAATAAGGCTGGGATCTCATATTTAGTATCTTTTGAGTAGGTCAAATCACTAGTTGAAGATCAAATAGCATAGCTGAGTGCTTTCTGCACACCGTAATTTTGTAAAGGAACTATGAAATAACCTAACGGATCTACTCATCAGGCTAAAGATTGAAATCGTTTGGTGTTATCCGAGATTTCATGTTTCATAGTGAACGTGTAGTATCATCGGCACCAACTACATTGAGAAATTGTCCAAGTGGTAAATACTCCTCAAATCCTCATCAAGATTGTATTGAATATGTTAGCAAGTCTGTTGGTGAGTGGTTCTCAAATAAATGCAAGTGCTTGGAGAAAATCAGTCTACAATTTTTACTTTATAGAACTCGGCTTCTGATGTGATCAGACTTAAGTGATCTTAACATCGAAAGCAAGTTTTATCATTCTGAGGATGTGCCCTTCATATAGACTGATTTAATCGAGGTAGTCAAGTTTTAGTCAGTGACTTGGGTCTAATCAAGACTTTTCGTTTTACGAGGAGATTACATATACTCTTAAATCACTTCATCGGTTGGTTCATGACAAAATCTATCTTGAATCAAATTCATTCTACTGAAACCCAAGTAATGAAGATACAATTTAGATAGATCGGTCATTAAGGAGTTACCATTGTCATTTGTTTAGTCATTACTATTGGTGTTCGTTGACAGTCAAGTTTGCAGTGTGGTGACTCACCATCAATGTGTAATTCTCATTGGTGTTAAATGGTTGGAGGTAATCAGCAGGAAGCCTGGCTTTCGCGCTTATTGGTACTCGTGGGCAGGTGTATTTGTTGCCTCAAATGGACTGATATTGTATTTTAGTGCTGAGGAACCTACAGAAATCAACAAATGATTAGCTTTAACATCTTTGCAACATAAAAATTTTAAGATTTTCTGCATGAATGTCAAGTAAGTTATTCTGTATGGTTCAGAGACTTGGCGCGTCATGAAAATCGTTCCTAGAGGCTTCAGAATTTCATCAACAACTGTAATGACTCCATACTAAAGATCCTAAGATCAAAAAGAATTAACAACAGGAACTATGGGAATGAATTTACAAAAAACCTACCACTCAGCAAATATGTGGAAGAAAATGGAGCTAGATTGTACACACGCTGAGAAGATCGTGGAATGACATTGAGCACTGTGTCCTCAAGTGAAATCCGAATAGGAAAGGATGAGTTGGATGGGGGGTCCAAAGGTGACGTAAAGCAGATCTTGTGAGAAGGAGATGGGATCTAATGAGCAATCTTGCAGCTACCTAAATACGATTGTAGAGAACAGGATCAAACGGTGATGTTCTGCTGAACCCGTATGTTCCATTCGGAACCTAAGGGAATAATTGTAATTTACATAAATTATTTCCTTTTATTTCATGAAAAGAAACCTTCTAAGCACAATTATTTTACTTTTTATATACTTTACTTAAAGTTTGGACTATTGATTGGACCAAATAACTGTGGTAAACAGACTACAATTCGTCAACTTGCTTTCATACTTGGTCGCCGTCTTATAGAATTCTCTACTTTACCTTTTAACAATAATCTTGAAGGATTTGAAAGGCAGTTAAAAATTGATTTGCTTAATTGTGCTCGTATCGGGGGTTTGTTTTCAATGATGAATATGCATGTGAGTATTTAATTCTATGTTAGTTGAATGGTCATTTTTATTAATGGTGGGATTATTCTAAGAAGCTGTTATTGGTTAGACTTTTATTTTTAGCGTTTATATTGTAGTCACATGTTATTTGGTCTCGATGATTTGTTTATAAGGAGGCCATGAAATTTACCAGTGACCTCTGTGTACACGAAGAGACTCTAACTCAGTTTGTCTCCGACCATCTAATATCAACAATTCAAAGTGCACAGTGATGCTGAGCCACCACATTGCAAACGTGATTGATAGAATTCAGTCTGCACCAGATAGAGAACTAGACACATCACACTAGTTACTCACTATTGTCCATTCCAACAATAAATATATCAACTACATTAAGACCGGATAAAGAATTTATTTAGCAAGAAGAGAATCTCAATAGGATATCGACGGTTCATTGTCCATAGATCGAGGTGCAAAACTGACAGACAATCTCAAAGTGTGTTAAATGGTGCGGATGATTGGTTGAGTGCTTTTAGGCAATACAACCGTATTGAAACAATGGAAGCTGCAACACAGATGGAAAAATTTATTTCAGAGGGTAGTTTGTTGCTATAAGCCGGTAATAATTTCTGTTCGCCAAGATTTATTAAGTGTTAATAATCTTCTGCTATTGTGTGATACGTTTAGACTGCCAGGCCTCAAATTTTCATACCGACTCAGGAATCAGTGTTGGTTTTAGTTCATACATCACAGTGGCAGCTCACACCTTGCTAAACGGGAAGTTGAAGATATTGTAGATTACATTAGTGTCATTTTTTCATCATCCTTCATCTTCATTAAACCTAATACTGTTTTAGATAACACAACACATATGAGGCGGTAGGTACAAATGATTAAGGTATGTCCGAATCACTTCAATCGATAAAATGTTTCCCTGGCACCCGACTCTTTTATCTGTATCAGAACTCTACAATTAACTTTTATACTGTCAACTTGATAAATGTACCAGACACCGTCGACATTGAGAAAGAAAAGGTGAACCACTAGAATTATTTTCTGAGTTGGCGTGTTTTCTAGTAATGCAGGAAAGATTCCGTGCACTGCTTTGAGTCCTGTGACAGCTCACCAGGACCGTAAATCAGTAGAATAAATAATAGGTTTTCTCAAGCCATGTCGGCATTTCATTGACTACCAACCCACAATAACTAATGCATTTTCATATTAGAAAAGTTTATCTGATTTAACATTTAGTAAAACAGTACCAATCCCTAGATAACGCTTTGAGCATACTTTACTGTTCATAATCATATCAGTGTGATTACATGAATTTTTCTAACTACTTCACTCTCTTACTACCAGATTTGATCGTAGTAGTGAACAGCATTTAGTTTGCAATGGAGTATCATTCTGAGTCGATGCAATTTATTAAGCGATGACAAGTGCTAGAGTCAAGAGGGTTAACTTAGTTTTATTCTACATCATGTGTTTAAAAGAATTTACCTTCTGGCCAGGTTGTATTAGGCAATAAAACAAAGATCGACTAGAGAATCATTGAAGATAGAGGAGCATTTGACGACTGACTCATTCTATTTTAGGACGATCAGAACTAAAAATGAGAAGTTGTGATTTTTAGGATCCACCATGTCAGGTGTACAGTGGATGCTCATCGATGGCACTAACTGGCGATATTATGAGCGAATTCATAGAATGGACACGGAACAAAGAGTACTCTTTTCGATAAATTCATCATCAGGTTCTACAATTATATATACATTATAATGAATGAATGAATTAGTCTTATGAACGACATTAATGTTTAAATAACATCAAATCAATAATATTGATAAATTACAGCTGAACAGCATCAACATAAAATAAACTGAATGTCAGAAGAATTAGGAAAGGTAATGGTACAAATTCATGAGTTTATAGTCTCTACTGAAGGTTGGCCAGGACAGTAGTAGGGGCTGAACTTGTTTCCTTTGGACACAGAGCGCTGGTTGTTTGAGGCGAATTGCAATAGCCTCTGCTGTTTGGAGCATGCGGTGCTTTGACGACTTTGGTAGTTTGTTAGGCACCCGGTATATTATGGAGCAGGATTCTTCTACGCTGGCTGGCTTTGTGACCGGTTTGCACCAGATGGTCTAATATCGAGCTGTTAATAGTTTTAACTACACCTTTACTTAGCCGTAGTGGGATATGTTCTCGAGGGAGCACGAAAAATCAAGTTCCTAGAGCAACGGCCAACGTAACTCGCTCCACGAGCGCAGTTGAATTGGTAAATACAATTTGAAGTGGCTAGTCTAGCTACTTCATCTTTCAGTCGAAGTAGCAATATCGGTTGTGTAGAGAATAATACGTGTAGTTCGCCAGCATTAAAAGTTCTTTGAACTGATTTTCTTAATTTCTTCGTTATTAACTCGCTTGGTATATCACCCATGAATTGTAGTCGTATATAAAGTGGCTTCTTGTTTACAGATAGTGGTTAGTCCTTTTCGGCTTTCTTTGTCATGTGTTTCATGATAAATTTGTCAGGATAACCATTTTCGATGAAAGTATCATATACCATGCTTAATTCATCTTTAATAACTTCTTCAGAGCATATAGCTCTAACTCTGTGGCTAAGGGTCTTCACTAAATTTCTTTTGTACTTGATAGGAACGAAGCTGTGAAAATGTATGTGTATATTGTCCTGTCCAAGTACTTTTTCTATGCAAATTTCTTTTTATGTTACCGTCTGGTTTTCTTGTAAGTAGGACATCCAGGAGGGCAATTCTGTCTTGAGATTCCTCTTCGCATGTGAATTTCATAGCCGAATGTACTTCATTGAATTCAGTAATCATTGTACTTCTATCGGAACCATTATCACAAAGAATAAAGGTATCATCCATATATCGGCAATAAAATGAGAGCTTACTGATAAGGTTGTTCAGAGGTCCATTTTCTAGATTACTTAGAAAGAAATCAGCCAGAATGGGACCCAATTGGGAGCTCTTCGCCACCCCGTCCACTTGCCTGTAAAGCGTGCCGTCAAATTTGAAGTTTACATTCATGGTACATCTTAATATCAATTCTTTTAGGATTTCAACATGGATTCCGATGTTTATCGACTGCTTGTCCACTTGTTCACATATATAATTAACTGTTTCTATTAGAGATACATTTTTGAATAACGATGTTATGTCCAGAGATATCATGGTTTTGTCCTTGATATCATTATCTTTTATTTTGTCTACGAATTCAAATACATCTTTGACGCTATATTTCACTATCTTCTCATGCAAAGGTTTGAGAATATTTACTAGCTATCTAGCTAGAGCATGGTAGGGCGAATTTTGCATATCAAGTATTGGTCTTAACGGTTTATGCACTTTAGGTAGGCCATACAATCTAGGCGTATACGTGCCCATTGGTCTAATTTCTTCATTTAAACTTTCAGAAATTATCTGCTCCTCCCTTAGTTTCTTCAAACGTCTGGTTAATTCATTCTCTATTTTGCTACAGAAGTTGATTTTATGGGTCACTGTGTTCCAACCTGATGGATAAATGGTCAATGAACTGACCTCATAACCCAGTTGTCATGGATTCAGGATTTGGTTGGATAATGCGTGCTCCCAGATGAGAGCTCCTAAACTAGGACGCAACAGCTGTTTAGTCATTTTGAAGCAACCGACCCCGTGATTTTCGGTCCTTAGTGCTGACCGAGTTCTGCCACCAAGATAAAGGAGACTTCGAAGTACCTTGAAGTGAAGTACTCGTTAACGGCAGCACCCACCTAAAACCTAACATGGTGGATTCTATAGATCACAGCTTTTCATTATTAATTCTGAAGAGTCTTAAACTGGGATGAATCAGTGTTCTATTGCTATTTCATATCCAGTAACTCTTTAACTAATGTCAATTCGTATTGAAATCTACACTGAAATGAAAAATAACGCTTATCATTCCAAATAGATTCAGTAAGATAACATTTGAAGCAAACTAAGGACTGAAAAAAGCGGTTAGGTGTTGCTACTCATTTTTATATTATTAGTAGTATATCTTATGGTGAAGCTCATATTATATTCAGAAAAATGTTGATGCATACTTAATGAACGTGAAATCCGATAAGCAGACTTCGTCGATATTGTTATAACTGAAGTGTAGAAATGATAAATTAATCCACACAGATAAATTTCATTATTTCATGTTCCATTTGTAAAGAACATTTTACAATCACGAATATTTATTTTTACAAAAAAAACATAGAATCTTGAATTTGGAAAGTTAGAAATTGTGATAAATTGTTTGAATGAAATACAGAAATGCCCGTCTGTGAAAACTGACAAAAGTGAAGTGAGTATTTTTAAATTTCTCTTGTTGTTTACTGATTGCTTTACTTTCTGAATGGAACATTGGGCTTCAAGTTCCTGAAGTTTTAGTATCGGTGGTGTTGTTTTTACCGAAGTAGGATTGCTAGGCTTATATACAACCTCCTTTCTATTCTGAGTTTACTATCGGCTGGGAAACTAGGTGATTTAAGTGTGTGTACACCGGCAATCGGATACGAGCTACATGGCTAGTTGGAGAGGATTAACTACATAGTTATGCCCTTCATTTATTGAAAATGCTAATCTAGGAAGCTTTTTATTTGTGATATCGAGAATTAGTTAAACGGATACTGATGTCGTGGCATCTAAAGCTTTTGTAACTCAATAAGAAAGAATTTAGCATAAACTATAAGTACTTTATGTTGTATTACAGACCTAGATGGTATGCAACATTCTTTGAGCTGCTCAGAGTTGTCTATAAAACTCAAGTTAGTTTATTCCTGTCATGTGGCGAATTATTACAATGTTTTTAGAATGCTAAGTGCATTAATAGCAGTAAAACTGATTGCTTCACTGTGTAGTGTGTAGTGACAATTCTGTGTCTAGAATCAATTTCAATTGATTTTGTTATGTAAGACTGTCAGAAACATTAGAAATGTATCATACGACGGACATTGTGCTAAAATATTCCAAGAAACTAATTAGGTGTTATTTTTTGTAGGTGTGGTTTCCAGTTGATAATTATAAAATGGGCTGAAGGGTGTCATTTTGGTATATGGGTCTCTTGAATGGTTATCTTCATGGTACCATGCTTTTCCTCATGAGGTTGATTGTTTTCGATAATGATTATATGTGAAATCCAGGATGCAAATTTCTTTCCGTTTTGGTGTGCCATTTCCGTTGAGATTTGAACCTAGAACTTATCGTTTTAAACTGCAAGGTGTTATCCAGTGTGCTACCCATTGCACGATTCTTTACTATTGTATTATATGATCCTGGCTAGACTAAACACTGAATCACTATGAATTATTTAAAATAATCCCAGCGTGTTTAAGGAAAAATCAAAACATGACAAGATTTTTCTGAACGTTTCGCTGTGTAAGCCACAATTTCTTAAGCAGAATTATTCGGATTTTATTAACCATCAAAATACATAGTCAAAAGTAACATAAATTGAAATCAGCTCCTTCGACAGTAACTTGTCGGTAGACGTTTGTACCAATAGAAATGTGTAAACGGTCATCACATATTTGTAATGACTATTGTCATAATGTCATATAAGCCTATTTATCTCTATGAGTGTGTGTATGTTGTTTGTTGTGTGGGAAACATATCACAACGTGACAATGTTTCATAGTGGTCATGATATGGGAGTGAATTTTATTTCTCTCACCTGTTTTGCTTCATCAGAGTCTGTCAATTTATGTTATTTTCGACTATATATCTAAATGGTTAATAAAATCCTAATAATTCTGCTGAAGAAACTGTGGCTTACACAGCGAAACATTCAGAAAAATCTTGTCATGTTTCGATTTTTTTCTTAAAAACCCGCTGGGATTATTTTAAATAATTATTAATGATTCAGTTTGGCTCAGTGGTCAAATTATTCCAGGAAATTTGTAACATCCACAGTCTGGAAACTAATTTACATTAAATCTCACAGGTACGGACTTGAGAATAACGATTAGGCTTTCAGGTGATGCTACCTTCTATTTTATTATTCCATTAGTTTAAAAGAGGTCAGCTTAGTTTACAACTTCCTGAGAACAAATACACTTCTGGTTGGTTGACTGAAGTCTATTAGTTCAATTAGTTTTTCAGTTTTATGCGACACAGTGTGACAATATAATTTACCCTTAAGACTTTCCGTTTTCAACCTCAGAATATCAAGCTCTAAGCAACCATTTAATGCACACTGTTATGAAATTAGAGTGAAATTATTATTTTACATGTTAAAATGCGGTGAGAACAGTATTTGTAGAAAAGATAAATTTATTTTATTCCTCCATTAGGCATACAGCATTTTTGTAAAACTGTGAGGAATGAATGAAAGAAATAGTTACTTAAAAAGACTTTTTTATTCCTCAACGTTCCCAGTGGAACATAGGGCTTCAAGTTCGAGGGTTGAAGTTTCTGTAGCAGTGGTGTTTATTTTTACGGGATGGTGACGCTAGCCTCATGCCCAATCTTCCCTCTTCACCAGTCTTATTACTGGCTTAATAAGGTAAAGGAATGCGTCGGCCGGGGACCGAACCCCGGACCACCTTCATGGCTGGCGAGTATTCTACCACTGTGCCACCCACACACCTCCTAAAAAGACTGATCAACTTTTTACACAGACATTTTCCAAATTTTGATGAAAACAGGAGTCTGACATAAAAGTATATTTCTTCCAGACTCTAGGAATATTTTCAAATAAACAAGATGAGATTGGTGAAATTATCATGATTTTGAATTTCCCGTTGATCTATTTTATTGAACCAAAATGTTCAATTTTCACTAACACATCGTTTCTTAGTTTAGATACTTCGACGACGCCTGGAGGTTAAGATCATTCTAATGAACTGACAGCGATTAGTAACAGAATTCAGAATGTGCGTTCCCTCCTACATGAGTGCATATATTCAACCTCCAGTCACCGTAAAAGCGTTAGTGCTAGAAGCCATTGTGTCAACAGGTTTGAATATTTCTGTCTAATAAAAAATATTCAACGGGAAATTCAAAAATAATAATATCAGAGAACTACAAGTTATACCGGCTACACAAGAAATGGTTCCCGTGACTCAGCAGTCTAGTGGATAATCCTTTGGTGTTTGAGTTACGGTCTCAGTGAGAACATTGTTACTCATTTAGGATATAGGCGCATACAACTAGTGAGTCGTAACATGCGTGCTGGGCTCCAGTACTAAGCAGTATCAATCAAAGAAGGTTACTTTGAACCTGAACAGAAGCATTTACATGGTCATATGGAAGTAATTATTTATACGAAGTTGAAACCAATTGAAATAAACAGCATTTATGATAACAAATAGATATAACTCATGATGAGACATTCTACAGTTATTCTGCTTAAGTTTATTCTGAAGTACAAGCCCAGGAGTTTGAGGATAAATTAAGCTCTGCACTGCCACTTTATCATTTTGCCATCGGATGGAAATCTAGCTCTTCATGATTTAAAACTGCAAACAGTTTACATAGTCTTCATCTAAATTATTTAGCTGAGTAACTATCCTCAGTTTCGATTTATTTATAATAATATAATAAGCATAAATTAGATAAAGACTGAATATTGTTTATGAATGTTGACGAGGAGGATTTCAACTGAATTTCGGGTGAAAACATTCCTAGAGATTTATTATATAAACTGCATAATAAGCTCTTTAGCTGAACCAATAGATTTCTTTACAATTAATTTTTTCTTTTTTAGGTTTGTAGCTTCACAGGAAATCTTCAACAAGCTATTGAAGATATTGACAAAAATAGTAAGTGTTACTACCAAAAGACAGGTCATTTTAATGTGTCATCATTTGCAAAACTTAACCTGTATGGAAATAAATAAATGAATATTATAGACGGTAGTCGGTGGCATAGCGGTTAGGACGCTTGCCAACCATGCACATGGTTCGGGGACCAAGTTCTGGCGAACACACACCTTTGCCTCTCTGAGCCAATATTAAAAAAAAGCTGGTAAAGAGGAAAGGTTGGGCATGAGGCTAGCAACCCCATCCTGTAAAAATAAACACTGCTACAGAAACTTCAAGCCTCCAGCTTGAAGCCCTTTGTTCCACTGGGAACGTGAAGGAATAAAAAGAAATAGACGTTAAATTTACTGACTAGTTTTATTGAAACTGAACTATAAGTGGATGCGGTGGTCATTGAAAAGATTCAGATTAGAGGAAAATAGATTATAGTCTTATTGTAACTTAAACTTTTATTTTTAACTGCAGTAATCTCTCTGTCGGTGATTCAGCAGTAGAATTCTCGCCACCCATGCAGGTGGTCTGGATTCGATTCCCGTCTGATGCATTCCAAAACCTCTCCTATCTAGTATTAATCCCGGAAAACAGGAGGGGGGAGGTTGAGCATGAGGTTAGAAATCCCGCCTTGTGAAAGTAAAACATCACTATTAGTGAAACTTCAAAGCTCAAGCTTGAATTGCAGTGGCAATGGCATCAGAGAAGGGTCTTTCTTAATCAAGGTCAGAAAGAGGCCTAACTTACAGTCTAGACTTAAAACTACAATCGTAACACTATTATTAGGTCTTGTTTATTTTTCTTTAATTCCTTGATGAGGAGTTCCAGCAAGCAATTTCAATTGTAATACTTTAGGTGAACAATTGTAACTTATTTTAATTCTTTCATGTTAACCCAAGTACTTATAAGAGAATTCTTTTTTTAACTCCCCCAAAAAATGTGCTTCGCTAACCCACTAATATACACAGAAGAAGAATTAAGCCTGAACCAAATAGTCAGACTGGACAGAATCAAAACATGAGATGAATCCATGATGTTTTATGACTGATGACCTGGGTCATTTAGGTTAGACTTCTTTAGTTAAAAGAGAAGGCAGATAAGTAGGGACACCAGGTAACACTTTGAAAAATTAATACAGCGAGAGCAACAGTTTGTACTGAATAAGCCGGTACAGTCACATATCTCGTTGGCTTCTCATCAGCTGCTTACAACCTGAAGAAATCGTTAAGTCCATGTAAAGAATAATTCGAACACACAAATGTTACATGATAATAACTGACAGGGTTGTCAAGGAACTTAGCCCTAAGTTCCTATTCTAGTGAAGACGTTTTCGTTTTGAACTGATAAATACTATGTATATATCTCAACTTTAAATCCAAAACACCAGTATTCCTGGAACGAAATTATATTGTTTGGCAATTAAAGCGAGACAAAATACAAAGTCTGCAAACAAATGTTAAGTACAAATGAAGTTATAAGTTACTTTTATTTGTGTTCTTTCCACGTTCTTCCAACTTGCAAGCGATCGTTCCATTCGCGCCTTCAATTGCCCGCCAATGGTTGCCAGTTCCGATAAAACAAACGTTCAATGTTCACGTCCATTGACAAGGATGCTCAAACTTAATAAACAGTGACCAGAAGACTTTACTTACATAGTTTGCTTACAGTGTCAACGGAGTTAAATAATGAAGATAGGAAGTGATTTAGATGATGAGTAACTAATAAATTGAGTAACAGTGTGGTGAGTTCAACTAAAATCATAGCAACAAGAGACAAGCAAAGTTGCACCACATCAAAGGGGGAGGGTAGACAGATTAAAACCAAAGATTGCGTAGTCACATGAAGGAGAGAATTAAGACATCCAGTTACCGGGGCAAGGATATATATTCAGTTTCAGTTATTTTTGTGAGTGGGAATATCTGTACTTACCATTATTCAGTAATCCTGTCACCTATGGCATGCAAATAATCAACATAGATCCCTTTCTGACTAATAATTCCTTCAATGTGATTGTCGTGTGATTCATATTGCATTTATATTCACCGCAATACTTAAAATATTCCGTTTCTTTTCTTTTTTTATATCTGTGTAGAACAAAAATCTTTCATATACTATGGAAACAAAGAGAAATCTTATCCAGAACAATGTTTATTTAACTATAATGTGAAAATTAATCCAACTTTTGGATATTTTGGAACGTTCAACTTACAAAGTTTTAAAAATATTTCAGAAACTCAAAAAGTGAGTTAATCACATAACTAAATTCGTTATTTTACTTAAACATTTTATACTTTGTAAAAAGTGTTGATATGAATTTCGTTTCACATTTTATGCAACATACTGTGTATTAAGTTAACTCGTGTCTTTTTCTTGCCTATTACATGTTGAGGTGATATGAATTGTCTTTGACAGCGTCGATCGAGAGGTGATTTGGAAACTACTTTGCTACTACAGGGTGCCACCGACAATTATACATCTCATCCAACAGCTATACGACAATGCTGCATGCCAAGTAATCCACAACGGGAAACTTACGGAATCCTTCGAAGTGAGGACAGGAGTAAGACAAGCTGGCTGCCTACTATCGCCAATGATTTTCTTGATTGCAGTAGACTGGATAAGGCGACAAACAGTGGGTAATGAGGAAACAGGCATAAAATGGACACACACAAAAAACCAACTTGGAGGATCTGGACTTCGCTGATGATATATATCTGATTTCTCACAAACTGGAACATATGCAAGCGAAAAGCAACAAGTTAGCAGAAGAAGCATCTAAAGAAGATAGGACTTCCTTCAGGTGAACATAGATAAAACAGAGGTGATGAAGATTCCTGGGCAAGAACAACAACAACAGACAACAATCAAAATGAATGGGAGGAACCTGAGAGAAACAACCTCTTTTACCTACCTAGGAAGCATCATTTCAACTACAGGCGGAACTGACGAGGATATCCAAGCAAGGATCGATCGGAAAAGCAAGACAAGCTTTCACTACTCTCAAGTCTGTGTGAAGGTCAACAACACTCAGCATCAAAAATAACATCCGGATTTTCAACTCCAATGTGAAGTCAGTCAGTGCTACTCACTATACGGATCACAGACTTGCACTGCGCGTCATAAAGAGCATCTCGAACAAACTACAGACCTTCATTAACAGCTGTCTTCGCTCAATACCACTCAAGATCAGATGGCTGGCCAGAAAAGATCAGCAACAGAGATATCTGGGAGCGAACTAACACAGCAGGAACCGATTGTGAAAGAAATAGGCAGGAAGAAATTGAGATGGATTGGCCATACTCTTAGGAAACCATCAAGTGACATCACTAGACAAGCCATCGCTCGAGTGGAACCCGAAAGGGAAGCGGCGAGTTGGTCGTGAGTTCGAGGGTGACTTGGAGGAGATCATGTAAAGAGGAGATGAAAACGTGTTAACAGACATGGAGCCAGGTGAAGACTCTAGCAGAGAACCGAACTCACTGGAGACGCTTGGCTGAAGCCCTATGTTCCTGTAGGAATTAAAGGATACAATAATAATAATAATGAATTGTCTGCGTTGTTGAACATTTAGGAACATTCAGCTGAAGTTTTATTTCATACCAATTTGTGTGTAGAGCTATGGTTCATTAATCAAGGTGGTCGACTTCCAGCCTGTGGGTTAGGGCTCCAACTCCGCTCTATCTACTAAGGTTTGTTCAACCTGTTAGTGTCATCAGTCCTCAGGCAATAGATGTGACTCATTGTTAACTTCATGGAATTGTAAGTGATTGTTGAGTGACATTCTATTTAATACGAACCTACAGCAATAATGTAGAATACAATGACTTATAACAGTCTTATTTGGATCGGTATACATTCAGTATGAAAATGCAAAAACAGACTATTATTCAGTTAATAAACTATTTGAATCTAATTAGCCGGTGTTTGTTAGTTGGCTAGTTGAATGAATATTTCAGTAAGTAGTAATGACTAGCATTGGAATTCAGAATGTTCATTTCAAACCATTTGGGACTCATTCAGTAGATGTATCTGCACCTCAGTGGGTGATGTTGTTCTCGCCTTATCTACGGTCTTCCTTGTATCGTCTCGAAAATTCAAGCTGATATGCTGCAACAACAACAACAATTTTCTATACTCGGGTTTGGTGTTTATAACCAGTCGAAATTCGGCAAGAACATAATTTTTCTCTGGGCTACAGGTTTACCCAACCAGCAAGTTTCAAACAGGACACCACTGTTAGCTTCCAACACACAAATACATAGGTACAGGAAAAAAATTCCCTGAGAGACATTCCAAGCACCAAGTGGATGAAATGACAGGTCACTGTGTGCAAGTGGAATCCCAATATTACCAAGGTCCTAGTAACTGTCTTCTCTATAAGTCTTAGCGCCTGTCATCTGCAAATAATAACTAAAAATGACATACAGGTTAATGGTGTCTTCTAAACTGGCTATATATTAAATTCTTCTTAATAGTTTAAGTCAAAGATTAAAATGTGGGACACGCATCTTGCATTTAAACAACCTTTATTTGCAGATTACTGGAAAAAGTTGGCCCTCAGTAATGGCAGTTGATGAGAGATATGTATGTAGTTTGTTGGAACTCAGTTACCTGCAGCAGAATGGTAAGAGTTTGAGCCAGTAACTCATATCTCCAAGATAGAAAGATTACATAAAATGTTACTGAAACATGCATAAATACTTGTAATCTTATCATAAGGCTAGACAATTTTTTAGTGTCTGGAAAGAGCACTTCGATTATCCTTTAATTCTATGAGTATATATATGCGATAAAGAAAGCATTCATGCTGTGTATAACAAAATCGTTTGAAGTGGATTATGTTAGCTGAATGAATTAGGTTTCACTTGGTTTACAAAAATGAAACATAGCAGTGAGAATATAATATAGTTACAGGTATTTAGCGGTTAACTGAGAATAAGAGTCAGAAAAAGACAGTGAGTGACCTTAGGCTCTATTACATAAAACCAAAACGTCTTTATCACATGTCTTCGATGCTACTTTTCAGCCATTTGCCCTGTCAGTATTAAGTGTCCGAGTGATGAAAGAGTTTTGAAACTACTCATGATGAATATGAATCTAAAATCAAAGCAGCCCAAGTTACCAATAGTTACTAAGAAGGCCTTATTCTTACAAATTCAGTTCCTTGGGGACAGCATCAGCGAGATACTAACACAACGCCTTAGAAATGCGGTAAAAGAAGCATTCTCTGCTGCTAAATTACGCTGTGTCTTCAAAACCACTCCTCTTTTGCGTTCGGGAGTAAAAGACAAACTGCCTAATTTCGCCTCTTCCATGTGTATTTACCAATGTAACTGCTCCTGTGGAGTGAGCCAGTTACATAGACCGTACAATTAGGCGTGTTTCTCGTCGAATTTCCGAACATCACCCTGTGTGGTTAAGCAAAGGACAAACAAAATCTATTCTCAGTGCTATTCTATCTCATCTTGTGGATACAGAACACATGACTGATGTTAACCAGGCTTTAAGGGTCATTTACTGCATGCCAACAAGTCTCAATTTCGCCTGAAGAGTTCGTCTACTACATATTCCTGAGACTGGCTGTTGGGATCCAGATTAAGGAGCCTAATTTATGTGTCCAGAAGAAGCTGGTTCAGACATTATCGCTATTTTTGGCCATCTACGTTCAAATGATCCTCAGTTTGTTTGCGGAAATTTCTTTAATTTTGATATTCTATTTGCTGTTATATCTTTATTATTATAATTTAAGCATCTTCAATGAATTGTAATTCCATTGATCTTACTTAACGAATTGATATTATTTAAAAACACTGATATAGTTACTGACTACTATTTTGGAATATTCTATTTATATAAACAAATATATAGTTGTAGAGCCAGAAGAGGAAATTATGGAAAAGGATATTCTTTGCTCAATTATTTCGTGTTTTTATAGATGTCTGAATGAATATTTTCGCTATATTGAAATTATATTAGATTTATCGGGCTTTCGTTGGCGCTCACTGCTGAAGAGTTTCAAATAGTGTTGAAATAGCTGACCTGTTTTAAGTGGGTTTCAATGATTCCCTAACTGAAATCCTTAACAAACCCCGAAATTCTAAATGCTAAATATTTTTGTTTTGAATACTTTACACTCTCTTATTTGTTTTGCTATTTTGTCTTACTTAACAATGTTTCTTACGCTTCTACTGTAAATGAGAACATTTTCTGACTTGTTCATATCTCCATTTAAGATGGTCAAAGTCTCATAAAGTTTCAGTTTAAACACTATAATGCTGCAGATCAAATTGATAGTATCTTCAACTTCTGACATCATTGTGGTAAAGCAACTTGTAATCACCAAACATTCATTAGACACATATCTGTTATTGTTCTCAATCAGTGTATTGACTACAATCTGGTCGATTGTCAAGCTGAAAAGCAAAATGAAAAACACCTCTAACTGTAACATTGGATAACACAGGTTCGAATCTACTGGACAGGTCCTTATGCGATTGCATATACGCCCTTCTGGTGTGTGTCATTAGGGAAGAAACTTTGGTCGACGGTTACCTACCAATTGCCTCCAACTACATTAAGTGCATTTTACCTAAAGGTCTTTGATGTTATTTTCTATTTGGCAAATATTCAGGGGTTTCTGCTTAAATCTATGTTAACAGGTTTTTAATTTTATGCCTGTTATCTTTTTTATTTCAAACAGGAATCGTTTCGTGTAATTACTATCCACAATCCGAATTGGGAATTCATTGCAAAATGTCTACTTATGTTTTATATACCAGGAGGATCAAATAATCAATTAATCTCACTATTAACTAATTTATTAGCACATATTACTGATAATACTACAATGAATGTTTATGATCAAAAGAGTACACACATCTCCTGGTCACTTATAATACGATCATTTGAATTCGCCCAACAGTTTTGGATGAAGAAAGCTGACCAAATTCAGTTAAAGCGTAAAACAGCTGCACTACGATCAGCAATTGTGTTAAGACAAGAGGAAGATAGATTAGTCAAGAATGCTCTCATCTATGGATTGATGAAAACATTTCGAGTGAAATTACCAGTCAACAGGGATACTTTGAAATTTATGACAGTCAATGCAAATTTTGATTGTGTTAATGAGATTCATTATTCCACCTGTGAAAAATATCTTTGCTTAAATTCTGCGATATCATGGAGCTGTGAGGATGAAGAGGTTATAAACTCTGAAACTGATATATATCCTAAAGTATCCTTGGATTTTATTCATAGACTGTTGAAAGAGATTCGTGTACGTAATCTAGAAATAATCGACAGTCAATTGATAAAGGTATGTTATTTGTGCTCTTGTTACTAAAATACTGTTCAAAACATGTGACAGTAGGTATAAATATGTTTAAGTATTTATTTGGATGAGCCATATTCATCCAAGAAATTTTCCTACTACATAATCAATAATTAGTATATTGAAGTTTGATATCAGTTAGAGAACCATTAAAAACCAGGGGGTTATTATTATTATTGTTCCCTTAGGTTCCTAGTGGAACATAGGGCTTCAACTGCACGCCTCCACTTGCTTCTGTCTTCTGCTGTACTTTTCACCTGCATCCACGTTATTCCATACTGTTTCAGTTCTCCATCACACGATCTCCTCCATGTCACCCTTGGACGTCCCACTCGCCGCTTCCCTTTCGGGTTCCACTCGAGCACTGGCCTGACGCGCGATATCACCCAGCGGTTTCCTCAGCGAGTGTTCAATCCATCTCCACTTTCTCCTGCATATTTGTTGGGCGACTGGTTCTTGTTTTGTTTGTTCCCATAGTTTCTTGTTGGTGATTCTTTCCGGCCATCTGATCTTCAGTATAGAGCCAGCGAAAACAGTTGTTGATAAAGGTCTGCAACAGGCTGTTGGAAATATTCTTTGTGACACACTGGCCAAGTTTCTGATCCGTATAGAAGAACTGACTGACTTGACGTTTGTATTGAAAATCCGAATTTTGTTGTTGATGCTGAGTTGAGTGACAGCGGAAGATTTCCAGATTGGTTTCAGGTTGATGAATGTGTTTCTCGCCTTCCCGATTCTTGCTCGATTTGACATCCTCGTCCGTTCCTCGTGTAGTTGAGGCGATGCTCCCTAGATAAGTGAATGAAGTAACCTCTTTCAAATCCTTCCCGTTGATGGTGATTGGCGCTGGATGTTGTTGCTGCTGCTGTTGTTGTTGGTTGGTTATTTTCATAACCTCCGTCTTGTCTATGTTCACCTGGAGTCGTGTCTTTGCTGCGAGCCTATTCGACCAGTTTGTCGGTTTTCGCTTGTAAGTCTTCGATTTTTTGTGGTATCAAACATAAATCATCCACGCGCGAAATCCAGGTCTTCTAGGTTCTTCACGTCGGTCCAGGATATCCCTGTCTTCTCGTTTCCCACTCTCTGACGCATAATCCAGTCGACCACAATTAGGAATATCATTAGTGATAATAAGCACCCTTGTCTCACTCTTGCGTCCAGGGAGTGCTGGACAGCTGTTTTGTTAGCCTAGTGTGAGACTCCTCAGCAGTACGCATCCACCAACAGTGTTCGAACCCAGAAGCTTCCGACTACATTTGAAGCTCGTAGACCACTCACCCACTGGGACCGATTCAACGGGACATGAATTTTACTTTTACCAATTCATGACGGGTCCTGAACTAGGACAAAACAGCTGTCCATTACTTTCTGCTGGTTTTCAATAATTCCCTTACTGGTATCAATCAGCGGTCAAGCTTGAAAAAAATCGAATTCCCTATAAACTAACTCTTGAAAATTAGTACATCTCAGAAAAACTGATTATATGAGTGTCTACTCCCATTTGCTTTAATGGCCAAAAGTAAATGTAGATACTCACTGTGATCTAGATCAAAAAGCCAGCAAATGATTTGTTGGTGGTGAAACTATCTGGGTTAATCCTGGATTAGTGGGCTGTTTCCTTAATGTTAGGTTTGGGTACTGAAGTTGAATTGAAGATGTAAGTAGCGATAGTATTCGGACGAGCTCCGGACTAGTATTTAGAAGGCCACTAGATCGAATTCTGTTTTGACTGAGATTTTGCTTTCATTTTCATTCACCATCAACCACATGTAAAAAGAAATTTATGTGTAGATATAACAGTGCAGAATATTTTTTAATAATGAGTTAGTCAATATCTTCAAGTGTCTAACAGATTTAAGCTATTAGATAAAGAATACACGAATTTCAGCCTACATGTATCGTTAACAGATTAATTAAACTTCCCGTCAGAAAGGTTTATCCAGTGGTCGGTGACTAAAACTGCTGATTTTAAGGCATGGAGAATAGGTTTATTTTGCATCTCACGCCAACTGGTCACCTCATCTGCCTCATAGCTACCTAGTTAGAATAAGAAGACTTTCTTTTATTGAATAAACCAAGAACAACAGTTTGTGCAGAAAAAGATGCTACAATCATTTTTCTCGTAGGCTTCGTATCACTCGCATACAGCTTGCAAATGTTACATGATGTCAGTTAACAAAAGGCTTCAAACTTAATAAACGATGTTCAGAAGATTGCACTTATATGGTTTATGCTCAGACAGTTAAAGTTTAAAAAAAATAAATGTTTGCTTAAAACAGCAAAGGAGTTACGTTACAAAGACAAGAGGTGAGTAAGATGATGAGTAACTAATAAGTTGAGTAACATTGTAGTGAGATGAACTCGAATCACAGAAAGATGAGACAGCACAAAGTTACACTATATCAAAGGAGGGGAGGAGGGGTTAAAGTCGAAGATTACGCAATCAAATGAAAGAGGTAATAAAGATATTTAGCTACCAAGGCCAGGAAAGACAAATAACGGCTTTTTTTCTGAACTCGCAAATTGGGTTTCAGGCATTTGTTAGCGATTACTTTCGCAAACATAAGGAGGATTGAGCTATTTTGTCTACTGATAATTTTAAAGGATTTCGCAATATCCACCTCATGACACGTATCAAGGAGATGCCTAGCAATGTCACTATTGTAGGCGTTTGTTCTCTTGAGACGTAGGCGTTTTCGTACATGTTTATGAAAATCGGAAGTGTGCCCTTCTTTCTGTTCTTCCAATGTAACTGCTCCCGCAGTTACACAGTTGAAGTTAACATGAGAAGGGTATCTGTCGACTTTTGATTATATCAAAGACCTTGTCCGATAGAGTCAGACAAGGGTGCTCATTATCACCAATGATATTCCTAATTGTGGTGGACTGCATTATGCGTCAGACAGTGGGAAACGAGAAGACAGGGATATCCTGGACCGACGTGAAGAATCTAGAAGACCTGGATTTCGCGCGTGGATGATTTATGCTTGATGTCACACAAAATCGAAGACTTACAAGCGAAAACCGACAAACTGGTCGAAGAAGCTGGCAGCAAAGACAGGACTCCAGGTGAACATAGACAAGACGGAGGTTATGAAAATAACCAACCAACGACAACAACAACAGCAACATCCACCGCCAATCACCATCAACGGGAAGGATTTGAAAGAGGTTACTTCATTCACTTATCTAGGGAGCATCGCCTCAACTACACGAGGAACGGACGAGGATGTCAAATCGAGCAAGAATCGGGAAGGCGAGAAACACATTCATCAACCTGAAACCAATCTGGAAATCTTCCGCTGTCACTCAACTCAGCATCAACAACAAAATTCGGATTTTCAATACAAACGTCAAGTCAGTCAGTTCTTCTATACGGATCAGAAACTTGGCGGCGGGTTACAAAGAATATTTCCAACAGCCTGTTGCAGATCTTTATCGACAACTGTCTTCGCTCTATACTGAAGATTAGATGGCCGGAAAGAATCACCAACAAGAAACTATGGGAACAAACAAAACAAGAACCAATCGACCAACAAATATGCAGGAGAAAGTGGAGATGGATTGGACACTCGCTGAGGAGGCCGTTGGGTGACATCGCGCGTCAAGCCAGTGCTCGAGTGGAACCCGAAAGGGAAGTGGCGAGTGGGACGTCAGTGCAAGAGTGACATGGAGGAGATCGTGTGAAGAGGAGTTGAAACAGTATGGAATAACGTGGATGCAGGTGAAAAGTACAGCAGAAGACAGAAGCAAGTGGAGGCGTGCAGTTGAAGCCCTATGTTCCACTAGGAACCCAAGGGAATAATAATAATAATGTCCGATAGACGGAAACCATTTTAGCTGCAGGATCAGCTCTGCCTAGTGACGTCCTCAATCTTTTGTTGACTATTGCCGCAATATTTTCACCTTTAAAATCGAGTTGAATGAAGACAGGTTTCTTCATTGTGATTTGCTTGGCGTCTGAGTCTTCACATCTTCAGTACTTATTAATAAATTTCTGAAGGGTAGATGTTGTTTTTCAACATCTTTTCGAGAGTTAGGAGCTCCTCTCGTAATTTTTCATTAGGGTATATTCTCCTGACTCTGTGAAACAGACTTCCGAAGAGTAATTCCTTTATAGCTATTTGGAAAAAAAACCCATTAAAATGTAAGTACTGTCGATTCCATGTAGGATTTCGGTGAATTGATCTCTGGAGACTACCAACTTCCAGGCGTTGCATGGACATATCAAGCAAAAGAAACTTTTCATCACTTTCATGTTCCATAGTGAATCCAGTAATTGTGTATGCATCGTTGTACAATCCGAGTAGGTAGGAAGCATGACTTTCATTGTTGCACAAATGTGTCATCAACATATCGACTATAATAAGTTATTTCGTCAGTTGCAGGCTTCAACTTTGTTCTCTCATTGTTGGATTTGAAGATGTTTTCTAACACAGGGCTAAGTGGACTGCCCATAGCTACAACATCTATTTGGTGGTAAAAAGTGTTGTCAAACTGGAATTTTTACATACATGATACACATTAGCAGTAGGCGTTTGAATTTCGACATCGGAAGTGGAAGAAGATCAGAATGATGACAAATGATATTGATAGTTTCACTGGTCAGGATTCTTGTGAACAAGGAGGTTACATCAAATAACACCATGAACTTATATGAAATGCACATGTAGTTCAGGATTTTGGCGAAATAAAGCGAATCTTTCATGGTGCATGCAGCTAGCCGCTGATGAATGGGTTCCAACTTCTGTGCAAGCCAACAAGCAACTTTGTACTGAGGAGAGTTGATTATAGAGGTCTTGGGGGAAATGTTCTTTGTGTGTTTTCGGCAGGCCACACATTTAAAGCCAATGGGACTGTCAGGGTTTCAAATCATTTTACGTATGGTTGTCAATCAGTTTCTCCTATAGGAAATTTTTCAATACGACTGTAATGCGCCGTAATCTTCATTTTTTTCCTATGTTGAAAACATCTCGTTGAAAATTTATCTATCTATTTACAAAATCACTTTATTTTCAGATTATTGAATTATGGCAGTTGATAAATTTAAATCGTCCAATCCTAATTATTGGTCCTGTGGCATCTGGTAAAACAACAATTTTAAGATTGCTTATTTCTACAATTAACTGGTACCATTACATGACAAATAATAATAAGAATAACACCGAAAAAACAACGGATCCACTTCCATCATCTGAATTAACTGTTTCTCCTTTGAAATTAAATGAGCAAAATACCAGTAATGCTACGGATAATAGTAGTATAATACCACCCTGTCGGGAAATGAAGTTTGACTTAGGCATCCCTGAAAGGCTTAAAGTATACCTCAGTGATTTAGATCTTATTTCAAAAAGTGATGATTCAATTGAGAATGATTCAAATGGAAGAATTATTCACATAAGGCACTTATTTCCATATTCAGATGAATACATCAATGCAACCTGTGGTAGAAATGAGAAAATTAGTGAAGTCACTAAGAATGATTCATTCAATAATGTAGAAGAATGGTCAGTATTAGACTTCAGTGATCAACCTATAGAAAATTTAACATATTTAAATGAAAACAAAGTTGTACAACTACTGGAGATATTTCATTCTACACAGCGTAAGTTGATTTTCTTTTCAATATTGTATGATGCTGCTCATATTTACATTTATTGGGTATAAAAAAGGTCTGTTATTCAAGAAGAATCTTTTAGGTTTATGCTAGCAGAACACTAGGCAGTTTCAGACTTTGAATTTCGTACCAGTTACATTCAGTAAATATTATGGTGTTAACGTTCCAAAGCAGAGATACAAGAGGATACACTGATTAGTTACTAGGCATTGGGCAATATTATGCACATAGTCCTTATTATTAGTGTCGACTGACAGACTTTAGTCAATGAGAAGTAGATCACCAGAAGTATCTCTGACTACAGCTCTGGATGAAGTGGGTTTAAGTCTCTAGGAGTGCATCAGTTTTTTTGCGGTTGCATTTATTCCTTACTAACGAGCGCTAAAAAACAACTAAACCTTGGTTGATAGTTTCCTGCAGACTGTCTCCGAATACCTGGTATCAATACAAGTGGATAAATATTGAGAAGGACAGATAGGCAGAAAAAAATATGATAGTTAGATAATGTTAAAGTTAAACCTAATGAGGTGACATAATTAAGGATTTAACGGAGATAAGTATTTGTTGAAAATATTTTGAAAACTTCACATAGTTAATTTAGCCTCTACATGTACCTTATCATGAAATGATGTCACTTTAGAGATATTTGGAAACCAAGCAGAACTGGATGGGAATTATAATCTAGTTTTGGGACCTTTCAGAAGAAAGCACCCATAAATCCCATAGATTGAACACAGAACTTTCCAACCCGTTCGCTTGAAATCTGAATATCAATTTCCTGTTCAATAAAAGCTACATGATAGATATCTTTTAGTCCTAGCTAAAAGTCGTGACCGATAGAATCCACGGTGTCGAGGATGAAAAGAATGCTTATCGATGGCGTTGACAAGCGATAGAGCTTTATCGCAAATTGACAGTAATTGAAAATACATTTCACTAAATTTCAGTCTAGTGGTTGAATAGTCAACAGAATGGCTTCACAACCTGAAGGTCTTGGGTTCGATTCCCTGTTGGGTTATGTGTGAGTACTGTTGATGGGTCTCAAAGTAGAACAAAACAGAAGTCTAGCACTTGCTTGTTTTTAATGGATCTCTGTATGGTATTAGCCTTAGATGAAATCTGCAATCTGAATCTCTGTAACCCCTAGAATTTAAGGCATCTTACTCATTATTGAATACTTCCTGTTTTGAACTCTTTTCTCAAGAGGTACAACATGAAGGAATCGCTGGAGTATTAAATTCACATAATGACTTTTCTGGTAAAATTGATTTATCATGAAATCAATAAACCCCAAATAGTATTTAGCTAAGAAATATGCTTTTTCTGCTATTTACAATTTCAGCTAGGAGAAGATTATTCATAGAAAAAGTCTCTTTGAATGAATTGTCACCTGGTTTTATCAGTCAATTTTCAATTTGTTCAATTGAAGTGAAAAATGAACTTAACTGGTTACATATATGGAGAAATTGGTGTAGAACAAGTTATGGATGTTATATGGCAATCAGTTCTATGTGAGTAGTGATTTTGAGTATAACAGTACAGAGATAACCTTGGAAAAATATATCTGATATTGCCTAGTGGTAATAATCAGCGAGAACAAAGATGAGAATAATAATTATTATTATTGTTATATTATTCATATTTACTTCGTGTTATACGAGGGGAACATAAGGCCTAAGCCGCACATTTACGTTGGCCTCGGTTCTCTGCAGTCACTTTCAGCAGGCTTCATGACTGCCCATCTTTTCTATTGCACCCTTTTGAAGCCCCACTCGTCATTTCATATTCCAATTCTACTCAAGGGCCTGTGGTGTGATGTCGTTTCAGGGTATATCTAATTTATCTCAGCTTTTGCTTTCGTCGTTCATTTTTGCACTAATTCGTTTCCTGCTTCACCATCCTTCTCTCTCTTCTATCAGCCTCCAGGTGTCCATAGTGACCAAATTTTGTTTTTCCACTTCTTCTTGACTAAGGCGTTTATACAGAATCCCTTCAACATCTCTTTCAGAGAATTCCAGGATTCTTTTGCACAGATTCCTTAGGTGGTGTTGACTAATGTCCCTATCTTTTTCTTGATAACTGTCATGAAGGTAACCTTTCTAGCTTTATGCTTCAATTTTGAGTTCTGAATATAATGCAGTTGCTAGTCCTATGCCAAATCTTCCCTCTTTTCCTGGTTTAGAACCAGCTGGTAGAATAAGCAAAATTAAGGATAATGATCGCTTAATATAAAGTAATTTCGTCCTGATTGCTGATGTAACTGGCCACTCTACTTCACTTTGCTAAAACTATTAATGAATACAAACCAACTTTGAATTATTGTCTTATATCTGAGAAGATTGAAATGCATGCTCGCAGTTGACAGGAGAACTTATCTTGTTATGACACTTTTTCATGAATGACTGAATAAGTATACTTCCTGGTTTTTAGTAGTTGACCAGTTGGGTGTTAATGAATAAAAATGCTTATTTAATGGTGTTAGTAAAATACACAAATGACAGGTTGGTGTCATTCTTACGCTGTTCCATTTTTAGTAAAGGACGTTGTTTGGCGTATAATATTCATGTGATGCTTTTAAGGTAAATATTTTTTTATCAGATAAATTCATTGTTTTGTTAGGCTGACATTGATTTCTATTGCAGAATTAGGTTGTAAGATCACAGTTCATATGTGAAACAAGGAACTCCAGATGTTAGTGAAAGTATGAATTTTAGGCTGATTCGACATGTAGGAAAAGATTATTATCAGATATCAAGTATATTTTACAATTTGAAAACCAACCTTACTTACAAGAAACAACTCATGGGATTATGTTTCATCAGCAGAATTGAATTCATGCAAGAAACACCGGGAACAAATGTGTTTCAATCAATGCAATATGACTATGAGAATGAGTTTAAAAGATGTTTTTTGCATGGAACAGACGAAGTATCATAAAGTCTTGAAGAAATGGCACCTTTTCAGATACTAGATGGTCGTCTTGACTAAGTACACTTCAGAAATTACTATTTATATTCTTTCAGGTTTCATTTGGTGGAACCTGACTGGCAGTGGAATCCAGGATGCACATTTCTTCCTATTCGGGACTCTCTAATTCCCGGCTACTGTGTTTCTGCATCCACTGTGACTCAAATCCACACCCATTATTTCGAACGCCAAATCGTTGTCTACTAGGCTACAAGAGGCAGTCCCTTTGTGATGGGGATCAGTAATTATTTCTTTGCGTGAATTTCAAATTCCTCGTTGACTGATTATATTGGGTCGAAATATCGGCCGTTGTTGATATGTTGGCTCCTAGTGCGGACACTTGAACATGATGCTATTCGGTAGATGGTGACTGACAGTGGAGTTCAGGATATACATTTCGTCACTTTTGGAACTCTTCAGCTAGATATGTCTACAAGACCTAATGATTTATGGTGTTTCTGCTGAGACACGAACCCTACACTATTAGGTTTAAGTGACTGTTTTCGGTGTTGGTATTTTAATTTCGAAGCTTTCATTGACCTCCTAGAAAAAGCTTTCATTACTAACTCAAAGATGAATTTATCTCGGAAGAGAATGTAGAATTCAAAATTTAACCATTTGGAGCAGAAAAACCAATACATCACCAAAAATACTATCAGATTTATATGATAATTATATTTTACTATGATTTGATTTATTTATTCCATAAATTTATTTTTTTAAATTATTTCTGTAGATGGAGTAAAATACTCAAAGAATTAGATATTATTTTACCGGTGTTATTAGATCGAACATGGGAACTTCTCAGTCAATGGTGTAGACATCACAGTGATTACACTTCTAATCCACTAAATCTACAAGATTATAAAAATGCATTTTATCATCAAAATATTAATAATTTTTTAGCCTTAATATCGGAATTATTAAAGAAATACTTCTCCAAAGAATTATGGGAATTGCGTATAACAGGAGGGAAGCCTAGTGAGTAAACATTACTTATTCATCCGATGGTGAGACTATCTGAGATAGTTTTGTGTTGACAAACTGTCGATGAAGTTGTAGTTAATGACAGAAGGTGAAATGAGAATCTGGTTTTCCACCAGGATTCGACCAAGATCAAGCCTCTTCCAGATGAGCTACTAGATCCAACTACAATCACAATGTGTAACACCTAAATGCTATGTGATTCAGTGATACGTTACTACCCATTTGTCGTCACGCTAGTTCCTAAGCTAGCTGAGTAAAGAACCAGTAATTGAAAGACTGCCGGTTGAAATCCTGACACTCACCAGATTTCCATTTCACTCTCAGTCAACATACACTAATTATTTTTTTTCGTACGATAGTTTTTGCATGTATGTTTAATTTTAATGCAGCCATCATCAGTTAACGGATGAAATTTGGAGACAATGTGTTAATTTTTTTAATACTTTCTTCTTTCCTGCCTAGTTCTAACGAACTTGGATTGCTTCTGTTATCCGATTAATTGTTAAAAGGCATTTCGTTCGATTAGCCTTTGCTGTTATAAGATATGACTATCACATGTGATGCAGTTGTTAGGTCTATAGAACTGCATCAAAGCCAGCTATATACTACTGATTAAAGTTGTATAAACGAAAAGGTGAGTAATACAGAGAAATGCTAACTAAGTAAGGAAGACATTCAGTCCGTGAAACTTCAGATGTTGAATGACTGGAATAATGATTCGGATGTAGAAGAGTTTTGTATAGAAGCTTTTGGTTTACTGATTGAGCTTCTTACTGTATCAGTGATTCTTAGATGCGATAATGGTCATTTTTATCAAGGCGACCAAATTCTGGCTAATTGTTTAAATTTCATGAATTATAGACAACAGTTAGCATGAATCAGAGGAGAACATTAGCAAGCTTTATTTTCCTTTTTGTTCAAGCTGGTATATAAATATATATTATATATTGTATCCTTTAGTTCCTAGAGGAACATAGGGCTTCAGCCACACGTCTCCATTGCGTTCGGTTCTCTACTAGAATCTTCACCTGCTTCCAAATCTGCCCACACGTTTTCATCTCCTCTTCACATGACCTCCTCCAAGTCACCCCACTCTTACACTGACGACCAACTCGCCGCTTCCCTTTTGGGTTCCACTCGAGCAATGGCTTGTCTAGTGATGTCACTTGATGGTTTCTTTGCTCAGAGTATGGCCAATCCACTCCACCTCCATTTCTTCCTGCCTGTTTGTTTCACAATCGGTTCCTGCTGGGTTGGTTCGCTCCCTCCCTGTTGCTGATCTTCTCTGGTCAGCCATCTGATCTTGAGTATTGAGCGAAGACAGCTGTTGATGAAGGTCTTTAGTTTGTTTGAGATGCTCTTTATGACACGCAGTGCAAGTCTCTGATCCGTATAGTGGGCAGCACTGACTTCACATTGGAGTTGAAAATCCGAATCTTTTGATCTTTTTGATGCTGAGTGCTGTTGACCTTCACACAGACTTGAGAGTATTGAAAGCTTGTCTTGCTTTTCCGATTCTTGCTTTGATATCCTCGTCAGTTCCACCTGTAGTTGAAGCGATGCTTCCCATGCAGGTAGGTAAAGGAGGTTGTTTCTTTCAGGTTCCTCCCATTTATGCTGATCGTTGTCTGTTGTTGTTGTTCTTGTCCAGGAATCTTCATCACCTCTGTTTTCTCTATGTTCACCTGAAGTCCTATCTTCTCTGGATGCTTCTTCTGCCAACTTGTTGCTTTTCGCTTGCATATGTTCCAGTTTGTTGGAAATCAGACATATATCATCGTCGAAGTCCAGATCCTCCAAGTGTCTTTTTGTGTGAGTCCATTTTATGCCTCTTTCCTCATTGCCCTGCTGTGCAAAAATACGTTGCTGCCTTAAGAGCTCTCCTACTTTGATGTTGATTTATCAGAAATGTGTGGAACACCTTACTGTGTTGAACAGTCTACTCACTTGGAAGGTCATATTTATTCTAGTTCAGCCCATATAAATCTCTGCTAGTCTCCTCTTTCTTACTCGACTAATAGTATCCGTGATTTATGTTATAGTAGTTATAAGTGAATCTGTCCAATGGGATAATTATAAGGTTTAAACGTGAAAAGTTCGATAATTTCTATTTTCAATAAAAAATAAATCTATGTTGTTAAGAACTATGGCAGTACATCCCGATGCGCGTCTATGCAAAATTCTTACCAGTTATGAATAAGGAAAAAGACTCATTATGGCTTTCAGTGTTAACTAATTTCAGGAAAGCTGTATTTGTCAAGCTAACAGACGATACTGAAAGGTATACTGCACTATGTTTCATCTAGATTATTCACAGTTAAAGTTCTTATTTGATAAAGACACTGAATACTATATTACCAGATGGTAGTATGACTGTTCATCTCTTTATTCGTGAAAATTAAATTTTTTATTTACAACAGCTGTGTAATACAGAAAGGCGAATGAAGTTTTTTCATATTAGATAAGTGTACTTAATATAGGGCATAGTAATTAAACGTCAATAGCTGAATGACATTCTTAGCACGGTTTACCGCTCATAACCATGTCATTTTGTCCACATAACCAACTCACTTGCTTTAAATAACCTTTACCTCTGTTCTTTTTAAAACAGAGAGTTCTATATATATATATCGTATTGCTTTTGTAAATTACTTGACCTAGTGAAGTTAACCCTTGAAGATTTAGCTTGATTCTGACATTCTGATAACTGATCCTTATCTAATAGTTTGATCTTAGTAAATGACCTCGCAGGCATTCAAATGAACTGTCGTCAAGATTTGACAGAATAGTTCTAAAATATTTGGGCGCCGAGTGAGAAGTAGACATTTGTAAAAAAATTATATTTGTAAAAGCTCAGCGAGACTGAAATGAGTAATTCCAACGTTTCGTTCGCAGGCATTACATGTTATTAAGGAGATTACACTACTTTTCCTAACTTTGTCTATTTGATCCTTAAGCCGAAATATTTTTGTCTGTGAGTTAGCTGGTTGATTTAAATGATGTTCTAAGTTCTAACTATATTGAGAATTCTACACAGGATCTCTGCTGTTCTTTCCTAACATGGTATACAGTTAGGAAGTTGTGTTGTACGCATCAGTATGCTTGTAGGCAATGCATCGTGCTTGAAAAGTCATTCAGGTATTAATATCGTTTTACTCTCTGCTGGACTAATTAAACAAATTTAAGATGGAATTATATTCTATGCTTTTTATAAAAGTTTCTCTATAAATATTTTTATTATAATTCAACTAAAACACAAACACTAAAATGGTAACAAACTTTCTGTTGATTAAATGTTCAACTAAACTTTATTTTAGCACCTGCTCATCGATCAAAACTTGAGCTAATTGATCGTTACTGGTCGAATTGGAAAAATATTGAAGATCGTCCAGAATTTTATAATTTATTGATAAGAAATTTATTTGTATTCTCATTCATATGGGGTATAGGTGGTTCAATGGCTGGTGATCCAAGATTAAGAACAAGGTAAGAGTTACTTTATTATTTTCATAGCGTTGATAATACCTGGCTTTTTTTGTAGTGTGTGTGTATTTGTGTGTATCTGGTAGACTTTTTAAAATGTGATATGAACGAAAAGGATACTGTTGTTTGTGTTTTATAACGTCTCCGAAATTGATATGAGTTGGTATGACTGGGGCCAGCATTAATGCTGAAAAGATCGATACGCGAAGACGGCGTGTAACTCCACAGAAGACCAAATGCCAGTACTGATTTCTAAACATCTCCGAAACCTAAATCATACTCGAATAAAGGTAGGAGATAGGCTAATCCTAGCCAATGATAACAAGTTGAGTTAATTATACGAAAATACATTACAAACACCTCGGAAACTTAAACCCATAGAAAGCTGACTTAACTGGCGACAAGTTTGGGCTTCAATGTTGCCCAATTGCATTTTAATAAATATTCTGTCTTTACTCGGTGGTTTATATCTGTTCAGATTTGTTATAGTTGGCTTTAGCTTTCTTTTAAGTTCTGTTTTCAAGATTAGTCAAAATCAGAGGTATATAACAAAGCAGATATTCGGTTTTCCCTCTTTCTATCTCTAATGACTGATCATTGTTTCAGTAAGGATCACTATCACCTTATGACTATGTCGGGTCGTCGGTGTGTGAGCTTTTTAAATATTAGGAACACCTAAATACATCGCTGGAATGTAGCAGCACTGGACAATTACATCATTCTATTTTGAAACCAATCGTATGTGAATGAAGCACAAGGTGGTCAGTTTCTGAAAGATGCACGTTATCCTTCACTTATTCAGTGAGAAGTCAGTACTGCGACTTTTCCATTTTCCATCAGTGTGTGAGAATGCTTGATTGCGGTCTGACGATACCTGCTTTAAACTTCCACCTAGAGGTTATTGATCATTCACCATTGTCTATTGGGTACGGATAACTGATGTGTTACATCTCAGGCGAGTAAACCAACAGTGAGGAATTAATCTAAGCTTTCGAAGATTCAGTAACTAAGTGATTTCACTGGCATACACCACGATTTATTGCTAGCTATCGAGAGAAACAGTAATTTTTAAAAATGGGGAAAATATATTTTTACTCATTGGTGTTGACAAGTAAAGAACCTGGATCAAAATCGGTTTCTTTCCAACTGATCTCAAACATGAAATTTTAAAATCAATCAAATATAAATGATATGAAGAAAATAAAAGACAGATTCAGCGAAGAAAATTTTCTTTATCGACGAAATCATCTTCAGGGGCTGTACTTGCTCGTGTGGAGCTAGTTATATTGGCCGCACAAAGCGCACCTTTTCCAAACGCATCTCTGAACATTATCCGGCATGGTTAGCAAAGAGACAATGTAAGACAATTACTAGCTCAATTCTCGAGCATTTGGTGAACTCAGGCCACGTAGCTCCAGCAGAGTCGTCTTTCAAGATCATCTACAAAGTGAAGCCAAATGGTACAACAAAAGGCGTCAGGTTTCGGCTTTTGTGTATGGCGGAGGCTCTAGCAATACATCAATACAACCCTGAACTCTGTATACAGAAAAAGTTTGTCCAGTTTCTTATTCTACCTTGGTCTTAACCTCTTCACTAATCGTTCCTCGTAAATAAAATACATTTTTATTTTTTTTATTTTCATTCTAATTTCACTTTTAGTTAGCTTTTGCTTTAATAATTAATTCCCTGTTATCACTCTCATATGCTCCTTTTGTATATTTTCACACCCTCTTCACACTTGTTAAATTGACACTCAAATACCTTTATTCTCACTTAATAGCAATTTTAACCTTATCAAATTTCTATCTTTTTGCCGTTGAGTACCACGTAATTTTCAACTTCTAATTTTCACTTCTAAAGCCACTTCTGAGTAATTATGTCACCCCTATTACTCAATAATAGACCACTATATATTTTTGTAAGTATAAATACGATTGTACAGCCTCTGAAGATGATTTCGTCGATAAAGAAAATTTTCTTCGCTGATTCTGTCTTTTATTTTCTTCATAAATGGTATGCTTTCTTTCTAAGGTTTCCATCATATTTACTGAGTGTTAGAATGGGTTTCGTTATGTAACTGGTGATGCTGTAATCTAAACTTCGTGTTTCTTTGTACTGATGATTATAGTCTTTCTGTAACCCTAAGGAAAATTGATTTTATTTCATGTTTTGTATCTCAGTCACACAATAGAGAGGTCAACCAACTCATCTCTACATGATTCAGTTCACAACCCGTCCCAATACGTTTCTATGTATGTATATGTGTAATGTAGGTATACAAGTCAGTTACTAAATTAATTCTAATGCAAGTGTGCTGTTATGGCATGTCCTACTCACACGAATTTGTAAGTAGTATATATGTAACAACTAAATAACAAGAGAAATGTAGGAAATTATGAATCACTCTAGAAATCACGAAATGA